>NC_069481.1:4954740-5054740 GCF_026875155.1 Cherax quadricarinatus
TAGAAGTATTGTTTGGAAATAGGGTAGTGATGAGTGGAACAGTCTGCCTAGTTGGGTTATTGAAGCTTAAACTTTGGTTGTTTCAAATTTAGATTGGATAAATACATGAGTGAGAGGGGATGGATTTGAATTACACATGAGTAAATAGATTTATCAAAGCTTATTGCTTGTGTAGAGTTGAAAATGGGTTGAGCAAATATTCAGTGGGTTGGATTTATGAAGGACCTGCCCAGTATGGGCCAACAGGCCTACTGCAGTGTTCCTCCTTTCTTATGTTCTTATGTACTACTACTGACCAGGTTGCCTTGCTGTCAACTGACCATCCTGATACAGTTGCTGTACAACCATCGTGAATCCACTAACACTAGATTTTTCCCATCTGCTTTTATGTACATGACGGTCTGTGTGGGTTCAGCGAGAAGTTGAGGCAGCGAGTGTCCCAAGCAACATTTCGCTCCTGTCCCCTCTCACCATACGCTAAACCTTGCTGGTCACTGTTACTTGTTAGAGTTTCAAGGCTCTGGAAACTCCTCCCCACTAGAGTATAATGCATGTAGTTGAATACCATACTTGCCAAGAGCAAGGAATTGAGCTTTATTAGTTTTGACTTGATAAAACTGTAAACACAAATAACCCGCACATAAAAGACAGAAGCTTACGACGACGTTTCGGTCCGACTTGGACCATTGACAAAGTGACTTTGTCAATGGTCCAAGTCGGACCGAAACGTCGTCGTAAGCTTCTGTCTTTTATGTGCGGGTTATTTGTGTATCGTTTCCAGTCACGGTATTGTGCCTTTTTGTTATTTAAAAACTGTAAAGCTCTACACAGATGTTAAGTGTGAGACAGGTCACAGGAGAGGTCTAAGGTGGGGTATGGGGAATGGTTCTTGAGGTAAGAGGTGAGG
Source organism: Cherax quadricarinatus (assembly GCF_026875155.1). Classification (NCBI taxonomy): domain Eukaryota; kingdom Metazoa; phylum Arthropoda; class Malacostraca; order Decapoda; family Parastacidae; genus Cherax; species Cherax quadricarinatus. Next base: position 4,955,648 of record NC_069481.1, read on the forward strand.
TCAGGAGTGTGAGATGAGGGAGATAAAGTGGAGACGAGGTGAGGGAAGTGATGTTAAGGTAAGGTGAGGTGAGTTTCAGAAGGTGAGGTGAAAGGGAGGCATGGTTGGGGAGGTGACGTGAGGGATGGGTAATAGTTTTAATATAAGAACAGAAGATGACTCGAATAATGGGCCCAGCCATCATGTACACAAACCATACCTCTCTGATCGCGGGTTCTATCCCCGCCCGTGGTATGGTTTGTTTGCAATCGTGTCATTACGATTTCGTGAATCATGTACACTTCAGTATTTTAGTGGCCGATGGATGCTAGGTGAACATGGACAGCAGTTGTCTTAAGGAAATACGTCCTAAAGTTTCCACCCGTACCGGGGATCGAATCACGCACCACAATGTGTAAGCTGAGTGCGCTACCAATCGAGCTACGCCCATGCAGTCGTAATGGAAAATAAGAGTGATGGATGCAGTTCCCTGTCCTGTGAGGACGAATTTGTTGCCCATATGTTTCCTCTGCACATCGTTCACGCTCGCACCCACTCTCAGTGCCCCAGCATCGATCGTCTTGTTCTCCCACAGGTCAGGAAACCACATATATCACCCCAATGTAGCTACTAAAACCAAAAAACGAGATGATCAGACCTCAAGCCCCCCCCCCTCAAAAAAAAAAAATACTACTGGAAGATGTCAATAGTTTTCCAAGGGGGAACATAGCGAAGTTTACATTGGGGAGACAAGGCACGAACTCTGACTGGCCTTCAAGAACACATGCAAGTGCATGATGAATGATGTCAACAGTGCGTGTTTCTTCCACCACTTTATGAACTGGTCAGCTGGCTTTGAAGGCTCTAGTTATCGAACCTCTCATTTTCCGACAGCTGTGATAGCAACGTTATTGTGCTCTCTGAAAGCGAGATCCTCTAACATTATTACTCCTAGGTTTCTCACATTAAACACGCACTCTCTTGAGTGATTTGAGTTTTTCTTCGAACTCATTTTTATTTCCTCACTCTCACCTTAACATAATTGGCATTTGCCTTTGTTGAGCATCACACTGTTGTCAGTTACCCACTGGAAGATTTGGTTTATATTAGCCTGACTACTCGCTGGGTCTTCTATGGATGCCAAAGTGGGAGCAATGCAATTATAGTCAGTCCCTCAGTCGTGCAGAACTGTACACAGAAAGATAGTGGAAGATGAGGTAATCACTCCCTCAGTCTTGCAGAACTATATACAGAAGATAGTGGAAGATTAGGTAATCAGTCCCCAAGCCTGGCAGCTGATTACCTAGTCTTCCACTGTCTTCCGTATATAGTTCTGCAAAGTTGAGGGACTGATTACTTCACCTTCTACTATCTTCTGTGTATACTTATGCAAGGCTGAGGGACCGATTACCTTATTTTCCACTGTCTTCTATGTAAAATTCTGATTACATCATCTTCTCCTGTCTTCGTATATCATCTCTGAATTAAATTGATAAAACCACAGGTCGGCAAAACGTCTTCAGATAAAAACAGCCAGATGTTGTACATGTGTAATTCCTCATTTACTCAGTACTGATACCACTGAACACAATATTATCCTCGTGTTGTATAGAATGGACTGTTTTGGTTGAAAAACGAGAGATATATCTCACAGTATCTCACAGTAGGTCAATAACTTTCAAGATCTAAGGAGTGTGTGTGAGAAATAATATAGAAATGAAGAATAAACCCTTAAAAAATATGAGGCGTTTTAGAGACAATTAGAGAACACGGTGTCAGTATGTGGGGTCCACGACTTTTAAACTTTCTACAAGAACTTACGAGATACAATATTAATAGACATCACAGTACGATGGCTGGAACAATTCACACCTCTAACAAATGGCTAGTGGAAGTAAATAATATATTTGTTTGTTCTTCCTTGATAATGATGTAGGATGGACCGAGACGCTGTCTGTTTCCTTCCCCAATTTATGACTTAATTATCCATAATGGACTGATGGAACAATGGTAGAAGTTGATGAATAAGACACCGGTACAATTGTGTACCCAAGTGTTTGCATATCCCTCATTCATCGTCAAGAAACACATGGAAGCAGGTACCTCAGAAGGTGCTTGAAGTACCTAGTTGTCAGGCTATAGGAACCCACAAGCAGCAGATAGCAATGGTCTCCTTGCATCAGATGGTGATCAGCTGGTCCTGACCTCAGGTCAGGACCAGCTGCCAGAGGAGAAAAACTCTCATAACCAATTAAAGGTAAAAGTTCCGGGTGAAAAAACGTCTGCAAGACGCTGAATAATTTTAAATTAACACAAGAAACATTACGTCTCTTGTGTTTATTGACGTTTTTCCTCACACAATATACTGGTCATTATTAACCGGTCATTATTAACTGGTCATTATTAACTGGTCATTATTAACTGGTCATTATTAACTGGTCATTATTAGCTGGTCATTATTAACTGGTCATTATTAACTGGTCATTATTAACCGGTCATTATTAACTGGTCATTATTAACTGGTCATTATTAACTGGTCATTATTAACCGGTCATTATTAACTGGTCATTATTAACCGGTCATTATTAACTGGTCATTATTAGCTGGTCATTATTAACTGGTCATTATTAACCGGTCATTATTAACTGGTCATTATTAACCGGTCATTATTAACTGGTCATTATTAACTGGTCATTATTAACTGGTCATTATTAACTGGTCATTATTAGCTGGTCATTATTAGCTGGTCATTATTAACTGGTCATTATTAGCTGGTCATTATTAACTGGTCATTATTAGCTGGTCATTATTAACTGGTCATTATTAACTGGTCATTATTAACTGGTCATTATTAACTGGTCATTATTAACTGGTCATTATTAACTACTGTAATGGTGTACACACTACTGTAATGGTGTACACACTACTGTAATGGTGTACACACAACTGTAATGGTGTACACACTACTGTAATGGTGTACACACTACTGTAATGGTGTACACACTACTGTAATGGTGTACACACAACTGTAATGGTGTACACACTACTGTAATGGTGTACACACTACTGTAACGGTGTACACACTACTGTAATGGTGTACACACTACTGTAATGGTGTACACACTACTGTAATGGTGTACACACTACTGTAATGGTGTACACACTACTGTAATGGTGTACACACTACTGTAATGGTGTACACACTACTGTAATGGTGTACACACAACTGTAATGGTGTACACACTACTGTAATGGTGTACACACTACTGTAATGGTGTACACACTACTGTAATGGTGTACACATACTGTAATGGTGTACACACAACTGTAATGGTGTACACACTACTGTAATGGTGTACACACTACTGTAATGGTGTACACACAACTGTAATGGTGTACACACTACTGTAATGGTGTACACACTACTGTAATGGTGTACACACAACTGTAATGGTGTACACACTACTGTAATGGTGTACACACAACTGTAATGGTGTACACACTACTGTAATGGTGTACACACTACTGTAATGGTGTACACACAACTGTAATGGTGTACACACTACTGTAATGGTGTACACACTACTGTAATGGTGTACACACAACTGTAATGGTGTACACACTACTGTAATGGTGTACACACTACTGTAATGGTGTACACACAACTGTAATGGTGTACACACTACTGTAATGGTGTACACACTACTGTAATGGTGTACACACAACTGTAATGGTGTACACACTACTGTAATGGTGTACACACAACTGTAATGGTGTACACACTACTGTAATGGTGTACACACTATTGTAATGGTGTACACACTACTGTAATGGTGTACACACAACTGTAATGGTGTACACACTACTGTAATGGTGTACACACTACTGTAATGGTGTACACACAACTGTAATGGTGTACACACAACTGTAATGGTGTACACACAACTGTAATGGTGTACACACAACTGTAATGGTGTACACACTACTGTAATGGTGTACACACTACTGTAATGGTGTACACACAACTGTAATGGTGTACACACTACTGTAATGGTGTACACACAACTGTAATGGTGTACACACTACTGTAATGGTGTACACACAACTGTAATGGTGTACACACAACTGTAATGGTGTACACACAACTGTAATGGTGTACACACAACTGTAATGGTGTACACACTACTGTAATGGTGTACACACAACTGTAATGGTGTACACACTACTGTAATGGTGTACACACAACTGTAATGGTGTACACACTACTGTAATGGTGTACACACAACTGTAATGGTGTACACACAACTGTAATGGTGTACACACTACTGTAATGGTGTACACACTACTGTAATGGTGTACACACTACTGTAATGGTGTACACACTACTGTAATGGTGTACACACAACTGTAATGGTGTACACGCGTTTAAATTTTAAATTATATTTTTTTCTGTACATTTTTGTCTTAAAATGAACTAGGAATAAATGTCAAATTTTCCTCTTTATTTCTTTCCACCATTTATCGTTTTTTTTCTCTCTCTCTCCTATCCAGATGTACTCCTGTTAACCCTTTAGAGGCCTAGTTTCTAGGCCTTTTGAGTATCGACACGTTCTTGGCGCTGGCCTCCACAGGATGGCCTCCACAGGATGGCTGAAATACTCACTAAACTCACCTTTTCGATGGCAAATATAATCTATGTCTCTAAATTTTTCTTTTCGTTTTCTCATTTTTAGTCCTTTGTCCCATTCTCCTTATCTGTTCACCATCTCCCTGGCTGACCCATGACCCAGTACACACCATCACCACAACATGGTGTGGTAAAGAAACTTGTTTGATCACGAAATATCTTGCATCAGAGAAGTCCTCTGTGTGTGTGTGTGTGTGTGTGTGTGTGTGTGTGTGTGTGTATACTCACCTAGTTGTACTCACCTAGTTGAGGCTGCGGGGGTCGAGTCCGAGCTCCTAGCCCCGCCTCTTCACTGATCGCTACTAGGTCACTCTCCCTGAGCCGTGAGCTTTATCATACCTCTGCTTAAAGCTATGTATGGATCCTGCCTTCACTACATCGCTTCCCAAACTATTCCACTTACTACTCTGTGGCTGAAGAAATACTTCCTAACATCCTGTGATTCATCTGTGTCTTCAGCTTCCAACTGTGTCCCCTTGTTACTGTGTCCAATCTCTGGAACATCCTGTCTTTGTCCACCTTGTCAATTCCTCTCAGTATTTTGAATGTCGTTATCATGTCCCCCCTATCTCTCCTGTCCTCCAGTGTCGTCAGGTTGATTTCCCTTAACCTCTCCTCGTAGGACATACCTCTTAGCTCTGGGACTAGTCTTGTTGCAAACCTTTGCACTTTCTCTAGTTTCTTCACGTGCTTGGCTATGTGTGGGTTCCAAACTGGTGCCGCATTACTCCAATATGGGCCTAACGTACACGGTGTACAGGGTCCTGAATGATTCCTTATTAAGATGTCGGAATGCTGTTCTGAGGTTTGCTAGGCGCCCATATGCTGCAGCAGTTATTTGGTTGATGTGCGCTTCAGGAGATGTGCCTGGTGTTATACTCACCCCAAGATCTTTTTCCTTGAGTGAGGTTGTGTAGTCTCTGGCCCCCCTAGACTGTACTCCGTCTGCGGTCTTCTTTGCCCTTCCCAATCTTCATGACTTTGCACTTGGTGGGATTGAACTCCAGGAGCCAATTGCTGGACCAGGTCTGCAGCCTGTCCAGATCCCTTTGTAGTTCTGCCTGGTCTTCGATCGAGTGAATTCTTCTCATCAACTTCACGCCATCTGCAAACAGGGACACCTCAGAGTCTATTCCTTCCGTCATGTCGTTCACAAATACCAGAAACGCACTGGTCCTAGGACTGACCCCTGCGGGACCCGCTGGTCACAGGTGCCCACTCTGACACCTCGCCACTTTACCATGACTCGCTGCTGTCTTCCTGACAAGTATTCCCTGATCCATTGTAGTGCCTTCCCTGTTATCCCTGCTTGGTCCTCCAGTTTTTGCACCAATCTCTTGTGTGGAACTGTGTCAAACGCCTTCTTGCAGTCCAAGAAAATGCAATCCACCCACCCCTCTCTCTTGTCTTAGTGCTGTCACCATGTCATAGAACTCCAGTAGGTTTGTGACACAGGATTTCCCGTCCCTGAAACCATGTTGGCTGCTGTTGATGAGATCGTTCCTTTCTAGGTGTTCCACCACTCTTCTCCTGATAATCTTCTCCATGATTTTGCATACTATACATGTCAGTGACACTGGTCTGTAGTTTAATGCTTCATGTGTGTGTGTGTGTGTGTGTGTGTGTGTGTGTGTGTGTGTGTGTGTGTGTGTGTATGTGTGTTTGTGTTTGTGTGTGTGTGTGTGTGTGTGTGTGTGTGTGTGTGTGTGTACTCACCTAATTGTGGTTGCAGGGGTCGAGTCATAGCTCCTGGCCCAGCCTTCTCACTTGCCCATACTAGGTCCTTACTAGGTATGATAAAGCTCCATGAGCTTTATCATACCTGAGATGTTGGAATGCTATTCTTGGGTTTGCTTGGCGTACATATGGTTGATGTGTGCCTCAGGAGATGTGCTCGGTATTATACTCACCCCAAGATCCTTTTTCTTGATTGAGATTTGTATTCTGTCTTCGATCTTCTTTGCTCTTCCCCGATCTTCATGATTTTGCACTTGGTGGGGTTGAACTCCAGGAGCCAGTTGCTGGACCAGGCCTGCAGCCTGTCCACATTCCTTTGTAGTCTGCTTCGTAATCCTCCAATTGAATTCTTCTCCTTAACTTCCCATCGTCTGCAAACAGGGACACTTCCGAGTTTATTCCTTCGGTCATGTCATTCACATATACCAGAAACAGCACCGGTCCTAGGACTGACCCCTGTGAAACCCCGCTCGTTACAGGTGCCCATTCTGATAACTCGTCACGTACCATGACTTTCTGATGCTTCCCGTCAGGTATTCCCTGATCCATTGCAGTGCCTTCCCTGTTATACCTGCCTGGTCCTCCAGCTTTTGCACTAATCACTTGTGTGGGACAGTCAAAAGCCTTCTTACAGTCCGAGAAAATGCAATCTACCCACCTCTCTCTCTCTCTCTCTCTCTCTCTCTTGTCTTGCTGCTGTTACTTTGTCTTAGAACTCTAGTAGGTTTGTGACACAGAATTGCCTGTCCCTGAATCCGTGCTGATTGTCCTTGATAAGCTTATTCCTTTCTAGGCGTTCCACCACTCTTCTGAAATCTTCTCCATGATTTTTCATACTATACATGTCAGTGATACTGGTCTGCTGCGTGTCTGTCTCCTTTTTTAAAAAGTGGGACTACATTTGCTGTCTTCATTACCTCAGGTAGTTGCCCTTTTTCGATAGATGTGTTTAAGATTGTTGTCAGTGGTACACAGAACGCCCCTGCTTCCTCTCTCTGGACCCCAGGAAAGATGTTATCTAGCTCCATCGCCTTCGAGGTATCTAGTTCGCTTAGCAGCCTCTTCACCTCCTCCTAGGTAGTATGTATTTTGTCCAGCACTTTATAGTGTACCCCAACACTCCGTCTTTCTGGAGACTTTTCTGTCTTCACTGTGAATTCTTCTTTAACTCTCATTCTGAGCTCCTCACATACTTCTCGGTCGTTTCTTGTGATCTTCCCTCTTTCCTTTCTCAGCCTGATTACCTGCTCCTTGACTGTTTTTTTCCTCCTGATGTGGCTGTACACAGCTTCGGGTCGGACTTGGCTTTCGCTGCTATGTCATTTTCGTACTGTTGTTGGGCCTCCCTCCTTACCTGAGCATATTCATTTCTGGCTCTTCGACTACTCTCCTTATTCTCCTGGGTCCTTTGTCTTCTATATTTCTTCCATTCTCTAGTGCACTTGGTTTTGGCTTCCTGGCCTTCTCATCATCTCTGTTGCCCTTGGGTACAAATCTATCGTCTGCTTCTTTGCATATTGTTGTCACATATACTCTCATCTAATTTATTGATTTCCCTGCCAGTCCTCTGTCCCACTGAACTTTGTGCAGAAAATTCCTGATGCCTGTGTGGTCCCCTTTCTTGTAGTTTGGCTTCAATCGTCCTGCCCTTCCTGCTTCCCTCTTCACTTGTAACTAGGTATTCGAAGCTCAGAACTATGTGACCACTAGCCCCTAGGGGCCTTCTTGTATGTTCTCAATATCTGCACTAGTCAAAGTGAATACTAGGTCCAGTCTTGGTGGTTCGTCCTCTCCTCTCACTCTCTCTGGTAATGTCCCTAACGGGTTGTTGCACGAGGTTTTCCAGTACCACCTCCATCATCTTAGCCCTCCACGTTTCTGGGCCCCCATGTGGCTCCAGGTTTTCCCAGTCAATTTCTTTATGAGAGAGAGAGAGAGAGAGAGAGAGAGAGAGAGAGAGAGAGAGAGAGAGAGAGAGAGAGAGAGAGAGAGAGAGAGAGAGAGAGAGAGAGAAAGACAGACAGACAGACGAACAGACAGACAGATATGGTTAATCAGACGGCCTGACTGACACTGACATACTTCAAGCGTGTGTGAGAGTGTACAAACAACTAGCATGATCACCACTCATCACAGCGCCAGATGGATCACAAACTAAGACAACTGCTAGACAGTACCACGATATTCTACTAAGTCTCCGTCACGAACGAGTTAATGACAGGGTCTCGCGCATGACTGAGGTGTTCAACCGGTCTGATGCTACCTTGTTGACAGCCACACTAGCCGGCCACTAAACTTTTCACATCATGCTATTTCAGTAGTTTATAGCGATGTTGAACTTACCTCACAACATACAATTGAACACACACACACACACATTCACGCATCCCTACATGTATATTTGGATGTATGTACGTGTATGAAAGCGTGTGTGTACCACATAACAGCTACACACACACACAATTCACAGTCACACGAGAGACAACTTGCATATATTTTTTTGCAGAATTTTGAGGTAAATGAAAGAGGCTGTGAAGCACACATGTGAGATGAATCTCAATGGATGAAAGTAATTTAAAGAATTAAAAAAAATATATAATTAAATTAACTCTCTACGACCCATGCAGGTGTAGCGCTTGATTTCGATAATAATAATAATATGGAATGTTGATGTAATGGAATGTTTATTAAAAAATAATAAAAATTGTATTCACGTATTTAGATACGTGAGAGCCTGGCCTTGGACTAGACCTCTGAAATGACTCCCTGATCAAACAAGCTGTTATTGTAGATAAATGGTTCAGAGAACCGACAAGTTGATACGGTGAATACAGTCCAATACAGTGGAGAATGGTCTAATTTACCAGGCTGTTGCTGTTGCCAGCAGCGCTCCACGCACATCACAACCTGGTTGATCTGCCTCGTCTTCCAGGTATGATCTCGGTGTCCCACTTGCGAAGTATTTTAGCTCCGGCAAATATATTTTTTATATCCAGTGGTGCAGAAAACTCAACTGAATAATATTGCAGAGAATTTATATGAATTTATAGAAGGAAATATAATAGTACTTTCGTCATTAAGTTCGGAAATGTTTATATTATTTTTTAAGACATAATGTGGAGAAGAAAAATGTAATGGAATTCTTTATTTAACATTCACAAATGTTGAATATAATGAGTAATTATGGAAAGGGCCAAGGAGAGAGAGAGAGAGAGAGAGAGAGAGAGAGAGAGAGAGAGAGAGAGAGAGAGAGAGAGAGAGACGGGCGTAAAAACATGTGTCAGGAAGGATGATCTGTCTATAGATAATAAAATTACAGTGTAAGAGCTGCGAATTAACCTCTGCAAGTACATTTAGGTGCACACACACGCACACACACACATACATACACACACACACACACACACACACACACACACACACACACACACACACACACACACATACACACACACACACGCATGTACAACAGGCCTAGTGTCTAATCGACATGTGCCTAGGACAAAATGGTAACTAACACACACACACACACACACACACACACACACACACACACACACACACACCACACACACGTCTCTCTTACAAAAGGGGGCTTGAACTGGGTAAAGTTAAGAGTTCCTTCCTTTATTTACAAACTAAGTGCTGTTATCTACCTCAGCGTGTTTGAAACACTTACCTATCATTATCTTCATTCATTTTTTTTGTAATAAAACATGCAAAGAGGGAACAGGAGGAAGTTGGAGCCAGCTGTGCGCCTGCTGTAGGCCAGCTGTGGGGCAGAGATTTCTCTTGTATAAATTACATCATTCCATCAATGTTGTTACACTGATGGAACGTGTTTAAGAGTTGGGTCTGGAATGAATAATCTCAGATAAAATGGTGCTCTTGAGAAGGGTACATACCAGAGTGTATATGCATTTTACTGCCCATTTTGAGGCATAAAATCTGTGGTCTTGCTGTCCGCGCAGAGGAAGCAAGTGTGATACTTTAAAAGCCTTGACCTTGTACATAACAGTAAGGCCACCCACATCTCTCCTGTGTTAAGACTTTGCTAAAATGACAGATCCAGCTAGACCGGGTCAAGGCGAGGGGTGAGTCGTCTTGCACGGTTCTCTGTTTTGTCCACAGAAAGGGAGGGGAGGCATGCAATCCAAGAAAGTGGTGCATACTCAAAGTGTGAGAGCACTTGTGCTTCGTACAGATTTTGTAGTTTCATCTGTCAAGTAATACGAGATGAACCTTACTTCTGGTAACTTCTTGGACATTTTGGAGTAAAATTTCACAACTAGAATTTCCATTTCATCCCCGAGTTCTAACATTCTTATATTCATTCTTACCATTGTTCCAGTATTAACATTATGGTGCCTAGAGACCATCACAATTCGTGTTTTCTCAAAGTAAATATTAACCTGCCATCGTATTTCACAGGCTGATATAGCTGTAAGCTGGTGATTGATGTAAACGAGATCAACTGATATTTCCTCTCCTGCATAAGTCAGTGTTACAGCTCACTCATTTGGAAAGGCATGGAATTCTGGAATGAGGTAAAGTGGGTCATTGTGAGAACTACTCTGCACTACAATTTAGCGATTACCTTAAAGGTAATCGCTAAATTGTAGTGCAGAGCCAGAGATTCAAGTTATTGCAGTTTTGCCAAGAGTCCCTAGTGCCATATTCGGTTGAAAGCAACAGCAATGATCGATGCTACTACACATCTGATTTTGGATCAGGAACTCAGCTACATAGTGACATATTCTGAGGCATATTGACGGTCACAAAGAAGGGATTGTATTGATGTAGATAAATTGTTCAGAGAACCGACTGCATGATGAATTAGACACATGTGCAACACTTGCGTATCTTTATTGAGGAAACGTTTCGCCAACCAGTGGCTTCCTCAGATACCCAAGTGTTGCACAAGTGTCTAATTTAACATGATTACTGACAGCACAGTTCTCTTGTCTGACACTGAATATGCTGCTTTAGAAACACACATGAACAAACACTAGGACATATTTATTAGAAAACGTTTCTGTCCCAGGACCGAAACGTTTCCTAATAAATATGTCCTAGTATGACTCACGAAATCGTATTGACACGATTGCAAAGAAACCATACCACGGGCGGGGATAGAACCCGCGATCAGTGAGTCCAGTGGCTAACGCGACGGTCTGGAGTTTTGAGACTCTCTGATCGTGGGTTCTATCCCCGCCCGTGGTATGGTTTATGTCCTAGTGTTTGCGCACGTGTCTCTCTATTACCAGACTTTAAACCACTAAATAGGCTCTCCAATTTTTCTCCCCAATCCATTTAAAAGATGTTAATAAATTTGAGGGGTTTAAATAAAAGCATCAAAAATTAAATTATAATTAGGAATCAAACCGTATTAAGAAAGATTTAATTCACTCAATTTATTCTCACTCAGAAAACAGGGGATGCAAATTTATTCTCACTCAGAAAACAGGGGATGCAAATTTATTCTCACTCAGAAAACAGGGGATACAAATTTATTCTCACTCAGAAAACAGGGGATACAAATTTATCTTCACTCAGAAAAGGTGGATGCAAATTTATTCTCAAGAAAACAGGGGATGCAATTTATTCTCACTCAGAAAACAGGGGATACAAATTTATTCTCACTCAGAAAAACAGGGATACAAATTTATTCCACTCAGAAAACAGGGATACAAATTTATTCTCACTCAGAAAACAGGGATAACAATTTATTCTCATCAGAAAACAGGGATACAATTTATTCTCACTCAGAAAACAGGGGATACAAATTTATTCTCACTCAGAAAACAGGGGATACAAATTTATTCTCACTCAGAAAACAGGGGATACAAATTTATTCTCACTCAGAAAACAGGGGATACAAATTTATTCTCACTCAGAAAACAGGGGATGCAAATTTATTCACTCAGAAAAAGGGGATACAAATTATTCTCACTCAGAAAACAGGGGATACAAATTTATTCTCACTCAGAAAACAGGGGATACAAATTATTTCACTCAGTAACAGGGATACAATTTATTCTCACTCAGAAAACAGGGGATGCAAATTTATTCTCACTCAGAAAACAGGGGATACAAATTTATTCTCACTCAGAAAAACAGGGATACAAATTTATTCTCACTCAGAAACAGGGGATACAAATTTATTTCTCACTCAGAAAAAAGGGATCAAATTTATTCTCACTCAGAAAACAGGGGATACAAATTTATTCTCGCTCAGAAAACAGGGGATACAAATTTATTCTCACTCAGAAAACAGGGGATACAAATTTATTCTCACACAGTAAACAGGGGATACAAATTTATTCTCATCAGTAACAGGGATACAATTTATTCTCACTCAGTAAACAGGGGATACAAATTTATTCTCACTCAGAAAACAGGGGATGCAAATTTAACACTTAAGCATCGAAATGTTTCTGATGCAAAAATAATGGTAAGAATTACCGTGGCAGGTGTTTTGTCAAGAAAGTGATTGAGGGTTAAATGATAGAAAAAAATAAGATAAAACGCTGGATACTTTGTAAATATTGGATTCTACTTGTCATGTTTCAGGTACTATCTTCATCCTGCTAGCTGGAAGACTACGCAATGTCTGGTTAACTAAGGTTTGTCTGGAATGTAGAAATTAGTAGTAGTAGAAGTAGTACGTAGTAGTAGAAGCATCAGTAGTAGTAGTAGTAGTACGTAGTAGTAGAAGCATCAGTAGTAGTATTAGAAGTATCAGTAGTAATAGCAGTAGTAGTAGTAGTATGTAGTATTAGTAGTAGTAGAAGTAGTACGTAGTAGTAGAAGCATCAGTAGTAGTAGAAGTAGTACGTAGTAGTAGAAGCATCAGTAAATAGTAGATAGTAGTACGTAGTTAATAGAAGCATCAATAGTAAGTATTTGAAGTATGTAGTATTAGTAGTAGTTGATAGTAAGTACGTAGTAGTAAAGAAGCAGATGTAAATAGTACGTACGTAGTGTAGAAGCATCAATAGTAGTATTAGAAGTATGTAGTATTGTAGTAGTAGTAGGGTTTGTACGTAGTAGATGAACATAGTATAGTAGTAGTACGTAGTAGTAGAAGCATCAGTAGTAGTAGTAGTACGTAGTAGTAGAAGCATCAGTAGTAGTAGTAGTACGTAGTAGTAGAAGCATCAGTAGTAGTATTAGAAGTATGTAGTAATAGTAGTAGTAGTAGTAGTACGTAGTAGTAGAAGCATCAGTAGTAGTAGTAGTACGTAGTAGTAGAAGCATCAGTAGTAGTAGTAGTACGTAGTAGTAGAAGCATCAGTAGTAGTAGTAGTACGTAGTAGTAGAAGCATCAGTAGTAGTATTAGAAGTATCAGTAGTAATAGCAGTAGTAGTAGTAGTAGTACTACATAGTAGCAGAAGCATCAGTAGTAGTAGTAGTACGTAGTAGTAGAATGCATCAGTAGTAGTTTTTATGAAGTATCAGTAGTTAATAGCAGTAGTAGTAGTAGTGTTCTACATAGTAGCAGAAGAATCAGTAGTAGTATTAGAAGTATCAGTAGTAACAGCAGTAGTAGTAATAGTAGTATGTAGTAGTAGTAGTACGTAGTAGTACTACATAGTAGCAGAAGCATCAGTAGTAGTAGCAAAAAAGTATCAGTAATAGTAATAGTAGTAGTAGTAGTAGAAGTAGTAGTATTAGAGAAAGTAGTTGATCATGTTTTCTTTTATTTTCGAACTTTTCTGTAAAATGTCCATGGTTATTTTTCTGGTATTTTTATTGCCTTCAAGCCGGTAGTTGCCTCAGGTAGTGGAAGATAAGAAGAGAACCTTCTGCTTTTCTCTCCTTGCCACAACCATTAGAATATAACACTAGCCAACAAATCACAACTGTTTATCCAGTGCAGAAACGTTGATGCTATAACCGCGAGTTCTAGCCTATATAGTCCCTACCAAGTAAGACAATTTTAAATCTTGCATTTCTATGAGACAGAAAAAAGACACCAACAATCCTACCATTATGTAAAACAATTATTATTATTATAATCAAAGGGAAGGGCTAAACCCGGAGGATTATACAGCGCCTGGGGGGGGGGGATGTGGAAGGCATTCAGGCTTAATTCGGGGAACTACAGCACAGATCCAATTCCCTAAATCAAGAGCCCCTCACCAAAAAAGAAAACAATAACAGGTTTCCGGCTTGTGTTCAACAAGGTTCTCAGGCACCAGCGTCCAGCAGTAGTCCATTATCAAAATAGTAATCGGTGTTCCCTTATATCTCTTCCTCGTGATGGCTGTGTCGTGGTGATGTTCACTCTGGTGGGGGGTAACTGGTTCGGTTTCACAGAAACTGAACTTGTTACAGCAAAATTAAGTTCATATTTGAAGCCAGTGGTCTGAGTTTGGTTAGCAACACATGTTTTCATAAGGTGAACTGAAACCATTGTTGACCAATGTAAGTAATAGTACTCTAGTAAAATACTCTAGTAAAATACTCTAGTAAAATACTCTAGTAAAATAATGATACCACCAGAAGTTAAATAAGATTGAAAACAAATGAACAACTTAGAAAAATAAAAAACAAAAACTTGGAATACAAATGGAACAACGTATACAAAAGAAGAACTTAAGTGAATAAGAGTCTGGCTCTTAAGTTCAAGGCTTAAGAATAAGAGAAATTTAATAAGATATGATAGTCAATAATATGAGTTCCGTCACTTACATGAATGGTAATAATACTTGTAGATTGTTTCCTACAGACATGCTTCCTGTGTGTGTGTACTCACCTAGTTGTGGTTGCAGGGGTCGATTCATAGCTCCTGGCCCCGCCTCTTCACTGGCCGCTACTGTGTGTGTGTATATATATATATATGTGTGTGTGTGTGTATGTGTGTGTACATATGTATGTGTGTGTGTGTGTTTGTGAGTGTGTGTATTATTTGCAGTTACTTACTGTAAACTTATTTATATTTCCGGGGAGTTGAGCTCTAATCCTTGGTCCCACGTGGCTCTCGTATTCCCTCTAATTCATTTCCTTTAGCTCAGACAACAGTCTTGTTGCTTTCTCTTTGATTTTCTCAACTTCACTTTTTTTAATAGATGGCTTCATACCGGTGCTGCTGTCTCGAGGATGTGTCGCACGTACGAAGGAAATTTTGAATGTGGATTTAAAACCATTCCTGAATACCAGTTAATTGGTTCCTAGGTGGTGTTCGAACTGCGAAAAGTTCGATGTCGAATAGTATTTCCCAGACTTTTATATCAGCCTCACCCACTGGAGGATGTTGAACTGACTCTTCCAAAAGTCTCTGAGAGTCAGGTCAGTGTCAGAGGTCACTTCAAAGCACTTATGAACAGGGTTTTCCTGTAAAGTTTTAAAAATTCGTTCGTACTCCAGAAAAACGTTCGAAGACCTGGTCATTTCTTTCTGAACAAAATTATTCAGACTCCGGTTCGAGGACCGGTACGTTCCAATACCGAGGTTCCACTGTAATCGCTTAGCGAGTTGTTTTGTTTATGTCTGCTTTTGGAAAGAAGTTCCAGGAATTTTTGTTCCTTGATATATTTCTGTGTTTCATTTATCTTTGTTTACTCCATTTATCTTTTTGACTTTGGTTTTCTTTGATCCCCAGCAGTGTCTTCCGTTATCCTGGTTACTCCTCTAGATTTTTGCCTGTTATTGTTGGCAGTTTGGTGTCAAATACCTTCCGTCATTCTAAGAATATGTCGCGCAAAGGAAAGGGAATGGAAGGGCCCTTTCTCGCCTGCCTCATTTCTGTTGCAATGTCATAGATCTCAAGCATGCTTGTGAGACAAGATTTCCCATTTCTAAATCCATGGTTGTTATAGGTCATGAAACTGCATTTCGATTATACTTGCCTGAAATTTGATGCTACTTGACTTTAACTTTCTAAAATATTGTGACTATATTCGCCCTCATCTATATATCTGGCAACTGGAAGATATTTAGAAGCACTCAGTGGTTCACTGAATGCTTCTGCTGGTGGCCTGGTGGTTAACGCTCTCGCTTCACACGGCGAGGGCCTGGGTTCGATTCCCAGCCAGAGTAGAAACATTGGGCGTGTTTCTTTCCACCTGTTGTCTATGTTCCCCATCAGTAAAATGGGTACCTGGGTGTTAGTCGACTGGTGTGGGTCGCATCCTGGGACACTGACCTAATTTGCCCGAGATGCTCAGCATAACAAGTGGCTTTCTATGTAGTAGTATGTCATTGTTGTCAGCTAGGACTGTATACCATGTACATGTACTTGTAGTAAATAAAGATTATTATTATTCTTTCAGAATCCATGGTGACACGTTATGGCTCACAAAATCCTAATAACACAATTGCAAACAAACCAGGGTACGGGTGGGGTTAGAACCCATGACAAGTGAGTTGTAAAACTCCAGGCTAGTTCGTAAGCCACTGGCCTGGAGTTTTACTACTCACTTTCCACGGATTGTAATCCCACTCGTACCGTGGTTCAAGTTCCTCCATTATTGTACAAACGGGCAGCTCACGTTCTCTCACCTGCTATTTCATTACTCTTTCACAAATCACTAGAAACCAGCACTTTCCCGGCACTACTCAACATAGCCAGGGTCACACCAGTACACAAAGGTGGTGACCCCACAGATGTAAATAACTACAGCCAATTTCAAAATTATCACTGCTATCCAAAATCTTCGAGAACCTTATACACAAGAGATTATATTCCTTTATAATAGCGCAAAGCATCCTCAACCCCTGCCAGTTTGTCTTCAGAAAAAAGAAAAGCACAAACGAGGCAATTGTAAAAATGCTAGGCCTGCTTTCCACTGCATTTGAAAAAAATAATTTTCCATTAGGACTCTTTGTCGACCTACGGAAAGCATTTGATACAGTAGATCACAGCATCCTGCTCCACAAACTTAAGCATTATGGCATAAGAGGCCACACACGTACATATTTTAAACCCTACCTAACAAACAGGCAGCAATACGTCTCTGTTAAGGACACAACCTCACCAATAAGACCACTGGATACTGGAGTTCTACAGGGAAGTGTCCTTAGTCCCCTGCTCTTCCTCTTATATATCAATGATCTACCTATTGTTTCACAACACCTAATCTTGCCTCACTTAACACTATTGTTAATGAAGAACTAGTAAAAATATCGACCTGGATGACTGCTAATAAACTTACACTTAATGCTGACAAAACCTTCTACATTCTGTTTGGGAACGGAACAAGTGTTGCCCAGCTGAACGTAACTACTGACAACACTCCTGTTGTTAGACATAATGAGGGCAAATTCCTGGGCCTGCAGCTTGACAGCAACCTGAAATTCAACACCCATATCCAACAAATAACAAGAAAAGTATCTAAAACAGTTGGGATCCTCTCCATGATACGTTACTTCGTACCACAATCAGCCCTGTTCACACTATACTATTCACTCATCTATCCCTTCCTCACCTATGCTATTTGTGCCTGGAAATCAACAGCAGCAACTCACCTAAAACCAATAATAACCCAACAGAAAGCCACAGTAAGAATTATCACGGAATCCGTCGCAAGACAGCACACACCCCAACTATTCAAAGACGTAAACCTACTCACTCTACAGAACATTCACGTTTACTATTGTGCAGTTTACATTTACAGAACCATAAACTCTAATTTTAACCCGGAACTAAAGCAATTTCTTGATAGTTGCAACAGGACCCATAGACACGACACCAGACACAAAAAATCTCTATGACAATCCCCGTGTCCGGCTAAACCTATATAAAAAATATCGATGTACATAAAAGGGCCTAAAATCTGGAACTCCCTGAAAACTCTAGAACCGCAGACTCAACCACCATTTTCAAAACTACCATTAAAAAACATCTCGTCTCCATAACACACCCCATCATCATCTAACCAAATGAAAACCACCCAATTCTCTTTTCTGTAACATGAACGCATCCAAAACAACATAGACTTAGTCTCGTTATCTGTAATCCCGCATAATTTACACCTACACCCACCCAAATGACTGTAAATATGTTAGTCTAATTAAATCTTAAGTTAATCCTAAGTTTGTCTAAGATACTCCTCCAGTATGGCTTTAACAGAAACAATGCATCATGCCAAGACAAATCGAATCCCATAACTAAATCTGTCATTTGTACTAATATTAAATGATTTGACTACCTAACTATTTTAAATATTTATGTATGTACCTAACTGCTAATGTATTTAATTAGGTACCTATAAATATGTTCAAATGTACTGCTCAAATATAACCTATATCAATATAACGTAAGAATTAGTGTTAGTCTGCCTGAAGTGTCTAGGCACGATGGTGGCCATCTTTGTAATTTAAATCTTGTAACAGGTAAACCACGCATTGTAAACCTTACAAGAAAATATATATTTGTATTTGTGGTGTGATGGAACATTGTCTGGTCCCTTTGCCTTTAAGTGATCCAGGTACCTGAGTAGTGTGTCACTTCCATGATGTGTGTATCCTGTCTAGTTGGTTTAGAAAGACACGTAAGCAAACACTATAACATATTTATTAGAAAACGTTTCGGTCCTGGGACCTTGATCACTTCTAACATACAGAGGTAGAAAGACATTATATATATAGGCGGAGAGTGAGATGTGACGCACGTGACATCTCACTCTCCGCCTATATATATAATGTCTTTCTACCTCTGTATGTTAGAAGTGATCAAGGTCCCAGGACCGAAACGTTTTCTAATAAATATGTTATAGTGTTTGCTTACGTGTCTTTCTAAACCAACTTGTCGGTATTTATTACCAAGGTTTATACCATCCTGTCTAGTGCATCTCTCGCATTTTGGTTTCTATGAGACCATCGGCTCTTGACAGGAGGGGGGCTCGGCCCCTTAAGGTGAATAATTTCTAAGGGAGGGGGAGACCTAGAGCAAAAATAAAGTAGACTCTTTTGAATAGTTGAAAGTAATAACGTTAATAAAAACTGTTTGTTAATTTTACTATTTAAACAAAGAGAACTTTTTAAATTTTTGCATTTTGAATTATATGCAAAACTACCACAGTGAAAAAATAGTGTAATTGCAAGCGCTTTCGTGATTTCTCATATTATCAAGGAATAGCGGAATAGAAATCACGAAACCGCTTGGAATTTCACTCTTTTTTCACTGTGGTCATTTTGCATATTATCATACAACCTGTTTACTGTGATCTTATTGCACTATTAGAATTATATATTAAGGAAGGAAGGAAGGAAGGAAGGAAGGAAGGAAGGAAGGAAAGGAAGGAAGGAAAGGAAGGAAGGAAAGAAGGAAGGGGAACTGGCACTGAGCACCAACTGTGGCAGGCGGCGCCTCGCTAAATAAGTCAAGAACCTCTGATCAAAAACATTAATTTAAGGTCCTCATAAACCATCTTGTTAATCTCTGGAAAGATCTACGTTCTTTACTTTCATTACCCGGTCTTTTCCTGTCTGTTGTATACCAGTTTCAGCTTCTGCTGTGTTCCTTTTTTTTCCTTCGATTTCTTTAATTTTCCCAGTTCTTTCACTTCACGTTTTCACAACTTTCTCTCTTCCTAACAATGTTTTCGCTTCTGGATATAAATAACTTCGTCTTTCCATCTTTCAAGCTCCTACTTCACTGTTCCTTAATTCTGCATTATGGCTCAGGTCCATGTAGTAACAAAGATTTTAGTGTTTTAACACACACACACACACAACCACACACACACACACACACACTCACACACAACACACACACACCACACACACACACACACACACAAACACACAACACACACACAAACACATCACAATATATAAATATATATATATATATATATATATATATATTATATATATTATATATATATATATATATATATATATTATATATATATATATATATATATATATATATATATATATATATAAGGTAATGTATGTTTGAATAAGACAAATAAAATGTCTCATATTTTAAATGTCTGATCGAAAAATGAAATTGCACTTGAATTATAGTAATTGCTTGGCAGCGTCATTATGAGGGTGAGATCAAACATGGCTGACTGCTAGACTGGAAGTAGCGGAGCTACAATATTGTTCAATCTCAGCGTGCCAATGGAGGGATTCGGAGGGGAACCTATTGCATATTTTTTAGAGGATCTTGTAAACTATCTCTGCCCTCTGGGTATTTCTTTGCGACCTGCTGCTGCTACTTTCTGTTCTTCTTCTTGTTCTTTTTTTCTTCTTCGTCTTCACAATGCGTGCAGTTTGCTTATAATTATCTTCTCATCTGCTGACAGCAAATGAGAAGATACTGTTGTGGTGAGTGGTTGTGTCATGTCTCTGATGTAGTGTCACTACAGTTGCTTGATGGAAACATCATCACCGTGTTCCTCCTGTCACTGCTGAGTGAATTACTGATTTGGTGTTTAGAACTGCCCACTTTATTGGCTTTCAGCTATTTTCTGCTTTATAAATAGCCGGAAAATTCCATCTCTCAAAATGTTCTTACTGCTGAGAGGGATTTTTAAAGTGGCGAAAGTTCACGACTTTTCCAGCCTACTTAGGCTAAGCTAACAACTTTTTGTTAATTATTTTTAAAAGATTTTTTGTCTTCAGCTGTTCTTGTATGTGTTATTACCTCTCGACATTATTTCTCCTGCCTTGTCTCCCATTTCATATTTATTACTTGGCTTCAAATGTGCTTACCATTCTTTATTAGTCAGGAGATACTTCATGGGACCCCAGCTGGAAGGTTTCCAGAGCCCAAACTGTACACGTGAAATTGTGTGATTTAGAAAATTGTGTGATGTACATGATTTAGAAAAGCGATGAGTTGAAGAATGAGACACTTATGCAACGTTTGGGAATGTTTATTGTGGAAATGTTTCTCCAGCCAGTGATTGCTTCAGCCCAGTTACCAAGAACGGTGGAAGATGAGTTGAGGTAATCAATCCGTCAGCCTGGAGTCGATGTGTCCAGTCCCTCAATTTTGAGAAATGTACAGCATGTGCGCAGAGAAGGGCCTTATATACTACATATATATATACACATATATATATATTGCTTCCAGTCAATAGAGTCTCTGTCATATTCAAGTACCCAATCGTATAACCCTAACTACTTTCCAAAGAAAGTGAGGAACTGAGATTTGTAACTGTGTTGTTCCAGACTTGGAAGCGAGAGATTTGGACTCGCAACAACTTTAAAAAGATAACTATGACAGATAAGACAAAATTTACAAGGTAAAAAGGTCTTAGAATGAGCGAATCTGTAACATACTGCAAACACAAAATTTCCTCCAATATTACCGTGCTTGCCTGAGAGTTTAAATAACAAAAAAAGGCACAATGCCTTGACTGGAACGATACACAAATAACCCGCACATAAAAGAGAGAAGCTTACGACGACGTTTCGGTCCGACTTAGACCATTTACAAAGTCAGTGTGACTTTGTAAATGGTCCAAGTCGGACCGAAACGTCGTCGTAAGCTTCTCTCTTTTATGTGCGGGTTATTTGTGTACTGAGAGTTTAAACTCCAGTAACCATTTAAACGACAATTTCTGAAATAAGACCAACTCTTTCTGTAACTTTCTTTTTAAAACCTCTTCCATTTGCATCGTTTTCATTATTTAGGAACCTTCCACCAGTATGAGTTCATTCCCGCTGTCAGGTAGCAACACACATTAGGGAATGCTAGATCACGGATCCTCCTTGCAGTACTCTGCTAGTTCATACTTTACTGTGGTTCCTTCCTTAATAATAATTTGGCTTTCCATATTTAATGTTGATTACTTTACTTGTTACTGCAAGTTAAATTACTTGATTCCAAAATGTAGTGGAAAGAATGGAAAACAATTGCTATCACACTAACACTTGTCTAATGGAAACGTTTCGGTCATGGGACTCAAGGTCCCAGGGGCGAAACTTTTCCTGTAAACATATCCCGAAGTGATTTCCTTTTTATTTTTTTATTACGTATTTTTTGTTACCATAGCTTGCTTGGTCAGTAGCCTCTCATGTCATACCGAATGAGACATTGTCTTGGAATATTTAAATACAGGGTTGTTATATTTGTTTTATCGTCAGAAAACAGAACAAGTGTTTCCTTGCACAGGTCTTAGACATGTTGGTAACCTGTTACGATATTGTGAAATTAGTTTTCTCAATATTGCCTGTACTCATTTAAATTGTTATGACTCTGAAGATTTATTGTTACTAGTGTTAATAATAATAATAATAATAGTTTTTATATTATTATTATTATTAAGTAAAGGTAGTAACAATGGTTAATATATATTTTAGATGTACCGACAATATAGGTTATGTAAAGTTAACCTAACCTAACCTAGTATATGGGTCAGTTACTAGCTTAGGCTAGGCTGAGATCAGTTTTTTTTTATTCGTTACCAAAATCAAACTGTACAAGAATCAAGCTGTACCAGAATCAAGCTGTACCAGAATCAAGCTGTACCAGAATCAAGCTGTACCAGAATCAAGCTGTACCAGAATCAAGCTGTACCAGAATCAAACTGTACCAGAATCAAACTGTACCAGAATCAAACTGTACCAGAATCAAACTGTACCAGAATCAAACTGTACCAGAATCAAACTGTACCAGAATCGAACTGTACCAGAATCGAACTGTACCAGAATCAAACTGTACCAGAATCAAACTGTACCAGAATCAAACTGTACCAGAATCGAACTGTACCAGAATCAAACTGTACCAGAATCAAACTGTACCAGAATCAAACTGTACCAGAATCAAACTGTACCAGAATCAAGCTGTACCAGAATCAAACTGTACCAGAATCAAACTGTACCAGAATCAAACTGTACCAGAATCAAAACTGTACCAGAATCAAACTGTACCAGAATCAAGCTGTACCAGAATCAAACTGTACCAGAATCAAACTGTACCAGAATCAAACTGTACCAGAATCAAACTGTACCAGAATCAAACTGTACCAGAATCAAACTGTACCAGAATCAAAACTGTACCAGAATCAAAGCTGTACCAGAATCGAACTGTACCAGAATCAAACTGTACCAGAATCAAACTGTACCAGAATCAAACTGTACCAGAATCAAAACTGTACCAGAATCAAACTGTTACCAGAATCAAACTGTACCAGAATCAAACTGTACCAGAATCAAACTGTACCAGAATCAAACTGTACCAGAATCAAACTGTACCAGAATCAAACTGTACCAGAATCAAACTGTACCAGAATCAAACTGTACCAGAATCAAACTGTACCAGAATCAAACTGTACCTCACACATCCAAAATATAACCGTCTCCACTACACAGCCTATTTCATGTTGTAGAATTTGTGGACCCAAAATTCGAGCATATTTTTTCTAATAATTTGGCCACAAAAAATGTCTATCGTAAAATCCATCTATTATTATATACTGCAAACTATAAATTATTCGTTAACTCCGTTGGGCCGCTGAGGTAAATATTGTTATTAATATTATTACCTTTTTTAATGGGAGGCACTAAACTCGCATGAGTCATTAAGTGCAAAGATGGAGGCTCGATTCTCCGTCCGTTCAGACAGAGAAATTTATACCATTTCTAAGTGTACTTACCGAGCTGGAACACATGTAATGTACGACCTTCTAAGTGTACTTACGTAGCTGGAACACAAGTAAGGTGCGACCTTAAGTGTACTTACCTAGCTGGAACACAAATAAGGTACGACCTTCTAAGTGTACTTACCTAGCTAGAACACAAGTAAGGTACGACCTTCTAAGTGTACTTACCTAGCTAGAACACAAGTAAGGTACGACCTTCTAAGTGTACTTACCTAGCTAGAACACAAGTAAGGTACGACCTTCTAAGTGTACTTACCTAGCTGGAACACAAGTAAGGTACGACCTTCTAAGTGTACTTACCTAGCTAGAACACAAGTAAGGTACGCCCCTTTAAGGGGATACTTACCTAGCTGGAACACAAGTAAGGTACGACCTTCTAATGGTACTTACCTAGCTAGGAACACAATTTAAGGTACGCCTTCTAAGTGTATTTACCTAGCTTATGAACACAAGTAAGGTACGACTTCCTTTGTAAATCATTGATTGATGTTGTGGGTGGAAGTTAGAGCTGCACCAAGAACAAAGCAGCCCAGTATCGTGACTGGAACAGTACATAAATAACTCGCACGTAAGAGAATGGAACCTACGACGACGTTTCGGTCCGACTTGGACCATTAACTAATTAATGTGGCTCCTCAAGGGAGGTTCCTTGATGTTGGTGAGGGGCTCTTGATCTAGGGAATTGGATCTGTGCTCCAGTTCCCTAAATTAAAACTGAATGCCTCCACCCCTCCCCAACAAACGCTTCATATAAAGCTTCTTCTGTTATATGTTCTTTTTTTAGTTCTTTTAGAGTTCAACGTTTAGGGTTCATAATCTGGTCTGTTAATTTCTTCTGTTACACCGTTGGGTCAATTTGTGTTGTTCCAGCTTTATTTGTTACGTTCTGTTGATTTGATCGTGTTTGTCTTCGGGGTCGTTGAGATTGGGTTATTAGTGATGTGTTGACGAGCTGATGTATGTAGTTCCTAGTCTTCAGTTTCTTCTTATTTTGGGATACTCGAAGAGAGGGAGAGAGAGAGAGAGAGAGAGAGAGAGAGAGAGAGAGAGAGAGAGAGAGAGAGAGAGAGAGAGAGAGAGAGAGAGAGAGAGAAAGAGAGAGAGAGAGACCAAAAGAGGAGAGAGAGAGATAGAGAGAGAGAATGAGCGAACTCAGCTGTGAAGACTGTTCCGAGGGGATCTCTGTACCCACCTTATATACTTGCATGGCTTCTCCCTCTCACATCAGACGTCTCCACACCCAGGTGAAGGTACACCTACTCACCTCCTTTATCAAGACAAAGGCAAACACAAAGGACACACGCACACATACTCACTCATGCTCACACGTACACACTAGAAGAGGCGCACATCAACCAGAGAACTGTTGCAGCATATGAGCGCCTGGCAAACCTAAGAATAGTGTTCTGATACCTCAGTAAGGAATTGTTCAAGACTCTATACACCGTGTACGTCAGAAACATGTTGGAGGATGTAGCACCAGTTTGGAATCCACACCTGGTCAAGCACGTCAAGAAATTAGAGAAAGTGCAAAGGTTTGCAACAAGACTAGCCCCGGAACTGAGGGGTTTGTCCTACGAGGAGACGCTAAGGGAACTCAACCTGACACTAATGGAAGACAGGAGGGATAGGGAAGACATGATAACAGCATATAAAATACTGAGAAGAATTGACAGGGAGGATAGGGACAGAATGTTTAAGAGATGTGACACAGCAACAAGGGGTAACAAGTGGAAGTTGAAAATTCACATGAGTCACATCAGCCACATAGTTGTCAGGAATTGGAATAATCTAGAGAGCGATGTAGTGGAGGCAGGATCCATACATAGCTTTAAGAAGAGGTATGATAAAGTTCACGGCGCAAGGAGAGAGTGGACCTGGCAGCGACCAGTGAAGAGGCGGCCCTGGAACCACAATTGCGTGAGTACAATTAGATGAGTACACAGACTCATTCACGCTCACACACACACACCCAGGAATCAGTCCTGGAACAAGAACTTTTCCCCACACAACAGTAGAAAACATTCCTATATATCGTTACCTGCAGTTGTTAAATTAAAGAAAACAATGGAAAAGAGAAACAACTTTAAACACCTGCTGGAGGACCTGGGCTGACTGCTGGAATGGTCAGACAAATAGTTATTGGAATTTAAACACAGGATTAAAGAATATTGATAAATGGGAAAGAAGACTGGTGGCGGAGTATGCACCGAGGTCACAGAAACTGCCACCCTCGAGCAAGAAGGACCGTGAGGTAAGCACGGTGCCGAGTATATCGCCTGAAACTCATCTATACTAATGTGTCGGTGAGAGAGAGGATGAGAAACAGGGGGAAAGGGATTGGAGAAAGAGAGAAAAGGCGCTGGTAAATGACAGAGAAAAGAAGAAACAAAGACAGAGAAAAAGGAAAGTAAAAGACAGACAAAGAGGTCAGAAAAAAAAAAAGGAACAGGAATCATGAAGGTAGGAGCGTGGAGGTACTTGCCCGGACGATGCCATTAAGAACCACCAATTTACGACGTCTTGCTGAGGAAGAGACAAGAACCCAGGAGGTGGGAAAGGAGTCTTCGCCTTGTGTGGGGATCCTCAACCAGTTACCCTAGTGAGGTCAGGTCAGGTCAGGTCAGGTCTAGCCGGAGTAATAGTGGAAGAGTTGGTTGGGTCGCGCAACCTCTCGACCGGGGAGTTGTATCAGCCAGGCCAGGTAGGTAATGTGCCCCTGGGGGGGGATTGGGGGGGGAGAGGGGAAAGGGGAGAGGGAGGGTTCAAGGCCGAAAATAGAGACGGGTACAAGGGAAATACACACGCCCACGCAAACGCCTGCATGCATGAACACATGCACGCTTACACGCCACGAACACACACACACACACACACTTTCTCAAACATGGCTGAAAATATAGAATGCTGCACGGGAAATACACCCGCACATGTCTGCATACATGAACACTCATGCACGCCACCAGAGCACACACACACATACTTGCTCACACATGCACACATATCTTCAGTGTATAGTTAAACAAAATTATATACTAAACTGAGCACTGAAGAAGGGACATCAGGAATATGCTCTGCTCTGGTAACTACAAACAGGTTATTACAGACGCATACCCGTACCTACGAACACTGTATATGACACACTTTAGAACTGTTACAGAGTACGCAAAGCCAGCATAGAACTCCCACCTCTTTCAAACATGGGTCGAAACCTCAGTGGTATCAAAACTGAGAGAATCGAGCGACTTAGTTACAAGTCGTGGAATAGAAATTCCCAACATCAAACGGTATGGATGAGGTTAGAACTCATGGCAAGTGAATTCTAGCCCCACCCGAACTGTGGTTTGTTTGCAATCGTGTTATTACGATTTCATGAGTAATGGGATTACGACGTACAAAATACTCAAGGAACTGATAAGATGGATAAAGGTGGATTTAAATGGAAAGCAAAGAAACTATGGAAACCAAAATTACAAATTCTCCTCATTTGACATTTGAAATTTTGTTTCAGGTTGATTTAAGGAATGATCAGGAAATAGCGGAGGAAATTTTCTTACACAGTTCAAGGAGTAGGTATGAAAGGGCCCAGAAGATCAGCAACCAATAACTCTTATATATTTAAATGACGAATAATTGATTGAAAATGACTGAAGACAATAATTCCAGATATACTTAGCTAGCACTAACAAGAGGATGACAAGACTGAGGAAGTCGAGGTACACCTGCTTCAAAGTTCATGTGTAAATTTGGCAGTGTTCCCGAGGATGAGCACCGAGGATGAGCACCGAGGATGAGCACCGAGGATGAGCACCGAGGCTGAGCACCGAGGATGAGCACCGAGGCTGAGCACCGAGGATGACCCTGAAAGGACAAAACCAAAAGATGACGCCAGAGAATGGGCCCAGGGGATGAACTTCAACGATGACCCCTAGAGAATGAGGCTAAAAGATGACCCTAGAGGCTGACTTCAAAGGATAAGCCCCGAGAATAAGCACAGAGGATGAGCTTCGAGGATGACCCCCAGAGGATGAGACCAAAAGATGACCCCAGAGGCTGAGCCCCGAGAGTAAGCCCCGGGGATGAGCCCGGGGACATCGATTTATTGTACTGCTCTAATGATAAATAAGATACAAGACCTAGGGTTGATTACAAGTAAATACAATAACACACACACACACACACGCACAACAAAACCCACACACACACACACCCCACCACACACACACAAAACACAAAAACAAACACACACACACACACACAACACACACACACACACACACACCCCACAACACACACGTACACACACACACACACACACACACAACACACACACAACAAAACAACCCCACACACAACAAACACACACACACAACACACACACAAACACACACACACACACACACACACACACACACACCACACACACACACACACAAACACACACACAACACCCCACACACACAACACACACACACACACACACACACACACCACAAACACACACACACACAACACCACACACACACACCACAAAACACACAAAACACACACACACACAACCCCACACACAAAAAAAAAAACACACACACACACACACACACACAAACACACACAAAACCCCAACACACACACCCCACCACAACACACACACCCCACAAAAAAAACACACACCCCACACACCCACAAAAAACCAAAACCCCCACACACCACGCACACAAACAAAAACACACACACCCCACACACACACACACCCCAAACCCAACACACGCACACACAAAACAACACCACACACCACAACCACACACACACAAACACACACACAAAACAACAACATCTATCAAAAACAGGGAGATTGCCGGAGGAGGGAAGACAGCAAATGTGTCCCAATTTTTTAAAAAAAAAGGAGACGGGACATAAAGCATTAAACTACAGCCAGTTTTCACTGACTGTATAGATTCCCAAAAATCATGGAGAAAGATTATAAGGGGGAAGATTTGGTTTTGGAAACCCTTTTGAAAGGAAGGGATCTCATAAACAGCGCCAGCATGGTTTCGGGGAAAGGGGAAAACCCCTGTGTCACAAACCTATGGATTTCTATGCCCAGGGTTTGGCCCAGCAGTAAGACAAGAGAGGAGGGGTGGGTGGATTGCATTTTCTTGGACTCCCAAGAAGGCGTTTGACACAGTTCCACACAAGAGATTGGTGCAAAAACTGGAGGACCAAGCAGGGATAACAGGGAAGGCACTACAATGGATCAGGGAATACTTGTCAGGAAGACAGCAGCGAGTCATGGTACGTGGCGAGGTGTCAGAGTGGGCACCTGTGACCAGCGGGGTCCCGCAGGGGTCAGTCCTAGGACCAGTGCTGTTTCTGGTATTTGTGAACGACATGACGGAAGGAATAGACTCTGAGGTGTCCCTGTTTGCAGATGACGTGAAGTTGATGAGAAGAATACACTCGATCGAAGACAGGCAGAATACAAAGGGATCGGGGACAGGCTGCAGAACTGGTCCAGCAATTGGCTCCTGGAGTTCAATCCCACCAAGTGCAAAGTCATGAAGATTGGGGAAGGGCAAAGAAGGCCGCAAACGGAGTACAGTCTAGGGGGTCAGAGACTACAAACCTCACTCAAGGAAAAAGATCTTGGGGTGAGTATAACACCAGGCACATCTCCTGAAGCGCACATCAACCAAATAACTGCTGCAGCATATGGGCGCCTAGCAAACCTCAGAACAGCATTCCGACATCTTAATAAGGAATCGTTCAGGACCCTGTACACCGTATACGTTAGGCCCATATTGGAGTATGCGGCACCAGTTTGGAACCCACACCTAGCCAAGCACGTAAAAGAAACTAGAGAAAGTGCAAAGGTTTGCAACAAGACTAGTCCCAGAGCTAAGAGGTATGTCCTACGAGGAGAGGTTAAGGGAAATCAACCTGACGACACTGGAGGACAGGAGAGATAGGGGGGACATGATAACGACATACAAAATACTGAGAGGAATTGACAAGGTGGACAAAAACAGGATGTTCCAGAGATTGGACACAGTAACAAGGGGACCAGTTGGAAGCTAAAGACACAGATGAATCACAGGGATGTTAGGAAGTATTTCTTCAGCCACAGAGTAGTCAGTAAGTGGAATAGTTTGGGAAGCGATGTAGTGGAGGCAGGATCCATACATAGCTTTAAGCAGAGGTACGATAAAGCTCACGGCTCAGGGAGAGTGACCTAGTAGCGATCAGTGAAGAGGCGGGGCCAGGAGCTCGGACTCGACCCCGCAACCTCAACTAGGTGAGTAACTAGGTGAGTACACACACACACACACACACACACACACACACAACACACACACACACACACACACACACACACACACACACACACACACACACACACAACACACACAACACACACACACACACACACACACACACACACACACACACACACACACACACACACACAACACACACACACACACACACACACACACACACACACACAACACACACAACACACACACACACACACACACCCACAACACACACACGCACACACACACAACACAACACACACACACACACACACACACACACACACACACACGCACACACACACAACACACACACACACACACACACACACACACACACACACACACATCAACACACACACACACCACACACACACACACACACACAACACACACACACACACAACACACAACACACACACCACACACCAAAACACACACACACACACACACACACCAACACACACAACACAAACACACACACCCCACACACACACACACACACAACCCCAACACACACACACACACCCCAAAAACACACACACACCCCACCACACACAAACACAACACCTCATTCGGTTTGGAGGAAAGTTGTTTTCGGTAACAATTTTTTGTATTCTTTCGCCGTTGACAAGATATCAATAAAGGGCACCAGCGAGACGTCTTCATTTGGGAAAAACTCTTTTGTATTTTTTTCAGCTATAGGGATAAAGCGCATGTGGTGCGGGTCTATTCTATATGAAAAACAAACGGGAAGAAAGGCTGTCTTTGTTTCTCTGTCATATTTAATTAAGGGGGTGAATTCTGTACATTAAGTGAAGGAGTATTCCAGGTATGCTCCAGGTTCCTCGTTCCATGGGATACTAGGATATACCTTGAGTGGGTTTCGGGGGTTCAACGCCCCCTTGAGAACCTTCAGTAGTTACTGTAGGTTCTCAAGGATTAATTTCGGTAGAGATGGACTTATTGATTTTATATAATTAAGAGAAAAAACTCTGTGAAAATCGGCAAAAAGTGGGGGAGGCTTGATCCTCCGTCTGCTGAGCGCCAGACAGACGCGCTTCCTATTTGTACTTACCTAAAGATGAAAATCTGTTACATGGGAATTACCATCTCTCAGGATGGCCTATATCATACAGATATGAAGGATGTAGGACAACTAATATGGAAGGAAGGTTAGGGAATGAACGCTGGGGGAGGGGTGAGGAAGAGAGAAGATGGGGCTTAGGGAGAGGAAGTGGACAGGGAAAGAAGGGAATGGTGGCGAGGGAGGAAGGGGATGGAGTGAGAGAGGAAGGTGAAGTAGGAGTAATGGAGGAAGAGGGAGTAAGTGGTCGTTCAAGATGTATCGACCATACTAAAGTACACAGAAACTCGTGTAAGATGACCACAACAAAGACTAGGATGTAGTGGTAAAACTGGATTACAACACAGCTTTACAAAATGATAATTTCTCTATATCGTTAAAGACTCAAATTATGCAGAGTCCTTGGGCTTGATCTTGTAACCAGACCACCACCATACCGAGTATGTAAGAGGTCAACCTCTAGTGCAAATCACGAGGACTCATTAACTCCAAGGAAAATTCATGAAATTTCTTCTAGAGGCCGCTCAAATATTTTTCTTTTCCTACGACCCCATTATTACAATTTTTTTTAAGAGGAATTATTGACTGGTTTGGTTTGTTGTGGAGTCTTCAAGCTTCTCTGAAGCTGAGCGAGAAAGCAGGAATCACTATGATCATCACTCAATGGTCCTGGAAGAACAGTGGCACTCTTGGGTCTCCAGTAATTTCAGTTAATTTGAAACTTAATTCATTCAGGAAACTTGCGGCACTCTGTCCCTGTTGGGACTAAATACTGACGGACAGAGTTTCTGTATGTTGATCTTGGGTCTTCCCTATGATCAGCAGCACCATCCTGATGACCGAGAGTGAATTGACTGTAGGTGTCGGATAGAGTAGACACAAACATGTATCGTTCCATACCACAGTCTGCCGTGTTTAGAGGGATATAACATAATTCCATTGAGTGCATACAACACATTTTAACTGCTGGAAAATTAAGAGCGAGGTTTGCTTTGATCTGGGAATGTAGCTGTAGCGAGATTCCTCATGATGATCTCGTTGGCTGTAGTGTGTCTAGCATGCTATGAAGTCTCACTGTTAAGAACATACAACCGTATTGGTTGGATACTACCTTGCTACCAGTACACTTACTGACACTCCAGCAGCACGTCAGATCTCAAACACGCGCACACACACACATACACATATGTTATTGTAACCACAAACGAGAGGTCTTGATCAATATATATATATATATATATATATATATATATATATATATATATATATATATATATATATAATATATATATATATATATATATATGTGTCGTGCAGAATATGTAAAACTGGTCAATTAGCAAGAACTCATTTAAAATTTAAGTCCTTTCTAAAATTTTCTCTTATACGTTTAAAGATATATTTTTTCATTAATGTTAATGTAAAAATCTTAATTTTGCACCAAATAACTTAGAAAACTTACTTAACCTTATTATAACAAGCGCAATTTATTTTAGCCTAACCCAACTAAATATATTTTAGATTGTTTACAATAATTTAATACTAAAAAACACAATCAAATATATTTTTTTCGTTAGGTTCAGAATGATTTTGGCGAAATTATTGCATACACAAATTTTCACTTGTTCCTATATGGCAAGATGAACGTTGCTATTTAAGCCAAGATCGCAAGTTCTGCCTATTCGGCACGACATATATATATATATATATATATATATATATATATATATATATATATATATAATATATATATATATATATATATATATATATATATTATATATATGCTGTGCTTAATAGTAAAACTGATCAATTAGCAAGAACTCATTTAAAATTAAGTCCTTTCTACAATTTTCTCTTATACGTTTAAAGATATATTTTTTCATTGATGTTAATGTAAAAATTTATAATTTTGCACCAAAAGAACCTTAGAAAACTTACCTAACCTTATTATAACAAGCGCAATTTATTTTAGCCTAATCCAACTAAATGCATTTTAGATACGTTTACAGTAATTTAATATTAAACAAACACAATGAAATATATTTTTTTCGTTAGGTTCAGAATGATTTTTGCGAAATTATTGCATACACAAATTTTCGCTTGTCTTATATGGCAAGATGAGCGTTGCTATTTAAGCCAAGATCGCAAGTTTTATATATTCGGCACGACATTATATATATATATATATATATATATAATATAATATTATATATATATAATATATATATAAATATTATAATTTTATATATATTAAAAATACCTTGCTATACCTATCTCCAATACACCCGGAGGGAAGGGAGGGCAGCTCCCCTTCAGGGAGTCCCAAAAGCTAGAAAATAAGGAAACTTCCCGTCTTATATGTTTGTTCCCAAGGCTCAGACCCCACCCTTTCTCATGGGGGGAAAAAGGGGTTAAATTTTTAAGGGCGGGAAAAGATCATCAGGGGAACTAGGGGCCCCGGGCAGCTGTTTTTTCTGTTCCAGCGGCTCAGTGGGGGCTGTTTCAAGGGGGAATGCCTGCTTATTTTGGGGACACGCCCCAGCTTGAGGGGCTGGATGAGATTTTTTTGCCTTATAATCGTGATAAAAAGTAACAACATGTACCTTATATGCCACCTTTATACAAAATGTATCTCTTAAATCTTATATAAATATATATATATATAAATATATATATTTATAAATATATGGGGATACAAGGGGAATAGAAGCATCGGGGAAAAGAGAGGGAAGGTTATAAACTAAAAGAGGAGGCAGTTAGGGAAGATATAAACAGCTATTGGAGGATAGATGGGCTAATGAGAGCATAGGCAATGGGCTCGAAAGAGGTTGGGGTAGGATTAAATGTAGTGTTGAGTGTTCAGCAGAAGTTTGTGGTTACAGGAAAGTGGGTGCAGGAGGGAAGAGGAGCGATTGGTGGAATGATGATGTAAAGAGAGTAGTAAGGGAGAAAAAGTTAGCATATAGAAGTTTTTACAAAGTAGAAGTGATGCAAGGAGGGAGGAGTATATGGAAAAAAGAGAGAGGTTAAGAGAGTGGTGAAGCAATGCAAAAAGAGAGCAAATGAGAGATGGGTGAGATGTTATCAACAAAATTTGTTGAAAAATTAAAAAAGTTTTGGAGTGGGGATTAACAAGTTAAGAAAGCCTAGAGAACAAATGGATTTGTCAGTTAAAAATAGGAGAGGAGAGTTATTAAATGGAGAGTTAGAGGTATTGGGAAGATGGAGGGAATATTTTGAGGAATTGTTAAATGTTGATGAAGATAGGAAGCTGTGATTTCTGTAAAGGCAAGGAGGGAAAAACATCTTGTAGGAGTGAGGAAGAGCCAGTTGTGAGTGGGGTGAAGTTCGTGAGGCAGTAGGTAAAATGAAAGGGGGTAAGGCAGCCGGGATTGATGGGATAAAGATAGAAATGTTAAAAGCAGTTGGGGATATAGTTTTGGAGTGGTTGGTGCAATTATTTAATAAATGTATGGAAGAGGGTAAGGTACCTAGGGATTGGCAGGAGCATGCATAGTTCCTTTGTATAAAGGTAAAGGGGATAAAACAAGTGCAAAAAATTTTAGGGGGATAAGTCTGTTGAGCGTACTGGTAAAGTGTATGGTAGAGTTATAATTGAAAGAATTAGAGTAAGACGGAGAATAGGATAGCAATGAACAAGGAGGCTTTAGGAAAGGTAGGGGGGTGTGTGACCAGGTGTTTACAGTGAAACATATAGTGAACAGTATTTAGATAAGGCTAAAGAGGTCTTTGTGGCATTTATGGATTGGAAAAGGCGTATGACAGGGTGGATAGGGGGCAATGTGGCAGATGTTGCAAGTGTATGGGGTAGGGGTAGGTTACTGAAAGCAGTGAAGAGTTTTACGAGGATAGTGAGGCTCAAGTTAGAGTATGTAGGGAAAAAGGGAAATTTTCCCAGTAAAAGTGGGCCCTTAGACAAGGATGTGTGATGTCACCGTGGTTGTTTAATATATTTATAGAGGGGGTTGTAAGAGAAGTAAATGCGAGGGTCTTGGCAAGAGGCGTGGAGTTAAAAGATAAAAAAACCACACACAAAGTGGAGTTGTCACAGCTGCTCTTTGCTGATGACACTGTGCTCTTGGGAGATTCTGAAGAGAAGTTGCAGAGATTGGTGGATGAATTTGGTAGGGTGTGCAAAAGAAGAAAATTAAAGGTGAATAAAGGAAAGAGTAAGGTTATGAGGATAACAAAAAGATTGGGTGATGAAAGATTGAATATCGATTGGAGGGAGAGAGTAGGAGGAGGTGAACGTATTCAGATATTTGGGAGTGGACGTGTCAGCGGATGGGTTTTTGAAAGATGAGGTGAATCTAGAATTGATGAGGGAAAAAGAGTGAGTGGTGCACTTAGGAGTCTGTGGAGACAAAGAACTTTCCTTGGAGGCAAAGGGGGGAATGTATGAGAGTATAGTTTTACCAACGCTCTTATATGGTTGAAGCGTGGGTGATAAATGTTGCACCCGAGGAGAGGCTGGAGGCATGGAGATGTCATTTTGAGGGCAAGTTTTGGTGTGAATATAAATCCCAGAGAATTCGTAGTTGGAAGTTAGGAGGAAAGGGGCGGGATTACCAAAACTGTTGTCCAGAGGGCTGAGGATGGAGGGAAACAGAATGACTTCAAGAGTGTATCAGTCTGTAGTGGAAGGAAGGCGGGGTAGGGGTCGGCCTAGGAAGGGTTGGAGGGAGGGGGTAAAGGAGGGTTTTGTGTGCGAGGGGCTTGGACTTCCAGCAGGCATGCATGAGCGGTTTGATAGGAGTGAATGGAGACAAATGGTTTTAATACTTGACGTGCTGTTTGGAGTGTGAGCAAAGTAACTTTATGAAGGGATTCAGGGAAACCGGCAGGCCGGACTTGAGTCCTGGAGATGGGAAGTACAGGGGCCCGCACTCTGAAGGGGGGGGGGGTGTTAATGTTGCAGTTTTAAAAACTGTAGTGTGAAGCACCCTTCTGGCAAGACAGTGATGGAGTGAATGATGGTGAAAGTTTTTCTTTTTGGGCCACCCTGCCTTGGTGGGAATCGGCCTGTGTGATGTATATATTATAATATATATATATATATATATATATATATAAAATATGTGGGGGTTGTGTGTTGTTTTTTGTGTGTGTGGTGTGTGTGTGTGTGTTGTTGGTTTGTTGTGTGGTGCGTGTGTGGGGTGTGGTACTCCCCAGTTGTATTTCCCAGTTGAGGTTGGGGGGGTCGGGCGAGCTCCGGGCCCCCCCTCTTATGACGCACTGGTCATCCCCCCTAGCCGTGACTTTATCTCCTTGCTTAAACTTGTATGGTCCTGCCTCCATACACGCTTCCCAAACTATTCCACTTATATTTTCTCTGTGGCTGAAGAAATCTTCCTAACTCCCTGTGATTATCTGTTTTTTCAGTTTCCCAACGTGTCCCTTTTTACTGTGCCCCAATCTCTGGAACTTCCTGTTTTTGGTCCCCCTTGAATTCCTCTCGTATTTTGATGTGTTTAAATGTCCCCCCTTCCCCCGCCCTCCAGTTTTCGGGGTTGATTCCCTTAAACCCTTCCTCGTGGAAATACTTTAGTTTGGGGATGTCTTTTTGCAAACCCTTTGCACTTTCCTAATTTTCTTAACGTGCTTGGCAGGTGTGGGTTCCAAACTGGTGCCGCATACCCCCAATATGGGCCTAAGTACACGGTACAGGGCCTAAAAGATTCCTTATTAAGATGTAAATGTGTTCTGGGTTTGCTACCCCCCCTATGCTGCAGCAGTTTTTTGGTTGATTTTGGTTTCGGGGAATGTGCCGGGGTTTTTATACTCACCCCAAGATCTTTTTTTTTGAGTGGGGTTTGTAGTCTTGCCCCCCTAGACTGTACTCCGCTGGGGCCCTTCTTTGCCCTTCCCAATCTTATGACTTTGCCTTGGTGGGATTGAACTCCGGGGGCCCAATGTGGACAGGTCTGCAGCCTGTCCAGATTCCTTTTGTAGTTCTGCGGGTTTTCCCGGAGTGAATTTTTTCTCACAACTTCACGTCATTGCAAAGGGACCCTCAGAGTCTTTTCTTCCCGTATGTCGTTCAAATCCCAAAAACGCATGGTCCTGGGGAGAACCCTCGGGCCCCCGCGGTCAAGGTGCCCCTCGAACCTCGCCACGTACCTGACTCCTGCTGCTTCCTGAAAAATTTTCCCTGATCCATTGGTGCCCCCCTTTTACCCCCTGTTGGTCCTCCTTTTTTTGCACCAATCTTTGTTGGAAACTGTGTCAAACCCCTTTTTTGCATCCAAGAAAATGCAATCCACCCCCCCCTCTTCTTTTTGTCTTACTGCGTCACCATTATGAACTCCAGTATTTTTGTGAAAGGTTTCCCCGCCCCTAAAAACCATTTTTGGTGCTGTTGGGGAGATCATTCCTTTTGGTTTCCACCACTTTTTCCCCTGAAATCTTTCCATTTTTTGCTACTTACATGATTTACACGGTCTGTGTTTAATGTTCATGTCTGTCTCCTTTTTTAAGATTGGGACTAAAATTTGCTGTCTTCCATGCTCAGGCAATCTCCCTTTTGATGATGTATTGAATATTTTTTTTTTGGGGTACCAAGCGCCCTGCTCCCTCTCTCAATCCCCAGGGGGAGATGTTATCGGGCCCCCTTTTGCCTTTGAGGTATCTAGCTCCTCAGAAGCCTCTTCACTTCTTCCTGGGTTTGTGTGCACTGTGTCCAGCATTTGGGTGGTGTCCCCCACCCCCCGTTTTCTGGGCCCCCTTCGTTCCCCTCCGGAACACTTCTTTGAATCTCTTTTTGATTTCTTCACATATTCCCGGGTCTTTTCTTGTTGTCTCTCCTCCTTCCTTCCTTACCCGTTTTACCGGCCCTTGATGTTGTTTTCCCCCTGGGGGGCTGTACAACATTTGGGTCAGTTTTGGGTTTTCGTGATGTCTTTTTCATATTGTTTTTGGGCCTCCCTTCTTATTTGCATTTTCGTTTGGGGCTCACGACTGTTTTCCTTATTCTCCGGGGTCCTTTGCCTTCTATATTTCTTTTTCCCCTGCACATTGGTTTTTGCTCCGCCCCTTTTGGGGTAACCTGGGCTCATCTGGCTTTTTCATTAATCCCGTTTTCCCTTGGGAAAAACCTCTCCCCAGCCTCCCGCATTTTGTTGCTACTATTCCTCATCTCATTAATGGCTTCCCGCCGTTTCTGTCCCCCTGAACCCCCCTTCAGGGGTTCCTCTCCTGTTAGTCCCCCCTTTTTGTATTTGGCTTTATTTGTTGGGTTCCTGCTTCTCCCCCCACTTTTAGCCTTGGTTTCGAAGCTTAAAACCACGGTCACTGGCCCCCGGGGCTTTTAATTGATGTCCCGATACTGCACTACGAAGGTGAATACTAAGTCCAGCCTTTCGTTTCCCCCTCCCCTCTTCTTTTTAGTGTCCTTTGTGTTTTGGGACCCTGAAGTTTTTCCCGAACCCCCCTCCATATCTTAGCCCTCCATGTATCTTGGCCCCCCTGTGGGTCCCCGTTCTCCAATCGATTCCTTGTGGGAAAAAACACCCCTGATCAGGAGCTTTGCCTGATGCATGAGCCTTCTGGCCACCTAGCCGGTGTCACCACGTCTATTTCCTCGCGTACTCTTGCCTTGGCTCCCGTGTTCTGTGGTGGGTTATACTCAGTATTACCCCTTTGGGGGGCCCCCTTTTTTGAAGTGTTCCCTATGAATCATTTTTCTCCCCTATTCCCTCTCTTTCCCGCTCATCAAAATTTCCCCGATTTTGATCAGCAACGCCACTCCTCCCAACCCCCCCCTTCCCTCTTCTTTTCCTCAGGGTTTGGTATCCGTTTGGGAAAAAAAGGACTGTTTTCATCTGAAGCTTTTGGGTTTTTGTGAGAGCTATGATGTCCGGTGTGCTTCTTTGACTCTTTCATGCCCCTCTCCACTTATTTGTTATTCCATCAGCGTTTTGTACCATACCTTCGTTTCCTTTCTAACACTGTGGTTTTGGGGGCCGTGGGGGGGGAGCCTGGTGGGGGTACGTGGGATTCTATAGCTGGGGTTGG
This sequence comes from Cherax quadricarinatus, assembly GCF_026875155.1. NCBI lineage: Eukaryota > Metazoa > Arthropoda > Malacostraca > Decapoda > Parastacidae > Cherax > Cherax quadricarinatus. The sequence goes on from NC_069481.1 coordinate 4,995,060, forward strand.
GTGGAGGCTGGGGTAAGGATTGTAGTGTGTTTGGGATGGTGTGATAGGTGTAGGGGTTTTGAGATATTGTGTGTGTGCTTGCCCTTGCTGTTCTTTTTCTCTCTGCTGACCCTGCTGGGGCCCCCCCTTGTCTCTTTTTCCCAGCCCCTTTGCTTTTTTTTCCCTCCCTCAGCGCTTCGTTCGATTTTGTTCTGTCTTGTTAGGAACCCTTTGTACCTTTCGTGGGTGTGTGTGTGTGTGTGTGTTGTGGTGGTGTTTGTTGTTTGTGTGGGTGTGGGTTGTGTGTGTGTTTTGTGTGTGTGTGGTGTGTGTGTAGAGTGTATTTTTGAGGGAAAATTAATGCCTTTCTCTTCTGTATAAACTCACAAAAATTTGGTTTTTGGGACGAGAACCTCGACCCTTCCCAAACCACACAGAAAAAAAGTAATCCTTCCCCCCTTGACCCATCAACCCCAGTTACGGGAGCACTTAATACAAAATTTTTGGCTTTGTCTTGAACGTCAAATAGGCATTTCGCACAGGAAAAAAAAAACGAAGTTCTAGCTTTTGCGGTTGCAGACAGCAACATTATCATTCAGAAAGGGCTGATGTCATTTCCACGGACAGAAAGCAGCGACTAACGCCTCGTTTTAGTAATATGCATAAACTACTGACATCGTTTCTGGTGCCAGAGAGCAATGACTAAATCATTTACAACACCACAGAGGAATACGCTGGTTAGGCTACGTTAGGTAAGGTTTGTCAAGAACCAGGACAAGTATTTCCTGACGCGGGTCTTAGTCATATGATGACCCACAGCTGGAGCTTTTGGTTCTCTGACCGAGTCCTTCTACTTACTCACCGGTCCACCTTTTTAAAAACTATGCTTATAATTATAACCATTTAATACGCTGGTATCATCTTCAAATCCAGACTCAGGTGAATATCGCGGTGGAGTAATCTGCTTCAGAACAGCGGGAGATATCACAAGAGACATCTCGCCGCATCACCCTCAGCATCACAAAGGAATCCGAACACTGTTGAATACGTACCTCTCCTCTGCTCTGTTAAAAAGAACATAGGGATGGTTATTCTCACCTCTATGAGTCTTAAAGATAAGGATTTTTTTCTCTCCTATTAGTATTTTGTAGGTAAAAGACACTTGCCTACGGTATCCCGTAGATTGCTAGAGTACTCTGCTCACACACTGAAGTATGTGGTTCGATCCCCGTTACGGGTAGAAACATTAGGAACTGTTTCATGAAGACACCTGCTGCCCATGTTCACCTAGCAGTAAAATGGGTACCTGGGTGTTAGCTGACTGGTGTGGGTCGCATCCTGGGGACAAAATTAACCTAATTCGCTCGAAATGCTCAGCATAACAATCGGCTTTCTATACAATATGTCACTGATGTCAGCTATGGTCTGTATACCTTGTACATATACTTGTAGAAATACTGACCATTATTATTATTATTATTATGAAGATATTTAATGTGGAAATGTGCTGTCTCGTGAAACATTTCCTCGGTAAATGTCCTGGCCAGTACATACGTATCCTAACCAGTACACATGTCGAAACCAGTACACATGTGTCTTCACCAGTACACATGTGTCTTAACCAGACACATGTTTCTTGACCAGTACATACGTGTCTTGGCCAGTACACATGTGTCTTGACCAGTACACACGTGTCTTGACCAGTACACATGTGTCTTGACCAGTACACATGTGTCTTGACCAGTACACACGTGTCTTGACCAGTACACATGTGTCTTGACCAGTACACACGTGTCTTGACCAGTACACATGTGTCTTGACCAGTACACATGTGTCTTGACCAGTACACACGTGTCTTGACCAGTACACATGTGTCTTGACCAGTACACATGTTTCTTGACCAGTACACACGTGTGCTATACGTTTGTTCAGTGAAATTATGCGCTATAGAAACATAATTGTCACACACAGACATAATTATGTCATATACAGACATAATCATATCATATACAGAGATAATCATGTTATATACAGACATAATCATGTCAGACATATTTATGTCATATACAGACATAATCATGTCATATACAGACATAATCATGTCATATACAGACATAATCATGTCATACACAGACATAATCATGTCATATACAATCATATCATATACAGACATAATCATATCATATACTATATGACATGATTATGTCATATAGAATATGTCATATACAGACATATTTATGTCGTACACAGACATATATCATATACAGACATAATCATGTCATATACAAACATAATCATGTCATATACAGACATAATCATGTCATATACAGACATAATCATGTCATACACAGACATAATCATGTCATACACAGACATAATCATGTCATACACAGACATAATCATGTCATACACAGACATAATCATGTCATACACAGACATAATCATGTCATATACAGACATAATCATGTCATACACAGACATAATCATGTCATACACAGACATAATCATGTCATATACAGACATAATCATGTCATATACAGACATAATCATGTCATACACAGACATAATCATGTCATACACAGACATAATCATGTCATACACAGACATAATCATGTCATACACAGACATAATCATGTCATACACAGACATAATCATGTAATACACAGACATAATCATGTCATACACAGACATAATCATGTCATATACAGACATAATCATGTCATACACAGACATAATCATGTCATACACAGACATAATCATGTCATATACAGACATAATTATGTCATATACAGACATAATCATGTCATACACAGACATAATCATGTCATACACAGACATAATCATGTCATATACACATAATCATGTCATATACAGACATAATCATGTCATACACAGACATAATCATGTCATACACAGACATAATCATGTCATACACAGACATAATCATGTCATATACAGACATAATCATGTCATACACAGACATAATCATGTCATACACAGACATAATCATGTCATACACAGACATAATCATGTCATACACAGACATAATCATGTCATACACAGACATAATCATGTCATACACAGACATAATCATGTCCATACACAGACATAATCATGTCATATACAGACATAATCATGTCATACACAGACATAATCATGTCATACACAGACATAATCATGTCATACACAGACATAATCATGTCATACACAGACATAATCATGTCATACACAGACATAATCATGTCATACACAGACATAATCATGTCATACACAGACATAATCATGTCATACACAGACATAATCATGTCATACACAGACATAATCATGTCATACACAGACATAATCATGTCATATACAGACATAATCATGTCATACACAGACATAATCATGTCATACACAGACATAATCATGTCATACACAGACATAATCATGTATACACAGACATAATCATGTCATACACAGACATAATCATGTCATACACAGACATAATCATGTCATACACAGACATAGTCAAACTAACATTTTTATCCTTACATTCGTATTTTACCACCTTTTCTCTCTTCTCCAAATATTTCTCTGTAACGTCAGAGTAATTCTCAACCATTTTTATTTACGATGCTCTACATCACTTTATGTATGTTACTGTAAACAACTTTACTCTGATGATTCTCAACCAGACCAAACTTCACCTAATCTTACGAAACTTAACGTGGAGTAACCTAACTTAACCTGCCCAAGCTTTACCTAATCTTATGTAACTTAACGTAACGTAACTTAACCTGCTCAAACTTAATCTAATATTATGTAAGTTAACACAACGTAACGTAACCTAGTCTAACCTAACCAAACTTAAACTAATCTTACCTAACTTAATCCGTCTTGACGTTTCCTCTCAGACATTATCATTATTATTATCAGAGATTATTATTGACAGACCTCAATTAGTTTTACGTCTATTTTCAACTTTACTGTTCGATAAATTGCTTGATTTTCTTCTTTTTGTTGCTTAACTTGTAGATATTTCACTTCACTCTAAATTTAAAAAAAAAAATATTTATGTATTATTATTATTATTATTATTATTATTATTATTATTATTATTATTATTCATTCATTCACGAAATTAAAGAAATATTTCCTAACATCCCATTGGCTTTTTTGCTTCATAAACTTGCACCTTTCAGCGTTTCTTCTTCCTCCCAGTTATTAAAACTGTCTATCTGCCCTATTTTTTTCATTTAAGAATTTTTTACGTTATAATCATATCTCCTTTAATTTTATTATACCTTTGAAGCTTGTCATGATTGTGACCAGCTCTACCTGGAGCTCATTACCTTTGTAATTGGTCACGATTGTGACCAGATCTAGTTCATTACCTTTGTAACTTGCTCAGCTATCAAAACTTTGGAGTCCAGTCCCTGGACCCATTATGTACCTCTGTAATCTTTTGACTACCACCCACAGGATGGGTATGGGGTGCATAATAAACATATTAAACTAACTAAAACTTTAATTTTTCTCTCTGTCAGAGTCGTTACAATAATTTTTTTTTCGGTCTCTACTCACTATACATCCTTCTCAGTTTTGGGACCAGCCTACATGAAAATTGTTGGCCGGTTCTTTACCTTCAGGTTTTTCAACCCTCTGGCTTATGATAAATTAGACACATGTGCTTCATCAGTCCATTACAAAGAAGAATAGTGAATATCAGAAGGGACTTGAGGTGATCAGTCCCTCAACCTGGAGTCGATGTAATCAGTCCATCAATCTTAATAAGAATACAGCATATGCACGAAGAATCGGTTTAAAAAACTGCAACAGTGGGGGTAAAAGAAACGGGGCAAATGTGTCTAATTTTTCGACTTGTGGGGGTTTTGAATTTTTTAAACTACATCCCTCTAGCCTTTTGGGTGTTACAAGCTTTGCTGGGTTACCCGAAGTTAAGACACTGCTTGTCGAATTTTAAACACTGTTGTCGAATTTAAGACACTGTTGTCGAATTTTTAAGACACTGCTTGTCAAATTAAAGCACTTTTGTCAAAGTTAAACACTGCTTGTCGAAGACCTGTTTTCAAAGTAAAGACACGCTTGTCAAATTTTAAGACACGTTTGTCTAAGTTAAGCACGCTTTAAAATTAAGACACTGCTTGTCAAATTTTAAGATAGCTTGTCGAAGACTTGCTTGTCGAAGTTAAGACAGCGCAAGTTAAGCCTGCTTTAAAATTTAGACATCTTGTCGAAGTTAAGACACTGCTTTCGAATTAAAGACACTGCTTGTCAAAGTTAAGACCTGCTTGTCAAAAGTTAAGACACTGCTTTAAAATTTAAAACACTGTTTTCAAATTAAGACACGGCTTGTCAAATTTAAGACATGCTTGTCAAAGTTAAGAAAACCTTGTCGAAGTTAAGACACTGCTTGTCAAATTAAGACACGCTTGTAAAATTAAGACACTCCCTTTTCGAAGTTAAGACACGCTTGCAAATTTTTAAACACTGCTTGTCAAATTAAAGACATGCTTGTCAAAAGTTAAGACAGTTTGTCAAATTAAGACACTTTGCAAGTTAAGACCTGCTTGCAAATTTAAGACACTGTTGTCAAAGTTAAGACACGCCTGTCAAAGTTAAACACGCCTGCAAATTTAAGCCTGCCTTTCAAAGTTAAACACTGCTGTCAAATTTAAAAGGACCTGTTTTCAAATTTAAACACTGCCTGTCAAAGTTAAACCTCCTTAAAAGAAAGCCGCCTGTCAAATTAAGAGCCTGCAAATTAAACACTGCTTGTCAAATTAAAGACACGCCTGCAAATTAAACACTGTTTTAAAGTTGAGCGTCGGGGTCTGTTTCCATGTTCCAAACAGACAAAAACCGGGGGTTTTTACGGGGAGGTGCGGGCGCTAAATTTCCGAACACCTCACGAAAAAAATTTGCAAAAAGCATTTTTTCTAAACATTCTCAGGATCTATGAAAAAATTAATTTTCTTAGCCATGTTTTAATGTTAAATTTCTTTATGTCAAGCTTCTTTATACAACTTCTTTAGACAAGTTCTTTAGACAACTTTTTTAAATGACAAGCTTCTTTATACAACTTTTTATGACAAACTTTTTTTATGACAAGTTCTTTATGAAAAGCTTCTTTATGTCAAGCTTCTTTGACAAACTTTTTATGACAAGTTTCTTTTGTCAAGTTCTTTAGGCAAATTTTTTGATGACAACTTCTTTATGTCAAGCTTCTTTATGAAAGCTCTTTAGACAACTTCTTTATGTCAAGCTTTTTTATAAAAATTTTTTAGACAACTTCTTTTATGTCAACTTTTTAGACAAGCTTCTTATGACAACTTCTTTATGTCAAGCTTCTTTATTCAAGCTTCTTTATGCAGCTTCTTTATGTCAAGCTTTTTGTAAAGCTTCTTTATACAACTTCTTATGTCAAGCTTTTTTATTCAAGCTTTTATTCAAGCTTCTTTTTGAAATTTTTATGTAAACTTCTTATTCAATTTCTTTATGACAAGCTTTTTTTGTCAAGCCTTTTTTTTAAGCTTTTTTATACAAGCTTTTTTATGACAAGCTTTTTTATGTAAAGCTTTTTTGGGCAACTTTTTTATGTCAAGCTTTTTTATGCAACTTCTTTATGTCAAGTTTCTTTGTGAAAACTTCTTTATACAAGCTTTTTTATGACAAGTTCTTTGGGGGCAATTTCGTGAAAAGCTTCTTTATGAAACTTCTTTATGACAAGTTTCTTTAGAAAAGTTTCTTTTATGTCAAGCTTCTTTTAATCAACTTTTTTATGTCAAGCTTTTTATGAAAAGTTTTTTTATTCAAGCTTCTTTTAAACAAGTTTTTTTAAAAAGCTTTTTTATGCAATTTCTTTATGAAAAGCTTTTTTTTGACAAGCTTTTTTATGACAAGTTTCTTTATGTCAAGCTTCTTTTACAAGTTTCTTTATGACAAGCTTCTTCATTTTTAAAGTTTTGGAAAAAATTTTTAGGAAAAGGGTTAGATAAATAAGTGGGTGGGAATTGAAAATTTTGGGAAAAAGACCCCTAGTAGGGGCCAAAGGCCCTAAAAGGCCAGCCTAAAAAGCATGCGCCCGGTTTTCACTATTTTCTTCCGAGTGAGTCGGCGTCAAAAGCATTCCACTTTCTGACCCCCTTAAAACCCAAAAGATGTGTTTCCTAACTTTTCTGTGGCCTTTTACATTTTTAAACTTTCCCCGGGCCCTTCGTCCTCGATCCCCGCTTATAAAATCCTTCCTGTTCTCTATCAAGTTCTTTAATTTTTCAACGTTCTAATTGTGCCTCTGTGTGTCTTTCTATTTTTAAATGGTTAAAACCTTGGGCGTTTTATACTGACAAATTTGGTTTTTAAAAAGTTGGGAAACACAGGATATTTTATTGGGAAAAAGGTTTTTTGGTTTGGACCCGATCAAATCCCCCGGCGAAAGTTTTTACCATGTCTAGTGTTTTACGTCGGGGTAGGTCAACTCTTCAACTAGAATCATTTTTTCTGTAAAACCTACGTTTTTGTAATTTTTTGCAAATTTGATAAAGGTATCTCCAGAGGGGCTGCTACTCAGTGCTAACCTTTAACTATCGTTCCTAAGTGATTTTCTGTTAAGGTTTCCTGAATCTGTTTTTAAGCTTTTGACATTCGCATGCTTTTATTCATCGTTTTTAGTGCGCCCGAATACTAAACTCTGTATTTTGTTTTTCCTCTATGAAGGATCTTATTCAAGGACTGCTACCAATGTTCTTCTCAGTCTATACTTCGTCTCGGGTCTTCCTCCTTCCCTCATTTTCATAACCTAGCATTAATAAATAGCAAAAAGACACAATACCGTGACTGGAACAATACACAAATAAACCTCACATAGGAAAGAGGAGCTTACGATGACGTTGGGTCCGACTTAGACCATATACAAAATCACACTAAAATTTACTGGGGATGAATTCAAGGCGGCCTATATCTGACTGTCCCTGTAATACAGTTCCACTCGGTATTTTCCACTTTGCTCTGCATGCGCACCTAAATGTCCCACATTTCTGTACAAAATGACTCAAGAAATCGTAATGACACGATTGCAAACAAACCATACCCGCGACGGGCTGGAGTTTTGAGACTCTATGACCGCGGGTTCAATCCCGGCCGGGGGTATGGTTTTTCTGTACGAACACTGGTTCATGCTGATAAAAAGAATCTTTAATCTTTAATATTTAATCTTTAGATTTACATCGATTGTGAACTGGTAAAGCAAATAGTTTTTTCTCTTCTTTCAAGTCATTAATATGCACAAGGAATAGCACTCATCCCACCACTAGCCCTAGTTACTAATAAAATAATTAGTAGTCATATCTTCTTTTCTCGATATCTTTCCTTGAGTGTCCAGCACTCCATTGTAAACCAGTTATATATATATATATATATATATATATATATATATATATATATATATATATATATTTTATATATATATATATATATATATATATATATTGCACTGTTTATAATTACCGTAAGAGGAATATGTCGTTTTGTATACTTTAAACTGGGTTAATAATCGCTAAACATTTATTTGTAACTCGTTCATCCCGTCACCCTCAAGACCAAGTCTTCTAGATGACTGTTCATTCTCTGGTGTCGTACAAAATTTAATATCTTTTTCTTTATAAGGCAGGTAAATGATTTTTATTTATGCCTTTATTTACGTGCTTCGTTTATCTTACATTGTGATGCACCTCGTCTTGGTTTATTAAATATTACTTGTCTATATAAATGAATCGTGTGTGTGTGTGTGTGTGTGTGTGTGTGTGTGTGTGTGTGTGTGTGTGTGTGTGTGTGTGTGTGTGTGTGTGTGTGTGTGTGTGTGTGTGCGCACGCTCACCGGGATGTGTCACTATATAAATGATACACATGTACATCACTACGTATCTTTATTAACTACAAGTGTCTCCTAGGCTGCAGGCTTCATCACTCTCATACAGGAATGAATTGCAAATCTGGAAACAGTACACGATGTAGTATAAGGTAATCAATCTATCAGGCTGATAGACTGTCTAAACTGCTTATCCACTCTGTCTACCCCAGGATTTCTTCCACTGAGGTTGAGGGACTGATTACCCCAGTTAACCTCTCCACGTCGTCTACAGTCTCTAGGATTGTAATTCATATCCGTATTCGACTGATGAATTATCTATTTCAGTTTATTTTTTGATTACTTCGAATAAAAGACGGTTCTAGCTTGTTCTTTGATATTTCCTCTTCAGAGTTTGTCTCTCTCTCTCTCCTTACGAAAAATAAAAAAGCACAATACTGGAACAATACTAGTTAATGGTCCAAGTCGGGTCGAAACATCGTCCTACATTTCTTTCTCATATGTGCGGGTTATCTGTGCTTCTATAATTATTTCTGTCATGTTTGAATCTGTGTTTCTTGCTTCATCTGTTTTCTACTCTGATTCTGATATTTTTTTTCCACAACTCTCCATGTCCTTCTAAAAACCGTTCCTTGTTATTTTGTCTTACATTTATTATTAAATATGTTATGGATTATTTATGTCACTTGCATTTTTTTTGTTTTTCTTCGTTAAAATATAATTGATTCTGTATATATGTTACCTTTTCATCTCCTAGTTAAAATTAGTATCATATTTTTGGTTGCTGAGGTCGAGTCACAGCTCCTGGTCCCAACTTTCATCCTGCTTGGCACTGATATACCTATAACTATGATTCCACTTCCTGACCATCCTAGGGCTGAAAAAATGGTTCCTGATATACCTAAGACTTATGTGTGTCTAATTTCCAGCTGTCCTCGTGTATGTGTTTTCTGCCTCACGAACAGTCTGTTCCTGTCCACCCTATCGTGTCCTCTGAGTATTTTATATGTCGCTATCACGTCTACCCTGGCTTTTCTATCCTCTGGCGTCATCAGGTTCAGTTCCTTTATCTTCGCCTCACAGCTCATTCCCCTAACTCTGGAAGTACCCCTGGGTGGCCCGGTGGCCCGGTGGCCTGGTGGCTAAAGCTCCCGCTTCACACACAGAGGGCCCGGGTTCGATTCCTGGCGGGTGGAAACATTTCGACACGTTTCCTTACACCTGTTGTCCTGTTCACCTAGCAGCAAATAGGTACCTGGGTGTTAGTCGACTGGTGTGGGTCGCATCCTGGGGGACAAGATTAAGGACCCCAATGGAAATAAGTTAGACAGTCCTCGATGATGCACTGACTTTCTTGGGTTATCCTGGGTGGCCAACCCTCCGGGGTTAAAAATCCGAACGAAATCTTATCTAGCCTCGTAGCCTCTGCACTTCCTCTAGATTTTTGTTTTATCACAGGAATACAGGTCTATGATTATATTTTTTGAGATCGCTGAACGCTAATATTAAGTTTTCCAAGCAAACATTCCCCACAGATGTTAGTAGATTAATGTTTACTTCTAACGATATGCTCGGCACTGTGTTTACCCCTAGGTCCAGCTTCCTGAGTGACATGTAATGCTTCCTGTCTGTTTCCTTTTACAAAACTGGAGCTTCAGTCGCTGTCTTCCACATTTTTCAAAATTTTCATATATTCACTGGCTCGTAGATTTTAGCCAGAGATTTTGTGTTCCTCTCTCAAGGTCCATGGTAACACTTTATCGGGTCCCATTGGCTTCAATGTATTTATCTTACTAATAAATTTTCTCACCTCTTCCCTGTTGTGTGTTTGATGTCAGTTATCTACTGTCTGCTGATGCTCTTGTTTACACTGATTCGTTTTCAATCGTTTGTTTAAGTCTTCACCGAATTTTTCGTTATTTTTATTTTTCCTCTCCATTCTTAGACTTTTTACTGCCGTCTTCTGATGTGGCTGTGAAGCAGTGTTTGTTCAGACTTGACTTTTGTTGCTAAGTCAGTCTCAAACTGTCACTCAGCTTCTCTTTTCATTCTAGCATATTCATTTCTGGTTCTTCTGTTCACTTCTCTGTTTTCCTCTGTCATTCAATTTCATTAATTTTTCCATGCTTTTCCATTTTTTTTCTTCTCTGCATATTGGTTTGAATCACAGACTCTGTTTTTACCATTTCCTCCTCTTCTTGTGGGTATGGAGTCCTCCTCTATCTCTGTTGTTATCAGCCAGGTACTCTGTCATCTTATTCGTTGACTTTCCTTCAAGTTCCTTTTCCCATTGTACTTCATTAATTTCATCTCTTCCAAGTTGCCGCTTCAGAAATTGGGTTTGTCTCGTCACTCCTTACGCTGGCAAATTTTCCCCTCGGTGTTTATTTCCTCAGAGAATTCCAAATTCAGTATTTCATTGTTGCTACCCCACAGAGATCTATCATTTTTTATCAGTCTCTTGTTCTTAACATATATCAGATGTACTTCTTGTAAACACAAGATTCAGTATCTTGATCTTCACATATATCAAATGCACTTGTAAATATTAGATCCAGTCTCTTGATCTTCACCAATGTCAGACGCACTTCTTGCAAATACTAGAAACAGATCCAGTCTCAGGAAGCCCCATTCATCCCCTCGTCTCTCGTGTTGTGTCCTTGACATACTGACACGAAGTTCTCCATCACTACCATCATCTTAGCCTCTCTATGAATGCGGTTCCCTGTGTGGTTTCTAGTTCTCCCATGTTTAGTAGTTATTCTTTAGCTATTTGGACACTTCTTAATGCTTTTTCTTCTTGTCGAGGTTTCCTTCAGTTTGATGATGGGTTGTAGATCACTGCTACTACTACTTTGGGTAACCCAGTCTTGATTTTGTCCACTGTTTATCACTCTTATCACTTCAAAACTCCAGTTGTTTCTCATTAACAGTGTAACTCTTCTCCTTCCCCAGGTTCCTCTTTCTTACTTCATTACTGGATATCCTTTCATGAATATGGAATATGTTATTATTTCAGTTTTTGTCTGTGGGATGTGCATGAGCATATGTGTGTGTGTGTGTGTGTGTGTGTGTGTATACTCGCCTATTTGTATTCACCTCTTTTGTGGCTGCAAGTGTCGGGTCACAGCTCCTGGCTCCGCCTCTTCGCTGGGTCTACTCTCTCCCTGCTCCATGAGTTTTATTGAATCTCTTCTTTAAGCAATGTATGGATCCTGCCTCCTGCCATCACTCTAGATTGTTCCACTTTCGGACAACTTTATGACTGAAGAAATGCTTCCCAACATCCCTGTGACTCACGTGAGTTTTCAGCTTCCAGTTGTGACTCCTTCAGCTCCGGGACTAATCTTGTTGTAAACTTTTTCACTTCCTCTAATTTCTTGACGTGCATACCTGGAGGTTACCTGGAGGTTATTCCGGGGATCAACGCCCCCGCGGCCCGGTCCATGACCAGGCCTCCCGATGGATCAGGGCCTGATCAACTAGGCTGTTACTGCTGGCCGCACGCAGTCCAACGTACGAGCCACAGCCCGGCTGATCCAGCACCCACTTGACCAGGTGTGGGTTACATACTGGTGCTGCATACTCCAATATGGGCCTGACGTACACGGTGTGATGTGTTTTAAATGACTCTTTACTTAGATGTCGAAAGCTATTCTCAGGTTTGCTAGACGCCCATATGCTGCAGCGGTTATTTGGTTGATGTGCTCCTCAGGGAATGTGTTCGGTATAATCCTCACCTCAAGATCTTTCCCTTAAGTGAGGCTGCAGCCTTTGATACCCTAGCTTGTACTCCGTCTGGGGTTTTCTTTGTCCTTCCCCAAACTTCATGACTTTACGCTTAGTGATGTTAAACTCCAGGAGTCAGTTGTCGGACCAGGTTTGTACGTGTCTGTGTGTGTGTGAGACAGACATGCGTACGAGCAAGTTTATCAGTAAAAATACTTTAAAGGAAATATATTATATTCATATATAAAGACAATACTAAACAAAGACAACATACCATTATGTTCACTTTTGTCGTTAATCTTACTAACGAGCACATGATGTACTACAATAACATAGCGAGACGAACGATGGCGCTCGCACGAAGACACTCTCGAGGAAGTCACGAATTTCGAATTATATTTTTTACACGTTTAAAACGGAAGAGATATTCAACTCCATTAATGCAAACAATGGGAGGGTGAAGGCAATACGTATTAAAGAGACAGGAGTGCTAGGAAGATAAAACAAGACAAGAAGACAAAAGAAGATGAAGTAAAATGAAAGAAGAGGAAATAATGACGATTGGAAAACGTGAAAGAAATGGTTCATCAAACGATTGAAACGTCACACAAGTGGTGGTATGAGTGGTGGTATATATATATATATATATATATATATATATATATATAAACACATGAGGGTATAATCTCTGGTGCTATATTGGGTATCCGTAGCCTCGAAGAAAAGCATAAAAGGTCTCCAGGAAGAATCTTATGGACCCTCCCTCAGGCTATTGGAATATTAGGCCATTGCATGATACATTGAGTTCATATAATAAGGGAGTGACGGCAGTTCGAGAGGCTAAGAAACATATTTATGGATTTATCCAAAGTTTATCAGTTGTGTTCATCGATAATATATTTCACTCACTACAACTCTCTCCAGATATCCCGAATATTAAATTTTCGTTTTCGTTCTTGCATGAGAGTTTTTTGGTAGACAAGCATTGCTTCACCTCACCTATGTCGTGTACGGGAGGAAAGTAGGTATCCTTCACCTTGGTGTCGACAGGGTTAGTGTGAGAGGGAAAAGGGAGAGAGGTATATAACATGGGTGCTGGCATCCTCGCCAACACTCATCACAGCACACTAGCACCATGATCGTCAGGGTAAGATGGCACCATTGTTAATGCTTTTTCTTGTCTCTCTTTGGTGTCTCTTCGAGAGGTGAGTTTTGAGTGTGATGAAACACTCTTCATCGTGCGAAAAACAAAATATATTTACCTCTTAATCTCTAGGCGTTTATTAGCCCTTATGTATTTAGAGCTTCCCATTTATACAATTATAATAATGTTTTTGGCGGTAAATTATAGTAATTTTACGTGCAGCTGCAACAAGCACTCCAGACGTTCCTCTTAAACTGGTTACAAATGATTGCAGTGCGGTTTATTTTGTTTTGCAGACACTGGTATTGTTTGCAGTGGTTGTAGGAGCCACTGCACGGCCTCAGAGTTACCCCTCGCCAGGCAGTGCACCAGCAGGGTTTGGTGCCGCCCAGAGCCAAATCAGACCATTTAGACCACAGGGGTCTCCACCTCCTGGTAGTGCTCCAGGGGGTTTTGGTGCGGGCCAGAGTCAAAGACCTTTCAAACCACGACCACCAGTTGGTCCACCTGCTGGTAGCGCTCCAGGAGGTTTTGGTGCCGCACAAAGCCAATTTCCCTTCGGGCCTCAGGCGGACTCGCCTATCACAAGACCGCGTCCCCCACCGACGCCCCCTGGATACGAGATTCCGATCCTGGTTGACGAGCGCGAAGGACCTCACCCAGATGGCTCGTACAGCTTCAAGTACGAGACTGGCGACGGTATTAGTCGCTACGAGCAAGGCACCCCCCAGGGAGAGACTGGCGCAGTGGCTATGCAAGGCGGATGGTCGTGAGTATACCTTGTTATTGTCTAGTTCATTCACCCCCATGCATCTTATTCTATCACCACAAGTGATGTTCGTGCAGTTTTGAAAGTCTGCTGTTGTTGCTGAGCCATCATGGTGATAGAAGTGTCATCGAGGACTTTTTAATTTTCTTTCTGAAGTTAAAGATACGTTTTTTATACGTTCGTGTTAGCTAAGTTAACCTTATCTAACTTAAAAATAGAAATGGTATTCGTTAAGAATCTGACGCTAGGAATCTCGTAAGAAAATGAACGTAGTAGAATGGTGATAGGTTGCAGGATGGGGTTATAGTTCTGAGCTTGTATGCAGAGGCTGGATAACTTCCTCTTTAGTGGGAGAGAACAACTTTAATATATTCAAGATATCTGGTGTTGATTCTTGCATCTCAAAGGGAACATATTGCCTTGTGTATATTTGTTATTCTGTGTTCTCATGTCTTCCTCGTGTTCAGCTGAGTGATTGTAACCATGTTTGGTGATTCACCAGCAACGTTCTTCTAGCAACTGAATAACTGAAATATATTCACAGACATGTCCGGAACATGTACATAGTGCCTTTGATATTTTCTTGATTTTGTCTAAGTTCCTTTTATGTTGCTACAATCGTAGTACGTTTCGCGCCTGTGTAAATAGGACATATGTTTTTCATGTTGCAACAATATATTGCAACAATATATTGCAACAATATGTTGTACTTGGGGGCTTTGAATATCTATCAGATGTGCGGGTATATTTTCTTCCTGAGTTCAGTCGAGGTCAAAAAAAAAAAAAAAAAAAAAAAAAAAAAAATACGCGCTCCATCTTCTCTCTTGGCATTCACTATTATGTTCACGCCTTGTTAACCCCAACCTACCCACATCTCATGCATACCCCACCTAACCCTCACCAGCACCCCCAATTCTATTATTATCGGGACCTTCCCCTCTCCACTCTCCCATCACTACTTAGACCCCCACCCCCACAATAACCCCGACCCCTCACCATGTACTCCCACACTTGTACCGACTCGACCAACCTTTCTCCTCGGAACTGTAATATTCGTGTTTTTATGCGGTACCCAGAACGTAGTTGATGCTTTGTGTTACAACCCACGACCTAGAAGACTTGTTCCTAACGTTAGTGTCATAGCACTGACGTCTCTGTCCTGTTCATGACATCACTAATGTGCAGTCTGACTTTGAAGTCTTTACGCTGACTTCACTGTCGTTATTCTAAGTTTGATGGCATTGGGATGAATTCAGTATCCTGGGAAATTTACCAAAATCACGTTTGCATGACTCGTTATATAATTTGTACACTTTATTATTATTCTTTTTTTAAGAGCAAAAACGGCATAATACACAAATATAACGCACATATGTGGGGGAAATCTGTTTATTATTATTATTATTATTATTATTATTATTATTATTATTATTATTATTATTATTATTATTTCGTCTGATAATTATTTTCTCTAATTTACTTGTGATAAATTCATTTATTACTTGACCCACCAATCGCACAACAAAGGAAAATAGGTCATTATACCTATTCGCATTTGCACACACAAACACACACACACACACATACACACCTGGGCAAACACGTCAAGAAATTAGAGAAAGTGCAAAGGTTCGCAACAAGGTTAGTTCCGGAGCTCAGGGGAATGTCCTACAAAGAAAGGTTGAGGGAAATCGGACTGACGATATTGGAGGACAGGCGGGTCAGGGGAGACATGATAACGACATATAAAATACTGCATGGAATAGATAAGGTAGACAGAGACAGGTTGTTCCAGAGAGGGGACAAAGAAACAAGGTGTCACGATTGGAAGCTGAAGACTCAGACGAGTCATAGGGATGAGAGGAATTATTTCTTCAGTCACAGAGTCGTCAGGAAGTGCAATAGCCTAACAAGTGATGTAGTGGATGCAGGAACCATACATAGCTTTAAGACGAGGTATGACAAAGCTCTGGAAGCAGAGAGAGAAACGACCTAGTAGCGATCAGTGAAGAGGCGGGGCCAGGAGCTGTGTCTCGACCCCTGCAACCACAATTGGGTGAGTACAATTAGGTGAGTACACGTACACACACACACACACACACACACACACACACACACACACACACACGTACACACACACACACATACACACACACACACACACACACACACACACACACACACACACACACACACACAAAAACACACACACACACACACACACACCACACAACACACACACACACACACACACACACACACACACACAACACACACACACACACACAACACCACACACACACAAACACACACACACACACACACACACACAACACACACACACACACACACACACACACCACACACACACACACACACACAACACAACACACAACACACACAACACACAAACACACACAACCACAACACACACAACACACACACAACACACACACAACACAACACACACACACACACACACACACACACACAACACACACACACACACACACACACACACAAACACACACACACACACACACACACAACACACACACACACACACACACACACACACACACACCACAAACACACACACACACACAACACACACACACACCACACACACACAACACACACACACACACTACACACACACTAACACACAACACAAACCAAACAAATTACACCTAAAAACACACCATACAGACAAAAACACAAATACACACATAGCACAAACACACAACTCACACACAACTACACACTTGGTGAGTACAAACCAAACCAAACAAAATTACAGTAAATAATCCAGTGACAGTAGTTATGAATGAAGGAGTGACGAAGAATGATAGGGAAGCATGTGAGGAGCATAACACGTGTTTCAAGTTGTTCTTGCAGTGAACAGTGCTAGAGAGTAAGAATGAACTAGAGGAGACTGAACAACAAGACAACATATGGGATAACAGGAAGAACTTGATAACCTAACTGAACACATCTGAAAGTTATTACGTCTTATGTTTTCCTGTTTTGTGTGTTTGTGTGTGTACTCACCTATTTGTGGTTGCAGGGTGCGAGTTACAGTTCCTGGCTCCGCCTCTTCGCTGGTCGCTACTATGTCCACTCTCTCCCTGTTCCATGAGCTTTATCATATCTCTTCATAAAGCTATGTATGGATCCTGCCTCCACTACATCACTCTCCAGTATACTCCTCTTCCTCACAACTCTGTGGCTGAAGAAATACTTCCTAACATCCCTATGACTCATCTGAGTCTTCAGCTTCCAATGTGACCCCTTATTGCTGTGTCCCATCTCTGGAACATATTGTCTCTGTCAACCTTGTCAATTTCTCTCAGTATTTTATGTGTCGTTATCATGTCCCCCTCTCTCTCCTGTCCTCCAGTGTCGTCAGGTCGATTTACCTCAACCTCTCCTCTTAGGACATACCCCTTAACTCTGGGACTAGTCTCTTTGCAAACCTTTGCACTTTCTCTAATTTCTTGGGCCTGTCTTACACGGTGCACAGAGTCCTGAACGATTCTTTACTGAGATGTCGGAACATTATTCTTAGGTTTGCTAGTCGCACATATTCTGCAGCAGTTATTTTGTTGATATGCACCTCAGGAGATGTGCACGGTTTTGTGTTCACCCCAAGATCCTTGTCCTTGAGTGAGGTTTGTAGTCTTTGGCTCCACAGCCTGTACTCTGTGTGTGGTCTTCTTTCCCTTCTCCAATCTTTACAATTTTGCATTTGGTGGGGGTTAAACTCCAGGAAACAGTTGTTGTTAGACAAGGCTTGCAGCCTGTCCAGATCCCTTTGTAGTCACACCTGATTCTCATCTACTTTGAATTCTCTGTAACAGCTTCACATCGTCTGCAAACAGGGACACCTCTGAAACTATCTCTTCCGTCATGTCATTCACAAATACCAGAGACAAAACTGGCGCTAGGACTGGCCCTTGTGGAACTCTGCTCGTCACAGACGCCAGTTCTGATATCTCGTCACGTACTATCATCTGTTGTTTTCCCTGTCAGGTATTTCCTGAACCATTGCAATGTCTTTCCTGTTATTCCTGCCTGCTCCTCTAGCTTTTGCACTAATTTCTTGTGCAGAACTGCGTTGAAGGCCGTCTTGCAGACCACCCCTCCCTCTCCTGTCTTACTTCTGTCACCTTGTCATAAAACTCCAGTAGCTTTGTGACGCTGGATATCTCCTCCCTGAAACCGTGCGGGTTATCATGTATAATCTCATTCGTTTCCAGGTGTTCCACCAGTCTTTTCCTAATAAGCTTCTCCATGACTTTTCATACTAAGTCAGTGACACTGGTCTGTAGTTAAATGCTACCTTCCTGTCTCCTTTCTTAAAGAGTGGAACTACATTTGCCGTATTCCACACCTTAGATAGTTACCCTATTTCGATAGATGTGTTGAAGATTGTTATTAGTGGCACCACACAGTGCCTCTGCTCCCTCTCCCAGGACCCAGGGAAGATATTGTCCGGTCCCACTGCTTTTGAGGAATCTAGCTCACTTAGCAACTTCTTCACCTCCTCCTCTGTTGTATATAATGTGTCCAGCACTTGTTATACTCTTCCATCATAGTTTGCTATAGTCCTATCTGTGTGTACTGAACACACTTCCTTGAGTCTCGTGTTGAGCTCCTCACATACTTCTTTGTCGTTTCTTGTGATCTCCCCTCTTCCGTCCTCATTCTGATTACCTGATCCTTGACTGTTATTTTTCTCTTTATGTGGCTATACGACGGCTTTGAGTCAGGTTTGGCTTTCGATGCTATATCATTCTCGTATTGCCGCAGGGCCTCCCTCCTTGTTCATGCATATTCATTTCTGAATCTTCGGCTGATCTTATTTTCCTGGGTTCTTTGTCTTCTACACTTTTTCCTTTCTCTACACCTTTGGGTGAACCAAAGGCTTGTTTTGGTTTTCCTATTGTTTCTGTTGCCCTTGGGCACGAACTCTTCTGCCTCCTTCCATTTTGTGGTCATGTATACCTTCATTTCATTTACAGTTTTTCCCACCAGTTCTCTTTCCCACTGTACGTCGTGTAGGAAGTTCCTCATTCCTGTGTAGTCCCCTCTTCTGTAGCTTGGTTTCTCCTGTCCTTCTCTTGTTGCTACAGTCTCCACTTTTAACTCTACAAGGTATTCAAAGCTCAGGACCACATGATCACTAGCTCCGAGGGGCCTTTCATGTGGGATGTTCTCAGTATCAGAACTACTCAAGGTGAGTATGAAGTCAATCCTTGCTGGTTCATCCTCTCCTCTCTCTCTTTCTGGTAGTGTCCCTGACATGTTGATGCATAGGTTTTCCAGTACCATCTCCATCATCTTAGCCCTCCACGTTTATGGTCCCCTGTGTGGCTTAAGTTTTCCTCAGTATCCTTGTGATTGAAATCACCCACAACTAGTACTTCGCCTTACCCATATGGGTCCTTCCAGCCAACTCAGCTAGTGTGTCCACTATTGTTCTTATCATATTCTTCTATTGGCCTCCTGCTATTCTGTGGTGGGTTGTGGGAAGTATTTCTTCAGTCACAGAGTAGTCAGGAAGTGAAATAGTTTGGGAAGCGATGTAGTAAAAGCAGGATCCATTCATAGCTTTAAGCAGAGGTATTATAAAGCTCATGGTGCAGGGAGAGTGACCCAGCAGTGGCCAGTGAAGTGGCGGGGCCAGGAGCTATAAATTTACCCCTGCAACCACAACTAGGTGAGTACAACTAGGTGAATAACATTAATCACCATCATGGGACCCACTGTCTGAAGTATTCATACTATGTAGTCATGTAGTCTCCTTGCTTCCAATCTGTCCATTCCTTTCGTTTCCTCAAATCTTCATTTCTTCCGTCCAGATATCAGATCCTGAGGATCTGATATCTGGACGGGAACCAACAAGATATCGATATCTGATATCTGGACTGAAAGATTGCGTATGTTATCCATGTGAGCTTCGTTTCCGTGAGTGTTATGATGTCAGGTGGACGACTCCATGATTCTTTCATGCCATTCCTCACATTTATTTGTTATTGTGTCTGTGCCAGTGTACCAAACTTTCAGCTTTTCTATTACTGTGGTCTGGGAGTTTGTTGGGATTGGGTTAGTTTGAATCCTGGCACGATACTATGGGGGGGGGGTGTTGCTGTGAGGGTGGCAATTGTGGTGGTGGGGTGGGGACTGTGAGTTCAGTGTGTGGGTTGTTTTAAGTTAGTTTGCTTGGTTGCAAACGGGTTGTTGGGGTTAAGGGTCTTTTGTATGTGTTTCTGAGGGAGGCTGTGTTTGTTCTTCCTCCTGAGTCTGGGTTCCCTTCCCCATCTCTTGGCTCTCTTTCCTGCTCCTTGAATCTTTGAATCCTCTCTCTCAATTTCTTCTTGTGTTCTGTCATGGTCGAGGTACACCTGCTGGTCTTGTAATTTGTTGAGTCTTTTAGTCATGCTTTCTTTTACAGGATCCTATTTCAAACCATTTCTGACCTGAAAATCAATTTGACTGGACGGTTTCTTTCCAATGCAAACCTTCCTTATTCTCTGAAAATTTATCAGCTGTGTTATGTCTTCCTCTTCTATTTTTTCATGATATTTTCAACCCCTTTTTCCTACCACTGTCTTTATCGGTTTCCCCTTCGGCTTCCCGAAGCCCATGAACAAAGATTAACCTCTCCCTTTCATCCTCCCATCGCATTTCCCTTCGTATCTCATGATGCAATTTAAGTATCTCCATTGCTGCCTTCCTTAACATCTCATGGAACGCTCGATGGTCTCATAACGCCTCTGCAGGGGACCTATCTCCTTCCCTTCCTTCAGTCCACTCACTGGTTGCTGATGTCCCTGTTCGTGATGTCATACCTGTTCTGCTTTCTCGGTTCTTTAACCCATTTCAGCATTTTCAGTTCTTGCTCTAAGATCTGTCCACCTTGTCGATTCCTCTTAGTATTTTATATGTTGTTATTATGTCCACTTTATCTTTCCTGTCCTCTAGTGTCATCAAGTCAATTTCCCTTAACCTCTCCTCGTAGGACATTTCCCTTAACTCTGGGACTAGTCTTGTTGCAAACCTTCGCACTTTCTGTAATTTCCTTACGTGCTTAGCTAGGTGTGGGTTCCAAACTGGTGCTGCATACTCCAACATGGGCCTAACGTACACAGTGAACAGGGTCCTGAACGATTCCTTATTGAGATGCCGTAATGCTATTCCTAAGTTTGCTAGGCACCCATACGTTGCAGCAGTTATATGGTTGATGTGCACCTCAGGAGATGTGCTCGGTGTTATGCTCACCAAAAGATCCTTTTCCTTAAGTGAGGTTTGTAGTTTTGGCCCTCAAGGCCGTATTCTGTCTGCGGTCTTCTCTGACCTTCCCCATTCTTCATGACTTTGCACTTGGTGGGGTTGAACTCCAGGATCCAGTTGTTAGACAAGGCATGTAGCCTGTCCAGATCCCTTTATAGTCCTCCCTGGTCCTCCTGCGACTGGATTCTCATTAACTTCACATCGTCTGCAGACACACTTCTGAGTGTATCCCTTCCATCATGTCGTTCACATATACTAGAAACAGCACCGGTCCTAGGACTGATCCCTGTGAAATCCCGCTTGTCACAGGCGCCAAATCTGACACCTCGTTATGTATCATGACTCGCTGTTGCCTTCCTGTCAGGTATTCTCTGATCCATTGCGGTGCCTTCCCTGTTATCCCTGCCTGGTCTTTCAGTTTTTTTCACTAGTCTCTTGTGTGGAGCTGTGTCTCAAGCCTTTTTACAGTCCAAGAAAATGCAATGTACCCATCCCTCTCTCTCTTGTCTTACTGCTGTCACCTTGTCGTATAAGTCCAGGTTTGTGATACAGGATTTCCCGTCCTTGAAACCGTGCTGG
Organism: Cherax quadricarinatus; assembly: GCF_026875155.1. Lineage (NCBI taxonomy): Eukaryota > Metazoa > Arthropoda > Malacostraca > Decapoda > Parastacidae > Cherax > Cherax quadricarinatus. The sequence continues at coordinate 5,017,425 of NC_069481.1, forward strand.
TTATCGCAGATAAGCTCATTCCTTTCTAGGTGCTCCACCACTCTCCATGAATTTGCATACTTTGCATGTTAGTGATACTGGTCTGTAGTTTAATTCTGCATGTCTGTCTCCTTTTTTAAAAACTGGGACTACATTTGCTGTCTTCCATACCTCAGGTAGTCGCCCTGTTTCGATAGATGTTGAAGATTGCTGTTAGTGGTACACAGAGCGCCTCTGCTCCCTCTCTCAAGGCGCACAGAGAGATGTTAAATGCACCCCATATGTGTGTGTGTGTGTGTGTGTGTGTGTGCAATCATTTAGGAAAACTAAAACAACAACTTGAAGAAATATAGCCTGAAATTAGATTTGCTGTGGAATTATTCTTTGATTTAAGTTGAATAACCTATGAAGAAAATAACAAAAGAACTGACACAATACAACCAGTCTAGCACCACCAGTCTAACTCGGCTTTTTAGCTAACATACACGTACTCCTTCACAGTGTTGAACTTCTGTGTACTCTGTGGGAGACAGCGTTTCAGGTTCTGAAAAAAGTGGGACTTGACACATAATGACCTGGAAAACGCAAATGTGACTTATTTGAGATGAGGTCAGGTGAGCCTCACTTGCGTTTTACAGGTCACCGTGTGTCACACCCTGTATGTTAGAAGTGATCAAATTCCCACGACCGAAACTTTTCTAGTATGTCGTAGTGTTTGGTCACGTGTCGGATCATTAAGTTAACTTGGGGTTTTCTAACAGACAAGCACACTCAAGGTTGTAACACCTTGTGTGGCAGGTCATGCGGGTATCTCACCCTTTTAAACTTCTACTATCAAGTTACATTTACTTGTGGCTATTTTATATATATATATATATATATATATATATATATATATATATATATATATATTATATATATATATATATATATATATATATATAACACTGATCTCTTCGCATGCTCTCGCGAATTCCTTGCATATATATATATATATATATATATATATATATTATATATATATATATATATATATATATATATATATATATATATATATATATATATATATGCAAGGAATTCGCAAGAGCAGGCGAAATACACACAAACACTGATCTCTGGCTGAAGGAGACTCGAACCTACGATCCTTGGAACAAGGTACGCAGTGGTATACCATTCTCACCACTCTGGACCAATACCTTGGCGTCCAGCTTGCGCTAGACTTTGATCCAAGGCAGCCAGCTTTCAGTGTTTGTGTATATTTCGGCTGCTCTTGCCAATTCCTTGCATTGTTAAAATCTCTAGTAAAACTGATGCATGCAGGGGATGAGATGAAAAGCTGTAAGCCTTCTCCCCTGAAAGCTGGCTGCCTTGGATCAAAGTCTAGCGCAAGCTGGACGCCAAGGCATTGGTCCAGTGTGGTGAGAATGGTATAGCACTGCGTACCTTGTTCCAAGGTTCGTAGGTTCGAGTCTCCTTCAGCCAGAGATCAGTGTTTGTATATATATATATATATATATTATATATATATATATATATATATATATATATATATATATATTATATATATATATATATTATATTTATTATTATCACACTGGCCGATTCCCACCAAGGCAGGGTGGCCCGAAAAAGAAAAACTTTCACCATCATTCACTCCATCACTGTCTTGCCAGAAGGGTGCTTTACACTACAGTTTTTTAAACTGCAACATTAACACCCCTCCTCAGAGTGCAGGCACTGTACTTCCCATCTCCAGGACTCAAGTCCGGCCTGCCGGTTTCCCTGAACCCCTTCATAAATGTTACTTTGCTCACACTCCAACAGCACGTCAAGTATTAAAAACCATTTGTCTCCATTCACTCCTATCAAACACGCTCATGCATACCTGCTGGAAGTCCAAGCCCCTCGCACACAAAACCTCCTTTACCCCCTCTCTCCAACCTTTCCTATATATATAATATTATATATATATATATATATATATATATATATATATATATATATATATATATATATATATATATATATATATATATGACAGTGGCAACATCTTCACGGAAACAACTCACTGACGTCTCACGTTTAGAAATTACTGATCAATTTTAACAGATCCCTTTATATACCACAATCTGAGACACTACAGAGTGCCACACTATACTACAGAGTGCCACACTATACTACAGAGTGCCACACTATACTACAGAGTGCCACACTATACTACAGAGTGCCACACTATACTACAGAGTGCCACACTATACTACAGAGTGCCACACTATACTACAGAGTGCCACACTATACTACAGAGTGTCACACTACACAGTGTGGCACAAGGTTTTCCTTATTTTGTTCTTTACATGCTATTCTCTCTCCTCTCATCGAGTATAATATACTCTCTCCCATATTCTTGAAGCACTTTATATATAGGTTATTTTATTTACCGAATTCTTATAGACTCCTATCTCCGTCTTCTCGGAAATTTACGAAATGTAGACAATTTTCCGTATGACTTAATTCATACGAAAAAAGAAAGAACACTACAGCAGGCCTACTGGCCCATGCGAGGCAGGTCCAAGTCTCCTACCGGCTTAAGACAATGCCCCAACCTAGTCAGGTCAGGTTCCATTCACTTAAGGAAGGAGCACGGCACCTGACCTAGCAGCACAAACTAGTCAGGTCCAACTCACACCCACCCGCACCCACTTATAAGAACATAAGAACATAAGAACGAAGGAACACTGCAGAAGGCCTACTGGCCCATGCGAGGCAGGTCCAAGTCTCCTACCGGCTTAAGCCAATGCACCCAACCTAGTCAGGTCAGGTCACATTGACTTAAGGGAGGAACACGGCAACCGACCTGGTAGCACAAGCTATCAGGTCTAACTCACACCCACCCACATCTACTCATGTATTTATCCAACCTATTTTTAAAGCTACACAACGTTCTGGCCTCTATAACGGTACTTGGGAGTTTGTTCCACTCATCCACAACTCTATTACCAAACCAGTACTTTCCTATATCCTTCCTGAATCTGAATTTTTCCAACTTAAAACCATTGCTGCGAGTCCTGTCTAGGCTAGATATTTTCAGCACACTATTTACATCCCCTTTATTTATTCCTGTCTTCCATTTATACACCTCAATCATATCCCCCTAATTCTACGTCTTTCTAGAGAGTGCAGTTTCAGGGCCCTTAGTCTATCCTCATAGGGAAGGTTTTTGATACATGGGATCAACTTTGTCATCCTCCTTTGTACATTTTCCAGAGAATTTATATCCATTCTGTAATACGGTGACCAAAACTGTGCAGCATAATCTAAATGAGGCCTAACCAAGGATGTATAGAGTTGAAGAACAACCTGAGGACTCCTATTATTTATGCTTCTTGATATGAACCCAAGGATTCTATTAGCTTTATTGCGAACACTTATGCACTGTTGTCTTGGTTTCAGATTACTGCTAACCAGAACTCCTAAATCTTTTTCGCAATCCGTAATATTAAGATCTACATTATTTAGTTTATATGTGGCATGGTTATTGTCCTGTCCAACATTTAGAACTTTGCATTTGGTCTATATTAAACTGCATCTGCCACTTCTCCGACCACTGCATCAGTCTATTCAAATCTTCCTGGAGTGCTCGAATGTCCTCGTCAGAAGAATTCGACGGCCTATTTTGGTGTCATCGGCAAAACTTGCCGATGTCGCTCTTTATGCCCTCATCTATGTCGTTTATGTAGATTGTGAACAGCAGGGGGCCCAATACTGACCCCTGTGGAACACCGCTCGTGACACTTCCCCACTCTGATTTCTCCCCATTTATGCAAACTCTCTGCTGCCTATTTGTCAACCATGCCTCTACCCAGGAAAAAATTTCTCCTTTTCCCATGTGCTTTAATTTTTCCTCAATAGTTTCTGATGTGGGACCCTGTCAAAAGCCTTACTGAAGTCCATATACACAATATCATATTCATTACCATGATCTACCTCCTCAAATACCTTAGTGAAAAAAGTTAATAAATTCGTAAGGCAGGAACGCCCCTTTGTAAAACCATGCTGAGATTCGTTGATTAATTTATGCTTTTCAAGGTGGCTACGAACTGCTCGGCAATTATTGATTCCATAAATTTTCCCACTATGGAGGTTAGGCTTATTGGTCTATAGTTCGAAGCTAAGGACCTGTCACCTGTTTTGAAAATAGGTATCACATTTGCCATTTTCCACTTATCTGGCAACATGCCAGTTTGTAGTGATATGTTGAAAAGATTAGCCAAAGGTTTTGCTAAGCTCCTCTTTACATTCCTTTAGAACCCTTTCATACAGTTCATCAGGGCCTGGGGATTTGTTAGGTTTTAATTTATCTATTTGCCTAAGGACCATGTCACTTGTGACCCTAATAGTGCACAGTTTATTATCGTCCTGTTCTACATAATTTATCATTACTGGAATATCGTGGTATCCTCCTGTGTAAAAACTGGAGAGGAAGTATGTGTTAAAAATGCTACACATTTCCTTATCACTGTCAGTGAGCTGACCCGAGGAACTTTTGAGTGGGCCTATCTTGTCCCTGATCTTACTTCTATATACCTGAAAGAATCCTTTTGGGTTAGTCTTCGATTCTCTTGCAACTTTAACCTCATAATCTCTTTTTGCTTTCTAATTCCCTTTTTATTTCTCTCTTTAACTGAATATATCGATTTCTCGATTGCCCCTCTCCTCTTTTGATTTGCCTATATATGCCTCTCTTTTGACCAATCAGATATTTTAATCTATTGTTCATCCATTTAGGATCATTTTTGTTTGATCTGATTTCCCTATTTGGAACATAATTTGACTGAGCAGCTAGAACTATGCTCTGGAAAGCATCATATCGGCAACCATCACCACCTACCTGACCCCTTTGTCAGGTCATTCCAGTTCAGCCCACCTAAGTAATTTTTCGTCCTATGAAATCAGCCAAGCGAAAGTCAGGGACGGAGACTTGATTGCGATTATTAGGGGAATTCCATGATATATTAAAATGAGTGATTTGTGATCACTTTCCCAAGCTCATCATTAACCCCAAGATTATTAATTAGTGTTTCCCTACTGGCAAGAACCAAGTCAAGGAGGTTATTTCCCCTAGTTGGCTCTGTCACAAAACTGTTTTAAAAAACAATCCTGGATCGTATCAAGAAAGTCACCTGACTCTAAATTTTCCTGTCAAATTGCTCCAGTCAATCTGTCTATAGTTGAAATCTCCCATTAGCACAACATTTTCGTGTGTAGATGCCTTACGAATTTCGTCCCATAGAAGTTTACTGCACTCCCTAATCAAGATTTGGGGCCTGTAAATCACACCCAAAATTAGTTTTTCTCGGCCCTCGAGAAGCTGTAACCAAACAGATTCAGTGGCTGACGCTTCTAATTTAATATCTTGTCTAACACAACAATTTAAATTGTCTCTGACATACATCGCTACTCCACCACCTTTCCTGTTGACCCTGTCAGTGTGGAATAATTTATAGCCTTGTATGTGACATTCAGAGAGGCATCTCTCTATATTTCAGATTGAGCAGGTCTCTGTTATAGCAATAATATCTATGTTTCCTGCACTTGCAATTAATCTTAGCTCATCTATCTTATTTCTTACACTCCTGCTATTAGTATAGTAAACCTTAAGGGAGCTAGTCCCTTGCTGCCCTCTGCTGTCCCCCTTTGTTTGCTGACCTGATCTATTGTCTTTATTTATAACTTCATGCTGAATGCCTTTTATACATTTACTGTTTCCAACCCAAGTGTTGCAACCTGCTTGTTTCCCACAGTCACCATACCTCTATCTTCCATCAGTTTAAAATCATAGGCATTTCACCAATGGCCTTCTCAATCGAGTCTGCAAGTGCTACCACCCCAGCCCCAGAGAGATGTACCCCATCCCTTGCATACATATCATGTTTGCCATAAAAGTTGTTCCAGTTGTCAATGAATGGGATTGCAAGTTCCTTGCAGTATCTGTCTAGCCAGCAATTTACACCAATTGCCCTAGACAACCATTCATTTCCTACTCCCCTTCTAGGCAAGATGCTACATATGATTGGGATCCTCCCTTAGACTTAATGAAATCTATAGCTGACCTGTACTTATCTAGCAGCTCTTCTCTCCTACCCTTCCCAATATCATTTCCACAGCACTGAGACAGATAATGGGCTTGTTCCCATTACCTGACATGATATTATCCAGCCTGTTGACAATGTCCCCAACACCAGCTCCAGGGAAGCACACTCTATCTCTCATTTTCTTATTCCTATTACAAAAAGCACGGTCAATATATCTTACCTGAGAGTCACCAACCACAAGAATGCGCTTACCTCCATTAGCAGGGGCAGTAGTACCCTTACCTTCACTGGCCACTGAAGTACATTCATCCTGAAGAACAGAGAAGCGATTTCCTACCTTCAGATCTTCACTCTTAACTTTCCTTACTCTGATGCGCCTTCCATCACTGTGAACCACTCCCACTTGTAGCAGGTGCTGGACTGCACCTCACTGCTGGTAGCCGTTGCTACCTCCCCAACTACAGCCTCCTCACAGCGAGAGACAGACTGCACCTCACTTGAAGCCTCATTCCCCACAACTCCAGCCACCTCACACTCTCTCCCAGACCCATTGAGGTGGACCTTCAGCCTCCTAATCTCCTCCTGGAGAAGCAAGACCTCCTCCTTCAACTCTCCAACCTCAATTTTTAAAACACTGCAGAAGCAAGCCATGCTTTGTAACCGTCCACACTAATCCCCAAAGCAGCTCAGGGTCTGTGACCTCACGTGACGACTGACCACTGACGACTTATGCATTTATCTAACCTATCTTTAAAATAACACAATGTTTTAGCCTCTATAACTGTATTCGGGAGCTTGTTCCACTCATCCACAACTCTATTACCAAACCAGTGCTTTCCTATATCCTTCCTGAATCTGAATTTTTCCAACTTACAGCCTCCTACGAGTGAAACGCTGTAGTTAACTGCAGTGTTAAGGTACACTGAGAGTCGTGGCTGGTAACATCTGCCGTCTCTCTTGTTGCTTCTTAAAAGCCGCACTGAATGAGAATTATTATTGCTCAGGAGTAATATGTTTTATATTCTGTGTCCGCGTGTGAACTGACTACAGACATTCACTGTAGCTAGCTGTTCCAGTGGATAACGCGACGGTCTAGAGTTTTGTGACTTTCTGATCGCGGGTTCTAACTCCACCCGTGGTATGGTTTGTTTGCAATCGTGTCATTACGATTTCGTGAGTCAAACACTCACTGGCACAGTGCCACCAACACTCACTGACACAGTACCAGCAACACTGACACAGTACCACCAACACTCACTGGCACATTACCACCAACACTGTTGATAAATTAGACACATGTGCAACTCTTGGATATCTTTATTGAGGAAACGTTTCGCCACACAGTGGCTTCATCAGTCCATACGTAGGAGAAACTTGAAGAACCTGTCAGACACTGCAACTTCTTGGGATCTTAATACTTAGGAATTCTTAGCTTGCCTAATTCTTGGGCACGACCTACTTCCACATTGAACAAATGTGACACCACCTATGACTGCTGCACCTCTCCTGCCATACGGTTTATAAGCTGCTTCTCCGCTCATATGCCGTATTCTATTCAAGATTGATGGACTGAACACATCGACTCAAGGTTGAGGGACTGATTACCTCATTCTCCTCCTTTTTCAAGTTTCTCCTACGTATGGACTGACGAAGCCACTGTGTGGCGAAACGTTTCCTCAATAAAGATACCCAAGAGTTGCACATGTGTCTAATTTATCAAGATGTCGGTTCTCTGAACCATTCATCTACAAACCACCAACACTCACTGACACAGTACCATCAACACTCACTGACACAGTACCATCAACACTCACTGACACAGTACCACCAACACTCACTGACACATTACCACCAACACTCACTGACACAGTACTACCAACACTGACACAGTACCATCAACACTCACTGACACAGTACCACTAACACTCACTAACACAGTACCACCAACACTGACACAGTACCATCAACACTCACTGACACAGTACCATCAACACTCACTGACACAGTACCACTAACACTCACTGACACAGTACCACCAACACTGACACAGTACTATCAACACTCACTGACACAGTACCATCAACACTCACTGACACAGTGCCACCAACACTCACTGACACAGTACCATCAACACTTACTGGCACACTACTATCAACACTGACACAGTACCACCAACACTCACTGACACAGCCCCATCAACACTCACTGACACAGTACCACCAACACTCACTGACACAGTACCACCAACACTCACTGGCACAGTACCACCAACACTCACTGACACAGTACCATCAACACTCACTGACACAGTACCACTAACACACACTGACACAGTACCACCAACACTGACACAGTACCATCAACACTCACTGACACAGTACCACTAACACTGACACAGTACCACCAATACTGACACAGTACCATCAACACTCACTGACACAGTGCCATCAACACTGACACAGTACCACTAACACTCACTGACACAGTACCACCAACACTGACACATACCATCAACACTCACTGACACAGTACCATCAACACTGACACGGTACCACCAACACTCACTGACACAGTACCATCAACACTCACTGACACAGTACCACCAACACTCACTGACAGCCCCATCAACACTCACTGGCACACCACTATCAACACTGAGATAGTACCATCAACACTCACTGACACAGTACCATCAACACTCACTGACACAGTACCATCAACACTCACTGACACAGTACCATCAACACTCACTGACACAGTACCACCAACACTCACTGACACAGTACCACCAGCACTCACTGACAGTACCACTAACACACACTAACACAAGAGTCCCACAATTCATAGCAACATCTAGCAACTTACACTTTCGTAGCTTACACTTTCGTAGCTTACACTCTCGTAACTAACACTATCGCTCCTCCTCAGGTTCACCTTTCCTGACGGAACTCCCGCAGTCTTCACCTTTGTGGCCGATGAGCTTGGTTATCGTGTGGAGTCTTCCCTCATACCCACACCCCATCCTCTCCCAGCCCACGCCATCGCCCAGATCGAGTTCGCCCGTCAGCAAAAAGCTCAGGGAGGTGCGCCGGGCGCTAAACGGTACGGCTCTTAAAACGTCTAATTTTTCTTCGCCTTCATGTTATTCCTGTGATGTGTCACCTGCTGCAGATAGCAAAGCCTACCTGCTGTAGACAGAAGGCGACTAAGGCCCTCTGCTGCAGACAGCCAATGTTACTCTACAAGCACCTCGTAGCTCACACAAGTTCCAACAGTCGTGCTGTTTTATCGACAAGTTTGTAGCCTGAATCCAGTAGTGTTATCCTGCAGTAACCTACTTCCGTCTCTTTATTGTTAACGCAAAATTATCCAATAAAAAACAGAAGTAAAAATGTATTTTTATTAAATTCTTTAGAGGGATTCATATTTTTTTGACACATCAACCGTTTCCCACCAAGGCAGAGTGACCCGAAAAAAAGAAACACTTTAATCATCACTCACTCCATCACTGTCTCGCCAGAGGCGTGCCAACGCTACAGGTCAAGAAACTGCAACATATCTCCACCCCTCCTTTAAATATCCCGCACACTGGAGAAAAACCTATGATGGGGTGTAGTGTAGTGTTGTGATGTATATTGTGTAGTGTTATGATGTATATTGTGTAGTGTTATGATGTATATTGTGTAGTGTAGTGTTATGATGTATATTGTGTAGTGTAGTGTTATGATGTATATTGTGTAGTGTAGTGTTATGATGTATATTGTGTAGTGTAGTGTTATGATGTTATTGTGTAGTGTAGTGTTATGATGTATTTGTGTAGTGTTATGATGTATATTGTGTAGTGTGTGTGTGGATGTATATTGTGTAGTGTAGTGTTATGATGTATATTGTGTAGTGTAGTGTGTGATGTATATTGTGTAGTGTAGTGTTGTGTGTATATTGTGTAGTGTAGTGTTGTGATGTATATTGTGTAGTGTAGTGTTGTGTGGTATATTGTGTAGTGTAGTGTTGTGATGTATATTGTGTAGTGTAGTGTTGTGATGTATATTGTGTTGTGTAGTGTTGTGATGTATATTGTGTAGTGTAGTGTTGTGATGTATATTGTGTTAGTGTAGTGTTGTGATGTATATTGTGTAGTGTTTGTGATGTATATTGTGTAGTGTTATGTATATTGTGTAGTGTTGTGATGTTTATTGTGTAGTGTTGTGATGTATATTGTGTGTGTTATGTATATTGTGTAGTGTTGTGATGTATATTGTGTAGTGTGTGTTGTGATGTATATTGTGTAGTGTAGTGTTGTTGATGTATATTGTGTAGTGTAGTGTTGTGATGTATATTGTTGTAGTGTAGTGTTGTGATGTATATTGTGTAGTGTTATGATGTATATTGTGTAGTGTAGTGTTGTGATGTTATATTGGTGTAGTGTAGTGTTGTGATGTATATTGTGATGTATATTGTGTAGTGTTGTGATGTATATTTGTGTAGTGTAGTGTTGTGATGTATATTGTGTTAGTGTAGTGTTGTGATGTATATTGTGTAGTGTGTGTTGTGATGTATATTGTGTAGTGTAGTGTGTGTGATGTATATTGTGTAGTGTAGTGTTGTGATGTATATTGTGTAGTGTAGTGTTGTGATGTATATTGTGTAGTGTAGTGTTGTGATGTATATTGTGTAGTGTAGTGTTGTGATGTATATTGTGTAGTGTTGTGATGTATATTGTGTAGTGTTGTGATGTATATTGTGTAGTGTTGTGATGTATATTGTGTAGTGTAGTGTTGTGATGTATATTGTGTAGTGTAGTGTTGTGATGTATATTGTGTAGTGTAGTGTTGTGATGTATATTGTGTAGTGTAGTGTTGTGATGTATATTGTGTAGTGTAGTGTTGTGATGTATATTGTGTAGTGTAGTGTTGTGATGTTTATTTGTAGTGTAGTGTTGTGATGTATATTGTGTAGTGTAGTGTTGTGATGTATATTGTGTAGTGTAGTGTTGTGATGTATATTGTGTAGTGTAGTGTTTGTGATGTATATTGTGTAGTGTTGTGATGTATATTGTGTAGTTGTTGTGATGTATTTTGTGTAGTGTTGTGATGTATATTGTGTTGTGTAGTGTTGTGATGTATATTGTGTAGTGTAGTGATGTATATTGTGTAGTGTTGTGATGTATATTGTGTAGTGTAGTGTTGTGATGTATATTGTGTAGTGTTGTGATTTTATTGTGTAGTGTTGTGATGTATATTGTGTAGTGTTGTGATGTATATTGTGTAGTGTTGTGTTGTGATGTATATTGTGTAGTGTTGTGATGTATATTGTGAAGTGTTGTGATGTATATTGTATAGTGTTGTGATGTATATTTGTGTGTGTTGTGATGTATATTGTGTAGCGTTGTGATGTATATTGTGTAGTGTTGTGATGTATATTGTGTAGTGTAGTGTTGTGATGTATATTGTATAGTGTTATGATGTATATTGTGTAGTGTTGTGACGTTATATTGTATAGTGTTGTGATGTATATTGTGTAGTGTTGTGATGTATATTGTGTAGTGTAGTGTTGTGATGTATATTGTGTAGTGTTGTGATGTATATTGTGTAGTGTTGTGATGTATATTGTGTAGTGTTGTGATGTATATTGTGTAGTGTTGTGATGTATATTGTGTAGTGTTGTGATGTATATTGTGTAGTGTTATGATGTATATTGTGTAGTGTTGTGATGTATATTGTGTAGTGTTGTGATGTATATTGTGTAGTGTGTGTTTTTGTGATGTATATTGTATAGTGTTATGATGTATATTGTGTAGTGTTGTGATGTATAATTGTGTAGTGTTGTGATGTATATTGTGTAGTGTAGTGTTGTGATGTATATTGTATATGTGTTATGATGTATATTGTGTAGTGTTGTGATGTATATTGTGTAGTGTTGTGATGTATATTGTGTAGTGTTGTGATGTATATTGTGTAGTGTTGTGATGTATATTGTGTAGTGTTGTGATGTATATTGTATAGTGTTTATGATGTATATTGTGTAGTGTTGTGATGTATATTGTGTAGTGTTATGATGTATATTGTGTAGTGTTGTGATGTATATTGTGTAGTGTAGTGTTGTGTATGTATATTGTGTAGTGTTGTGATGTATATTGTGTAGTGTTATGATGTATTATTGTGTAGTGTTGTGTGTATATTGTGTAGTGTAGTGTTGTGATGTATATTGTATAGTGTTATGATGTATATTGTGTAGTGTTGTGATGTATATTGTGTAGTGTAGTGTTGTGATGTATATTGTGTAGTGTTGTGATGTATATTGTGTAGTGTAGTGTTGTGATGTATATTGTGTAGTGTTGTGATGTATATTGTGTAGTGTTGTGATTGTATATTGTGTAGTGTTGTGATGTATATTGTGTTAGTGTAATGTTGTGATGTATTATTGTGTAGTGTAGTGTTGTGATGTATATTGTGTAGTGTTGTGATGTATATTGTGTAGTGTTAGTGTTGTGATGTATATTGTATAGTGTTATGATGTATATTGTGTAGTGTTGTGATGTATATTGTGTAGTGTAGTGTTGTGATGTATATTGTATAGTGTTATGATGTATATTGTGTAGTGTTGTGATGTATATTGTGTAGTGTTGTGATGTATATTGTGTAGTGTAGTGTTGTGATGTATATTGTGTTGTGTTGTGACGTATATTGTATAGTGTTGTGATGTATATTGTGTAGTGTTGTGACGTATATTGTGTAGTGTTATGATGTATATTGTGTAGTGTTGTGACGTATATTGTATAGTGTTATGATGTATATTGTATAGTGTTGTGACGTATATTGTATAGTGTTGTGATGTATATTGTGTAGTGTGACGTATATTGTATAGTGTTGTGACGTATATTGTATAGTGTTGTGACGTATATTGTATAGTGTTGTGACGTATATTGTATAGTGTTGTGACGTATATTGTATAGTGTTGTGACGTATATTGTATAGTGTTGTGACGTATATTTTTATAGTGTTGTGACGTATATTGTATAGTGTTGTGACGTATATTGTATAGTGTTGTGACGTATATTGTGTAGTGTTGTGACGTATATTGTATAGTGTTGTGACGTATATTGTGTAGTGTTGTGACGTATATTGTATAGTGTTGTCTTGTGATTTCGTTCCAATCACAGTATTGTAACTCTTAATTCATTCTTATTCTAAATTAACCCAACTTTACAAACCACATTTAACTTCTCTACGTTTTCACGTCACGAAAGAGGAAAAGTTAACAATTATTGTAAACGTTGTTTAAGACGTCACAACAACAATAATCTTTATTTGTACAATCACATGATACAACTTGGGAAAAAAATTTCCCCCAGGATGCCACCCACACCAGTCGACTAACAACCAGGTACCTACTTACTACTAGGTGAACATATACAGCAGGTGTCTTAAGGAAACACGTTCCAATGTTTCCACCCATACCGGGGATCGAACCACGGACCTCAGTATGTGAACCGAGTGCGCTACCAACTATAGTTACACACGAAAGTCTAGAGGAATCACAAAGACAGGTCTTCGACTTTCTAGTCCCTATCGTCGATTTTGTAACTTTCTCTACACATAGACATAAGATAAGAGGAAGACTGCAGTAGGCCTACTGGCCCATGCTAGGCACGACCTTCATTACAGTGAAAGGCACAAGAGTTTTAAATCATCTAAGAATATGATTAATGATGTAAGTGCAGTAACATAGAACAGTGACATTTGATGAGTCTACTTCCGGAGCCCGGCCTTGGGCCAGGCTCGTATGGTGCTTGCCTGGTCAGTCTGGCTGTTACTGTTGGTGGTTTGTTGGCAGACATATTCATTATAGTCTAGTTGATTTGGCACTTAGTGGATTTAGGTTAGGTAAGGTTTGTCAGGAAACAGGACAAGTGTTTCCTAATGCGGGTCTGAGTCACATGATGATCCGCCGCTGGAGTTTTTGGTAATCTGAAAGAAGCCTTCCACTGGCTTACCAATCCACCGCTTAAAAAAATTATGGTGCAGATACTTATCCAGAGGACAAGGAACATCAAATACGTCACATAAGTCTGACGTACTCATTTCTTTGACGTCTGTGTCACATTTCAAGCATTACTCTCTCCTCTATATCACTGTTTTGCTTTTCAACAAGTCAAAGATCTCTGTGCTACCACATTTTCCTAGTAATTGAGAAAGGAAAATGTTCTCCTGCCATCCTGTACGACTCTCGTTAGGCCTCATTTAGATTATGCTGCACAGTTTTGGTCACAACATTACAGAATGGATATAAATGCTCTGGAAAACGTACAAAGGAGGATGACAAAGTTGATCCCATGTATCAGAAATCTTTCCTATGAGGATAGACTGAGGCACTGAATCTGCACTCTCTAGAAAGGCGTAGAATTAGGGGGGATATGATCGAGGTGTATAAATGGAAAACAAGAATTAATAAAGGGGATGTAAATAGCGTGTTAAAAATATCTAGCATAGACAGGACTCGCAGCAATGGTTTTAAATTGGAAACATTCAGATTCAGGAAAGATATAGGAAAGCACTGGTTTGGTAATAGAGTTGTGGATGAGTGGAACAAACTCCCGAGTACCGTCATAGAAGCTAAGACGCTGTGTGGTTTTAAAAATAGGTTGGATAAATACATGAGTGGGTGTGGGTGAGTGTGAGTTGGACCTGACTAGCTTGTGCTACTAGGTCAGATGCCGTGCTCCTCCCTTAAGTGACGTGTCTGACCTCACTAAGTCAAGGCATTGGCTTAAGCCAGTGGGAGAATTGGACCTGCCTCGCATATGCCAGTAGGCCTGTTGCAGTGTTCCTTCCATCCTATGTTCTTATCAATCTAGGATATAACGTAAAGCAATGTCGACCCTTCAAGGTGCCTTACACGGCTCTACACCCAACACATCACAAACTTCTCTACTTGTTCTTGGGTCAGATAATATTATATCCCATTTACCAGGAGAAGTATGCAGTAATAATAGTAATAACGATAATAATAATAATGCTACTATTACTACTACTACTACTACTAATAATAATAATAAAAATAATAAGAGCGATAATAATAAAAATAATAAAATTCTTGAAAATACTAGAGCATAAACTCCATTCAAAAGTCTCCTCAGGTTTTAATACATAACCAAATGATTTAAATATCAGACAACAAAAAGCCCACTGTGTGGGCGAAACGTTGTCAATAAAGGATCACATTAAACTGCATAGGTGTTTATGTTTCCATTGTGTCGGTATTTTATACCATTTATTTTCATCAATGTCAATCCCGGAATTAATATTTATAACATTTATAATTTCTTTCACCTGCTACTTTGTACAAAGAAATAAATGTGAATTATATTTAAGACAGTCAGACCTTTGCTTAATATGTCTTAAGAGACCAATTTGACCTTCACAGATTGTTAACTTGTAAGACGCGCAGCAAGATAACCATCACAAGGAACTCGTATAAAGTTAATTGAGATGCTGGGAGAGAAGGGAAGTTAGATAGAAAAGCTTACACCAGAGTGGTTAAACTTTATTATGTAGGCTGAAGTGGAGCCTCAGAGAGAGAGACACACACAGAGGCCAGTCAAAACGAGAAGATATATAGGAAAAAAGAATCACAGACAAAAAGATGCTCTGAAGATCTCAGATATATATATATATATATATATATATATATATATATATATATATATATATATATATATATATATATATATATATATATATATATAAGTGCTTTAATGCACCGTGATCACACGACAAAGATTCAACTCAGGCATTACTACTGAAAATTACTGCTCACAATGTTTGCTAACACCTTACCCCTTCTCCATCACCTAACACCATAACTATTCTGTCCATCAGCCACTACAGAGAGAAGAGAGAGAGAGAGAGAGAGAGAGGGGAGAGAGAGAGGAGAGGAGGAGAGAGAGAGAGAGAAGAGAGAGAGAGAGAGAGAGAGAGAGAGAGAAAGAGAGAGAGAGAGAGAGAGGAGGAGAGAGAGAGAGAGAGAGAGAGAGAGAGGAGAGATGAGAGAGAAGGAGAGAGAGAGAGAGAGAGAGAGACAGAGAGAGAGAGAGAATGATGCCTGAGGTTCACAGGGACATATGTCGTAGTCAACAATATAATCATAGTAAAAGGACACAAGTGCAACTAATGTGACATTTTATTGTGGCAACGTTTCGCTCTCCAGGAGCTTTATCAAGCCATTACAAACAATACATGGACACAGAGGGTATATAAAGGCTCAGAGTGAGGGGCAATACTAGTGAGGTACCATTTAGATGTTCACTAGTGGTAGTAGTAGTAATAGTAGTAATACAATATGGTAGAGCAATTAATTCGTACACGAGTAAAAGGATATAAAAGCTATTACTTGGGTAACATAAAAATAGGTTGGACAAATATAGACTGGAAAGAGGCAGCTTGTTTCAGTGTTCACTCTCTGTAATGTGCTTTGTGTAGTATAACAGGAGAGACTATGTGATGAATGGTTTGAAAAACCGACAAGTTGAAGATTGTAAAGTAAAAGGACACAAGTGCAACTAATGTGACATTTATTGTGGCAACGTTTCGCTCCTGGAGAGCGAAACGTTTGCCACAATAAATGTCACATTAGTTGCACTTGTGTCCTTTTACTTTACATATTGTCGGTAATTCTACCAACTTTATTACAAGTTGAAGATTGAGACACTTATGCAGCATATGGGAATCTTTATTCAGGAAACGTTTCGCCACACAGTGGCTTCATCAGTCCAGGCTGAGGGACTGATTACCTCATACTCCTCCTCTCCTTACGCCTTCCTCTTTGTATTGGACTGATGAAGCCACTATGTGGCGAAACGTTTCCTGAATAAAGATTCCCATATGCTGCATAAGTGTCTCAATCTTCAACTTGTCGGTTTTTCAAACCATTCATCACAACTGTCAGACACTGCAGCATCATTGGATCTTTTTACAAAGAATTCTTCAACACTTGTTCAACCTTTGGACGAAGACCTACTTCGACTAGTGGATGGTACCACTATGACCCTGCCTCCGCCTGCTTCACCTCACCTCACTACAGTATATAAGCCACGTCTACGGCCCTATGCTGTACATTCTACAAGATTGATGGACTGAACACATCGACTCCAGGCTGAGGGACTGATTACCTCATACTCCTCCTCTCCTTACGCCTTCCTCTTTGTATTGGACTGATGAAGCCACTGTGTGGCGAAACGTTTCCTGAATAAAGATTCCCATATGCTGCATAAGTGTCTCAATCTTCATTCATAACAGGAGAGACTATGTGATGGTAGGGTTTACTGTTTTCAGGAGGATTCTTGCAAAGACTTCAGAGATGGTGAAGCTGCCGTTGTTTTGTTTAATTGTATTCGAAACAGCGATCAATGCTGATTCGAGGCACTTGCGTCTGCGGAAATTAGTTTCTTTGATCACTAATTGTGCGTCTCTGAATTTCATGAGATGATTGGTGGAATTTCGGTGTTGTACACAGGCGTTGTTCAAGTTATCTTTCCTACATGCGTAGGAACGATAACTTGAACAACGGTAATTCTACCAACTTTATTACAATATAATCAAAACTGCTATCGATTGTTCACAGTGCTTCACGCAGCTATTTTATTGCATTATTAGCATTATCCGACAGTGATTATATATACTTTAGGAATATTAATGTTTTTGCAACGGTAAAATGACAGTATGTAAGCAGGTTTTACAAGAGATGGAGATTGTAAAATGCAAATACTCTTTCCACACACACACACACACACACACACACACACACACACACACACACACACACACACACACACACACACACACACACATATATATATATATATATTTTTTTTTTCTCAACAAGTCGGCCGTCTCCCACCGAGGCAGGGTGACCCAAAAAAGAAAGAAAATCCCCAAAAAGAAAATACTTTCATCATCATTCAACACTTTCACCACACTCACACATTATCACTGCTTTTGCAGAGGTGCTCAGAATACAACAGTTTAGAAGCATATACGTATAAAGATACACAACATATCCCTCCAAACTGCCAATATCCCAAACCCCTCCTTTAAAGTGCAGGCATTGTACTTCCCATTTCCAGGACTCAAGTCCGACTATATGAAAATAACCGGTTTCCCTGAATCCCTTCACTAAATATTACCCTGCTCACACTCCAACAGATCGTCAGGTCCCAAGTACCATTCGTCTCCATTCACTCCTATCTAACACGCTCATGCATGCTTGCTGGAAGTCCAAGCCCCTCGCCCACAAAACCTCCTTTATCCAGTCTCTCCAACCCTTTTGAGGATGACCCCTACCCCTCCTTCCTTCCCCTATAGATTTATATGCTTTCCATGTCATTCTACTTTGATCCATTCTCTCTAAATGACCAAACCACCTCAACAACCCCTCTTCTGCCCTCTGACTAATGCTTTTATTAACTCCACACCTTCTCCTAATTTCCACACTCCGAATTTTCTGCATAATATTTATACCACACATTGCCCTTAGACAGGACATCTCCACTGCCTCCAACCGTCTCCTCGCTGCTGCATTTACCACCCAAGCTTCACACACACACACACACACTATATATATATATATATATATATATATATATATATATATTATATATATATATTATATATATATATATATATATATGGAAGGAATTCGCAAGAGCAGGCGAAATATACACAAACACTGATCTCTGGCTGAAGGAGACTCGAACCTACGAACCTTGGAACAAGGTACGCAGTGCTATACCAATCTACCCACACTGGACAATACCTTGGCGTGCAGCTTGCGCTACACGTTGATCCAAGGCAGCCAGCTTTCAGGGAGAAGGCTTACAGCTTTTCATCTCATCCCCTGCATGCATCAGCCTTACTAGAGATTTTAACAATGACAAAAAGTATTTTCTTTTTAACGTTAGTTTATTAAAAATTCAACATTTGGAAGGTCGTTCAGCATCACCAGGATGACGTACATCAAAGAAAGTTTTTTCACAGATTAAAGTAGTGAAATGAGTTGAAACGAAGTAAAAATATAAACTAAATGAACACATCGAGGTGAGTAACTGAGCCTCTTGTGGAGGAACTTACTGAGGAACTTACTGAGGAACTTACTGAGGAACTTACTGAGGAACTTACTGAGGAACTTATTGAGGAACTTACTGAGGAACTTACCGAGGAACTTACTGAGGAACTTACTGAGGAACTTACTGAGGAACTTACTGAAGAACTTACTGAGGAACTTACTGAGGAACTTACTGAGGAACTTACTGACTACATGTTGACACCCGCCCATATAAACTAAGTTTATTCAGGTACTAGTAAATACAAGTACAAATCATACCTAGTTACCTAGTAACATACGTAGTAAGATCACAGTAAACAGGTATCACAATATGCAAAAGAAACACTGTGAAAAAATAGAGAACTTTCAAGCGCTTTCGTGATTTCTTTCATTATCAAGGACCTGTAAAAATAATAGAACAGTTGAAGGATTAGAAGGCTGAGATATTACCTGACATATGACATTACACTATCCCAGTATTATGAGGTAACGTGTGTGTATTCAGTGGTATTCAGTACCGGCAAGATGAATGAGACACATGTGCAACATCTGGGTATCTTTAACTGTAATTAAAGATACACAGATGTTGCACATGTGTCTAATTCACCATCATGTGTGTATATTACCTAAAGTAATAAATAAAAGGATAATTAAACGATAAAATCTCCTCCAAAGGCGAAACTAGTTTAATTTAATATATAATTATTAATAATGGTAGAATTACCGACGAAATGTTTGGTAAACAGACACAGATGCAACTAATGTGTCATTTTATCGTGGCAACGTTTCGCTCTCCAGGAGCTTTGTAAAGCAGTAGCGGCTTGACAAAGCTCCTTGAAGCTTTGTCCATTTATCTAACAGGATTAACTATGTTGTAACTCTTCCCCGTATAGGTTCCCTCAGTCAACCACATTCAGTGCCTTGTATACATACAATACTTCCAACCACATCGTTACGCTGCTCCACTGACGGTCGTAAATGTTCTCCAGACAGATTTACTGGGAACATCTGTGATGGCCTCACTGCTACCGTATCACACGGTTTACAACAGGTGGTACAAAGGTGTGTGCATCAGGATGCAATATTGCAAGGAATAGTCCAAAAGTCCAAAAGTTATTTTACAGCTCTATACATCACTAGTGAGGCCTCATTTAGATTATGCTGCTCAGTTTTGGTCCCCTTACTACAGGATGGATATAGACTCATAAGAGAACATACAGAGAAGAATGACTAAAATGATTTACTGTGTAAGGAACCTCCCGTATGAAGATAGACTTAAAGCCTTAAATCTCCACTCTCTGGAGAGGCGTAGAATGAGGGGAGATATCATTGAAGTGTATAAGTGGATGACGGGCATAAACAAGGGAGATATTAATAAAGTACTGAGGGTGTCGAACCAGGTAAGAACCAGGAATAATGGATTTAAGTTGGATAAATTTAGATTTAGAAAGGATATAGGTAAGTACTGGTTTTCTAACAGAGTTGTAGATGCGTGGAACAGTCTTCCCAGTGGGGTGATAGAGGCTAGGACCTTGGGTAGCTTTAAGAAGAGACTGGACAAATATATGAATGGGAGGGGCTGGGTTTGATTGGTGTCATTGGGTACGGGAGTTATTTCTAGGGAAGCTTCAGGTAGTAGTCGTTTTGATAAGGACCTGCTTCGCATGGGCCAGTAGGCCTTCTGCAGTGTTCCTCCATTCTTATGTTCTTATGAATATTACAATGAAAAATAGGCTATTGTTGAGGGCTGTACAGAGAGACAGACGCTGGACTGTGAGACAGACACGTGTGTTAGATATTAAGTGAGTTTTGGTGTTGGTGCAGAGAAATAGGCAGGTGATAGAGGTGCAAAAAAGAGAGATGCACCAAAATTTGTGAAGATGCTGGTACAGTGTTAGAGATACGAAGAAACAAAGAGAAACAAGTGAAGTGAAACACTTCAGCGAAGTATGAAAACTTTATGTCAATGACGAAGGTTCACTTGATAAAGTTCCTTCAAAGTGCTGACGTCAAAAAGCTTACATATCTAGAGAAACTTTGTCAGATGTATGAAGTTCTCACACTGTTTTAAAGTATTTAATCTATATTTCAGCTTGTTGGTGTTCACATGACATTCAACCTGCACACAGAGAAGTGCTGGAGGTGGATGGAGATGCACAGGTGTTGGAGGTGCAAAGAAGTACTGACAAAGGTGTTGATGGTGCAAAGAAGTACTGACAAAGGTGTGCAAGAAAGGTATAAAATACCGACAATATGAAAGTTAAGACACATGTGCAACATCTGGATATCTTTATTGTAGACGTTTCGCCATCCAGTGGCTTTATCAATACAGATTCTAGGACATAATAGGAAGACAGTAGAACTATATACAAAAGATGAGGTAATCAGTCCCTCGGCCTTGGAGTTAGTGTTCACAGCATCGTGGTGGAGGAGAATCTGGAGCAAAGGCAAGAAGACTGGCGGTTATATAGGCGTCAGTGGAAGGGACGGGCAGCAGACGAGGGCAGTCACTGGTAGGCGGGATTCCCCAGTGGAAGTAGGTCCTTCCCAAAGAGATGGGTTAGTTGCAGCAGCCGTGAAGAAGGTCTTGTAGATGTCCTCTGAACCAAGATTCCATGATGTTGCAGTGTCTGACAAGTTGTGCAAGAAAGGTATAAAATACCGACAATATGAAAGTTAAGAAACATGTGCAACATCTGGATATCTTTATTGTAGACGTTTCGCCATCCAGTGGCTTTATCAATACAGATTCTAGGACATAATAGGAAGACAGTAGACCTACTTCCACTGGGAAATCCCGCCTACCAGTGACTTTGCCCTCGTCTGCTGCCCGTCCCTATCCACTGACGCTTATATAACCGCCAGTCTTCTTGTCTTTGCTCCAGACTCTCCTCCACCACGATGCTGTGAACACTAACTCCAAGGCCGAGGGACTGATTACCTCATCTTTTGTATATAGTTCAACTGTCTTCCTATTATGTCCTAGAATCTGTATTGATAAAGCCACTGGATGGCGAAACGTCTACAATAAAGATATCCAGATGTTGCACATGTGTCTTAACTTTCACTGACAAAGGTGTTGATGGTGCAAAGAAGTACTGACAAAGGTGATGATAAATTATTGAGGAAACGTTTCGCCACACAGTGGCTTCATCAGTCCATACATAGGAGAAACTTGAAGAACAGGAGGAGAATGAGGTAATCAGTCCCTCAACCTTGAGTCGATGTGTTCAGTCCATCAATCCATCTATTCAAGATTGATGGACTGACCACATCGACTCAAGGTTGAGGGACTGATTACCTCATTCTCCTCCTGTTCTTCAAGTTTCTCCTACGTATGGACTGATGAAGCCACTGTGTGGCGAAACGTTTCCTCAATAAAGATACCCAAGAGTTGCACATGTGTCTAATTTATCGGTGCAAAAAAGTACTGACACAGGTGTTAGTGGTGCAAAGAAGTACTGACAAAGGTGAAAGTTAAGACACATGTGCAACATCTGGGTATCTTTACTGTAGACGTTCCGCCATCCAGTGGCTTTATCAATACAGATTCTTGGACATAATTAGAAGACAGTAGAACTATACACAAAAGATGAGGTAATCAGTCCCTCAGTCTTGGAGTTGGTGTTGAGAGCACCGTGGTTGTAGAGATTCTAACACCCACATACCTACTTACTGCTAGGTGAACAGGGACAACAGGTGTAAGAAAACATGCCCAACGTTTCCATTGTGCAGGGGATCGAACCATGAACACTCAGTGTGCGAGGTGAGTGTACTCCCAACAAAGCCACGAGACATCTGTTCTCAAAACAATAGGGATCCTACTTCTACCAATTCTCTCTCTAGATCGTTCGACTTCCTGACTATTCTACGGCTAAAGACGTATTTGCTAACAACCCTGTGACTCTTCTGTGTTTTTAACTTCCCTCTGTGCCCTCGTGTACCTGATTCCCACCACTAGAATAATTAGTCCTGGTCCATCTTTTCAGTTCCTCTCAATATTTTGTGAGTCGTTATCATGTCACTTCAGGTCATTTTGGCCTCCAGTATTATAAAGTTAAGCTTTAGCCTCTCCCCAGCTCATATTTCTCAACTCCTGGTTCTAGTCTCGTTGGAAGACTTTATTTTTTACAGTTTCATGATGTGGTCTATCAGGTGCGGGTTCCATACTGATGCAGTATACTCGAAGACGGGCCTGACATAGGATATGTATAGTGTTATAAATGAATCGTCGTTGAGGTTCCTGAAAGCTATTATTTTTTTTCCTAGTCACACATTTGCTACAGAGGTTATCTGGTTGATGTGACTCTCCGTCGATATGCTCGGAGTTATGCTCACCTATTTGAAGAAGGTTAGTAGTCTCTGTCCCCCAAGCTTGTATTCTGTTTCCGGTCATCTTTGCCCTTTCCTGATTTCCATAATTTGCCTTTATTGGGATTAAATTCAAATAGCCACTAGTCCGATCTAATAGCTTGACCAGATCCGTTTGTGATTTCCTAGTCTGTACTTTCTTATATTTTTATTAGTTTCACATCAACCCTGAAGAAGAACACTTCTGACTTAATTTCTTCTGTTATCTCGGTCACATAGACAAGAATACTGGTCCTAGTGCTGACCCCTGTGGAACCCCATTCATTTTATTGATAAATTTTAACTGTTTCTTAGAGTTTCATTAGATAGTTGATGTCTTTGTCATGTGTTATTCCGTACTATTAAACTAGGTTGAGCGCCAACTCCTGGTCCTTGTAATAAAACTGAGCTGTACTTCCTGGACCTCTATCTTTTAGGACGATATATGAACAGGTGATGTACTTCAAATGTTAATCTAGAGCTCTTGGACCTCATGAAAATATTGACCTCTAACTCTAGGACCCTTCAGGAGATTTGCATCATAGCTTCTAGGTCTCCTAACGAAGTTGAGCTGCAGCTCCTCGGCATCCCGAGGGCGTTGAGTTCCACATAATAGGCTTCTAGCAAGCATTATGGCACAGGGTACTGGAGTGATGGGATGATAATAATAATAATAATAATAATAATAATAATAATAATAATAATAATAATATCAGAGAAGTTGCAAAGATTAGTGGACAAGTTTGGGAGTGTGTAAAGGAAGAAAGATGAAAGTGAACATAGATAGGAGTAAGGTGATGAGGGTATCAAACGAGTTTGGAGAGAGGGAGTATAGAAGAAGTGAATGCTTTCAGATATTTGGGAGCTGACGTGTCAGCAGATGGGTTTGTGAAGGACGAGGTTAACCATAAAACTGATGAAAGAAAAAAGGTGAGTGGTGCATTGATGCATCTGTGGAGACAAAAAACGTTATCCATGGAGACAAAGAAGGGAATGTACGAGAGTATAGTGGTACCAAC
The DNA here is from genome assembly GCF_026875155.1 of Cherax quadricarinatus. NCBI lineage: Eukaryota > Metazoa > Arthropoda > Malacostraca > Decapoda > Parastacidae > Cherax > Cherax quadricarinatus. Next base: position 5,041,966 of record NC_069481.1, read on the forward strand.
ACTCTATGGGTGTGAAGCTTGGGTTGTAAATGCTGCAGCGAGGAGGCGGCTGGAAGCAGTGAGATATCGTGTCTAAGGGCAATGTGTGGTGTAAATATTATGCAGAGAATTCGTAGTGGGGAAATTAGGAGAAGGTGTGGAGTTAATAAAAATATTAGTCAGAGGGCTGAAGAGGGGTTGTTGAGGTGATTTGATAATTTAGAGAGAATGGAACAAAGTTGAATGACTTGGAAGGTTTATAAATCTGAAGTGGAGGGGAGAAGGGGTTGGGGGTCGTCCTAGGAAAGGATGGAGGGAAGGGGTAAAAGAGGTTTTTTGTACAAAGGACCTGGACATGCAGTAGACATGTGTAAGTGTGTTAGATTGGATTGAATGGAGACGAATGGTTTTTGGGACCTGACAAGCTGTTGGAGTGTGAGCAGGGTAATATTTAGTGAAGGGATTCAGGGACATCGGTCAACCGGTCTTAAGTCCTGGAGGTGGGAAGTACAATGCACTTTTGAGGTGGGAGGTTAGGATATTGGCTGTTTGGAGTAACATCTAAACTGTCGTATCTGGGCACCTCTGCAAAGATAGTGATTATGTGTGAATGATAGTGAAAGTGTCGAATGATGGTGAAAATGTTTCTTTCTTTTTTTGGGTCACCCTGCCTCGATGGGAGACTGCCGCCGTGTTGAAAAAAATAAGATCAATAATTATTTTAATTGAATTATTTGATAATAATATAATATAATTTTCATAATAATAGCCATAATTATTATAATTATTGAAGTGGAGAGCAAGGCGCATGTGGATAATAATGGAAATGGAATAAGAGAGGCTCGATCTTACGTCCGGTAACAGCTGGGAGTCAGATGTCCCATACTCACATAGATAAAGAAAGACATCATGGCTTCACAGACGCATATGTTGCGTGTTGTTTGTAGTGGACATGCGAGGAGGCTGACAGCAAGTGGTTGCCAGGAGTGATTTAGTAACACATACTTCACATTTATTACTACTCTCTGGGTGTCATCAACATAACTTTTAGGTTTAATGATTCCTTATATGTCGTGATCATTTAGTTAGTGAGGTAAACAGGTTTGAGAAGAGGGAGTTTCGTGGTGTGTGTGTGTGTGTTGTGTGTTGTGTGTGTGTGTGTGTGTTGTGTGTGGTGTGGGGTGTGGTGTACTCCCTAATTGTACTCAATTGTGGTTGCAAGGGGTCGATACTCAGCTCCCGGGGCCCCGGGCCCCTCACTGATCGCTATTAGGTTTTTCCCTCTCTGCTTCCTGAGCTTTGTCATAGCTCTTCTTAAAAAATATGTATGGTTCCTGCCTCCACTACTTCACTTGCTAGGCTATTCCACTTGCTGACAACTCTATGACGAAGAAATACTTCCTAACGTCCCTGTGACTCGTCTGAGTCTTCAGCTTCCAGTTGGGGACCCCTTGTTTCTGTGTCCCCTCTCTGGAACATCCTATCTCTGCCCACCTTGTCTTTTCCCCGCAGTATCTTTTTATGACGTTATCATGTCTCCCCTGACCCTTCTGACCTCCAGTGTTGTCAGTCCGATTTCCCTCAACCTTTCCTCGTATGACATTCTCCTGAGCTCTGGACTAGCCTTGTTGCAAAACCTTTGTACTTTCTCTAACTTCTTGACGTGTTTGACCAGGTGTGGGTTCCAGACGGGTGCTGCATTACTCCAGTATGGGCCTAACATACACAGTATACAGTGTCTTGAACAATTCCTTATTAAGGTATCGGAACGCTATTCTCAGGTTTGCCAGGCACCCGTATGCTGCAGCAGTTATTTGGTTGATGTTTTTGGCCTCCGGTGACGTGCCTGGTGTTATGGTCACCCCAAGGTCTTTCCCCCTGAGTGAGGTCTGTGTCTTTGTCCACCTAGCCTATTACTCTGTCTGCGGTCTTCTTTGCCCCTCCCCAATCTTCATGACTTTGCATTTGGCAGGGTTGAATTCGAGAAGCCAGTTTCTGGACCACATGTCCAGCCTGCCCAGGTCTCTTTGCAGTCCTGCCTCATCCTCATCCGATTTAATTCTTCTTCAACTTCACGTCATCTGCGAATAGGGACACTTCAGAGTCTTTTCCCTTCCCATCATGTCGTTGCTTATATCAAAATAGCACTGGTCCTAGAACTGGACCCCTGTGGGACCCGCTGTCACAGGCCCCCACTGTGATACCTTTCATGTACCATGACTCGTTGTTGCCTCCCTGTCAAGTATTTCCTGATCCATTGCAGTGCCCTCCCTGTTACATGCGCCTGATCCTCCAGCTTCTGCGCTAATCTCTTGTGGGGAACTGTGTCAAAGGCTTTCCTGCAGTCCAGGAAAATGCAATCAACCCACCCCTCTCTCTCGTGTCTTTTCTTCTGTTACCTTGTCATAAAAACTCCAGAAGGTTTGTGACACAGGATTTGCCCTTTCCCTGAAAACCCCTGTGGTTTTCACTTATAATCTTGTTCCGTTCCTGGTGTTCCACCACTCTCCTCCTGATAATCTCCATGACTTTGCACACAATACATATCAGAGACACGGGTCTGTAGTTTAGTGCCTCATTTCTGTTACCTTTCTTAAATATGGGGACTACATTTGCTGTCTTCCATTTCTCAGGTAGTTGCCCAGTTTCAAGGGATGTGTTGAAGATTTTGGTTAGGGGCACGCAGAACATCTCTGCTCCTTCTCTAAGGACCCATGGCCCATGGGGAGATGTTGTCCGGTCCCATCGCCTTTGAGGTATCAAGGTCACTTAGCAGCTTCTGCACCCCCTCCTCGGTTGTTCGTATGTCATCCAACACTTGTTGGTATATTCCCTCTTGATGTTCCCTTCTGTGCTGTCTTCCCAAAGCTCTTCCTGTCTCTACTGTAAAAACTTCCTTAAATCTCCTGTTTAGCTCCTCACATACCTCCTGATCATTTCTTGTGAGTTCTCCATCTTCTGTCCTCAATCTGATCACCTGGTCTTTGACTGTCATCTTCCTCCTGATGTGGCTATACAACAGTTTCGGGTTAGTCTTGATTTTCGATGTTATTTTCATACTGTCGCTGGGCCTGTGTGTGTGTGTGTGTGTGTGTGTGTGTGTGTACTCACCAAGTTGTACTCACCTAGTTGAGGTTGCAAGGGTCGAGTCCTAGCTCCTAGCCCCGCCTCTTCACTGATCGCTACTATATCACTCTCCCTGAACCGTGAGCTTTATCATACCTCTGCTTAAAGCTATATATGGATCCTGCCTCCACTACATCGCTTCCCAAACTATTCCATTTCCTGACTACTCTGTGGGTGAAGAAATACTTCCTAACATCCCTGTGATTCGTCTGTGTCTTCAACTTCCAACTGTGTCCCCGTGTTGCTGTGTCCCATCTCTGGAACATTCTGTCTTTGTCCACCTTGTTAATTCCTCTCAGTATTTTGTATGTCATTATCATAGGTGTGTCTGTGTGTGTGTGTGTTGTCTGTGTGTGTATACTCACCTATTTGTGCTCTCCCTGCTCCATGAGCTTTATCAAACCTAGTCATAAAACTATGTATGGTTCCCGCCTCCACTACGTCACTTTCTAGGCTATTCCACTGCCTGACAACTCTATGACTGAAGAAATACTTCCTAATATCCCTTTGACTCATAGGATTCTTCAACTTCCAATTGTGACCTCTTGTTTCTGTGTCCCATCTCTGGAACATCCTGTCTTTGTCCACCTTGTCTATTCCGCGCAGTATTTTATAGGTCGTTATCATGTCTCCTTTGATCCTCCTGTCCTCCAGTGTCGTCAGGCCGATTTCCCTTAACCTTTTTTCATAGGACAATACCTTTAGCTCTGGGACTAGTCTTGTTGCAAACCCTTGCACTATCTCTAATTTCTTAAAGTGCTTGACCAGGTGTGGATTCCAAACTGGTGCTGCATACTCCAGTATGGCCCCGACGTATATGGTGTACAGAGTCTTGAACGATTCCTTACTGAGGTACCGGAACGCTATCCTTAGGTTTGCCAGACTCCCGTATGCTGCAGCAGTTATCTGATTGATGTGCGCCTCAGGATATGTGCTCGGTGTTATACTCACCCCAAGATCTTTTTCCTTGAGTGAGGTTTGCAGTCTTTGCGGTCTTTGCCTTCCCCGATCTTCATGACTGCATTTGGCAGGGTTAAATTCAGGGAGCCAGTTGCTGGACCAGGCTTGTAGCCTGTCCAGGTCTCTTTGTAGTCCTTGACTGATTTGATTCTCCTCATTAACTTCACATCATCTGCAAACAAGGACACTACTGAGTCTATCCCTTCCGTTATGTTATTCACATATACAAAAAACAGCACAGGTGATAGGACTGATCCCTATGGAACCCCGCTTGTCACAGGCGCCCACTCTGACACCTCGTCACATACCAAGACTCGTTGTTATCTCCCTGTCAGATATTCTTTGATCCTTTGCAGTGTCTTTCCTGTTATGTGTGCCTGATCCTCTAGCTTTTGCATTAAACTCTTGCAGTCCTCTTGCAGCCCAAGAAAATGCAGGCTATCCACCCGTCTCTCTCTTGTCCTACTTCTGTTACCTTGTCATAAAACTCCAGTAGGTTTATGACACAGGATTTTCCTTCCCTGAAACCGTGCTGGTTATCGTTTATAAGGTTGTGTCTTTCAAGGTGCTCCACCACTCTTCTCCTGAAGATCTTCTCCGTGACTTTGCATACTATACACATTAATGACAAAGGTCTGTAGTTTAATGCCTCGTGTTTGTCTACATTTGCCATATCTCAAGTAGTTGCCCAGTTTCAATGGATGTGTTAAAGATCTTTGTTAGTGGCACACACAGCATCTCTGCTCCCTCCCTAAGGACCCATAGAGAGATACTGTCTGGTCCCACCGCCTTTGAAGTATCAAGTTCACATAGCTTCTTCACCTCCTGCTTGGCTGTGTACCTCATCTAGCACTTGTTGGTGTACCTCCATGTTCTGAATTCCTGGAGTCCTTCCTATCTCCACTGTAAATACTTCTTTAAATCTCATGAGCTCTTCACATTCCTCTTGGTTGTTTCATGTGAACTCCCCACCTTCCTCCCTCAGCCTGATTACATGGTCCTTGAGTGTTGTTTTCCTCCTGATGTGGCTGTACAACAGCTTCGGGTTAAACTTGACTTTCGATGCTGTGTCATTTTCGTATTGTCGCTGAGCCTCCCTTCTTATCTGTGCATATTCGTTTCTGGCTCTTCGACTAATCTCTTTATTTTCCTGGGTCCTTTGTCTTCTGTACTTTTTCCATTCTCTAATGCACCAAGTTTTTGACTCTCTACACCTTTGGGTGAACCAAGGACTCGTTCTGGTCTTGCCATTATTTCTGTTTCCTTTGGGAACAAACCTCTCCTCTGCCTCCTTGCATTTTGTTATCACATAGTCCATCATTTCTTTTACTGGTTTTCCTGCCATTTCTCTCTCCTACTGAACGTCTTGCAGGAAGTTCCTCATCCCTGTGTGGTCCCCCCTTTTGTAGTTTGTTTTTTCCCGTTCTGTTCCTGCTACTCTCTCCACTTGTAATCAAAGCGCAGAACCACGACGTTCATCACTGGCTCCAAGGGGTCTTTCGTACGCAATATCCTCGATGTCCGAACTACTCAATGTCATGTGTGTGTGTGTGTGTGTGTGTGTGTGTGTGTGTGTGGGGTGTGTGTGTGTTGTGTGGTGTGTGTGGTGTGTTGTTTGTGTGTACGCGCGCGCGTGTGTGTTTTGTGTGGGTGTTTATTTTCCCCTTTTGACCTTAGCACAAGTCGATTACAGTGTGTGTGTGTGTGTGTGGTTGGTGAGGCCCCAGAGAGAGAGAGAGAGAGAGAGAGAGAGAGAGAGGAGAGAGAGAGAGAGAGAGAGAGAGAGGGGGGCTGGTCTCTAAGTGCCGTTATGGTATGTCTTGAGCAGTGGTAGGAATGAATAAGAGAGTGATGGATCCCGGGGGTGAGGTGGATATCTATGGGGTGAAATTTGATTCCAAACTTACTATGAAGAATCACGTAGTAAATTGTTAGCCAGGAAGCTAACAGAATTTAGATGTAGTTGATGGATTTCGCATCTGCTTGGCAGTAGAGGCTACAAGACTGTACGACACACAAGTACCTCGTACAGTCTTACACACCTTGAGTATGCTCCACTTTCTTGGATTCCCCTCCCCATCTCATCTATTATTTCTTGACAGAATGGAGAACAGAGTAAGGTAACTCATCTCTCGTCTGGACTCAGCCTGGACAGATCTATCATCTCAGTAGATCCTTCAGTACCGGAGAGATGTGGGTTTCCTTATTGCTATGTACAAGACTAATATTGTCTAAGGCCACACCTGGCTCCGCTCCACGAACAGCGAGAAGATAGTTTATACACAACAAGACTGGCAACAAAAAACAACTACACACTGACTGTATCCTTCTCCCGACCATCACTTAGAGATCATTCATTAGTAGTATGACTCGAGTCCGGAGCATGTTCGTACAGCATCATGGTATCGATGAAATAAAGACAACTGATCAAAAGAAATCCCTGGCCCACAGATGGCTTTAACTTCATCCTTTTCTCTACGCTGAGGTCAGTGGTCAACTGCGGTCCTACCTGCCTAAGCTCTTGGGAGTTAGCGTGGGCTGTTACCAAGCACCATGGCTTGTTGTAGTGTTTTAGAATCTCAGGTTCATGTGTTGAAGAAGGAGATTCTACGTCTTCAGGAGGAAAATAGGAAGCTGAAGCTTCGCATAGATGAGTTTGGGAGCGAGTGTGAGAAGGATTTAGCTGGTAAGGAAGGAATGGTCGCCACCAGTGATAGTGGCAGCCACTCTATGTGGCAAGTGGTTCACAGTTCAGGAAGAAGGAAGATGAGGAGAATTAATAGAGAAGATGGGGAAGGTAGGAAATCGTTTTCTCTGTTCTCCAAGACGAGTGTACTTCAGTGGTTAGTGAGGTTGAAGGTACCACTGATTCCCCTGCTAATCAAGGTAAGAATATTTTAATAGAAGGCGATTCTCAAGTAAGATATATGGACCGTGCATTTTGTAACAGAGACAGAAAGGTCAGACAGAGAGTGTGTCTTCCTGGAGCTGGTGTTGGTGACATAGTCAGCAGGTTGGATAATATTATGGCAGGTAATGGGAACAAGCCCATTATCTGTCTTAGTGCTGGGGGTAATGACATTGGGAAGGGCAGGGGAGAGGAGCTGCTGGATATGTACAGGTCAGCCATAGAAGCAGTTAGGTCTAAGGGAGGGATCCCAGTCATATGTAACATTTGCCTAGAAAGGGAGTGGGCAATGAATGGATGTCTAGGGCAATTTGTATAAATTGCTGGCTAGACAGGTGCTGCAAGGAACTTGCAATCCCATTCATTGATAACTGGGACCTATTCTTTGGCAAACGTGATATGTATGCAAGGGATGGGGTTCATCTCTCTGGGGATGGAGTGGTTGCATTAGCCAGTTCAATTGAGAGGGTAATTGATGACTTGTCTAGGAATTTAAACTGATAGATTATAGAGGTATGGGTGTTTGTGGGAAACAATCAGGCTGCAGCATTAGAGTTAAAAACAGCAGTTATTACCGGGATACCTCAGGGATATGTTTAAAAGACAATATTCAAAATAAAGTTGCTAGTAATGGCAAATCAATTGATCAACAAACAAAGAGAGATAGTAGAGGGCAACGAGTGACTAGCTCCCTTAAGGTTTACTATACAAATAGTAGGAGTATAAAGAAATAAGATGGGATGAGTAAGATTATTTGCAAGTGTAGGTAATATAGATATTATTGGTATAATAGAGACCTAGTTCAACCTGAAAGATACACATACAGGGTTATAAACTATTCCACACTGACAGGGTCAACAGGAAGGGTGGTGGGATGGCGATGTATGTCAGAAGAAAATTTAAAATTGTTGTTTTAGCCCATGTTTTAAAGATTAGAGACATCGAACACAGAATCTGTTTGGCTACAATTTCTCGAGGGACATGACAAATTAATTTTGGGTGTGATTTATAGGCCCCCAAACCTTGATAGGGAGGGCAGTAAGCTGTTATGGGACGAAATTCATAAGGCATCTAGATATGAAAATGCTGTGATAATGGGAGATTTTAACTTTAGAACAAATTGATTGAAACAATATGACAGGAAATCTTGAGTCTATTTACTTTCTTGATCGGTTCAGGATTGCTTTTAGAACAGGTTTGTTGACAGAACCAAATAGAGGAAACAATCTGCTTGACTTGGTTCTTGCCAACAAAGATTCACTAATTAATAATCTTGAGGTTAATGATGAGCTTGGGGAAAGTGATCACAAATCACTTAGTTTTAATGTATCATGGAATTACCCAGATAACTGCAATCAAATCTCTGTCCCAGATTTTCGCTTGGCCGACTTCATGGGACTGAAAAATTACCTGGGTGGGCTAAATTGGGATGTCCTGACTATGGGTCAGGTAGGTGATCTTGGTTGAAAATATGACGTTTTTCAGAGCATAGTCTAGCTGCCCAGACAACTTTTGTTCCGAGTAGGGAAATGAGATCTAACAAAAATGATCCCAAATGGATGAACAATAGATTAAAACATCTCATTGGTCAAAGATAGACATATATATAGGCGTATTCAAAAGAGGTGATGGGCAGTTAAGAAAATAAATATATTCAATTAAAAAAGATAAATAGAGAGAGGAATAAGAAAAGCAAAAAAGGGGGTTATGAGGCTAAGGTCGCAAGGGATTCTTTCAGGAATACAGAAGTAAGATTAGGGACAAGATTGGCCCACTTAAAGAGTAACTCTGGTCAGATCCACTGCAGTGTAAGGATATGGGGTGAAATTCTAAATACCTACTTCCTCTCAGTTTTCACCCAGGAAAATACTAGCAGTACTCCTGAAAAAAATAGATTATGTAGAACAGGATGATAAACTATGTACGATTGCGGTAACTAGTGACATGGTCCTCAGACAAATAGAGAAACTAAAAAATAACAAATCCCCAGGGGCCCCGATGAACTGTTTGCAAGGGTGTTAAAGGAATGTAAAGAGGGAAATTAGCATACCTTTGGCTAATCTTTTTTTAACATAAACACTACAAACTGGCATAGTGCCTGATAAGTGGAAAATGTCAAATGTAATACCTATTTACAAGGCAGGTGATAGGTCCTTGGCTTCGAACTATAGACCAATAAGCCTTACCTCCATAGTGGGAAAATTTATGGAATCAATAATTGCCGAAGAAATTCGTAGCCATCTTGACAGGCACAGATTGATTAATGAATCTCAACACGGTTTTACAAAGGGGCGTTCCTGTCTTACGAATTTACTAACTTTTTTCACTAAGGTGTTTGAGGAGGTAGATCATGGTAATGAATATGATATTGTGTATATGGACTTTAGTAAGGCTTTCGATAGAGTTCCACACCAGAAATCACCGGCTCTTCAACACGCAAGTTATACTTTTGTATCAATCAAATCACATATTACTCGGGTAGATAATTTCAAGTAGATCCTTCATGTGTTAGCCCAAATCACCGACTAGTATGTTTTAAATAAGTGACCCACTGATCAGATCAGATCGACTGGTCCGAACCCACGACTGGTCCGAACCCTTGATGGTCCGAACCCTTGACTGGCTTCAAACGGATTCGTTGGACAATAAAGCAGACTGTAAATGGATGGGGTTGTAGGCGCCCTTATCAAACACAATAAATATAAATCAGGAACGTACACGGTAAGCTGTCCAATATACAAGTACAGTTAGAAATAGAAATACAAATAGCTAGAGCTTCATTTAAGGGGGTTTATTAATAGAGTATTCAAGAGGGTTGCTAGTAGAATTACAGGAATCAACCATTCAAATCATTATGAAGCTCTGTATAGCTGCAGTCAATCAAACAAACGGGCTTCCACATGGATATAATGTCATTTTTGTGGAAATTGGTGTCCCCGCCCCTTGTGCAGATTTTCCAAAAAACTAGCTACAAGCATATTAAAACAGGGAAAGTGATTTTGGGTATGCCCAAATGAGGAAAATCTGTGGACTAAAAATCACAAGGGTATTAAAAGAGGATAACATTTAAAGCTGCTTTCATAGACAACCTGGAAGCTTTTACAAACAGATGGGAAAAATAAAAAGTCTGGGCTAATGGTATGCCCTTGATACTGGCCATGTAGTCAGAAACTGTAAGGCTGGAGGTGTTGTCCTGGTAGTCAGTAAATGTGGGGGTGATAGTGCTGTCCTGGGAGATAGTAATGGTGAAGCTGGAGGTGCTGTCCTGAGAGACGTAATGGTGAAGCTGGAGGTGCGTCCTGGGAGACAGTAATGGTAAAGCAGGGGTGCTGTCCTGGGAGACAGTAATGGTGAAGGGTGGAGGTGCTGTCATGGGAGACAGTAATGGTGAAGCTGGAGGGCTGTCCTGGGAGACAGTAATGGCGAAGCTGGAGTTTTGTCCAGGTAGTCGGGGAAATTTTACGCAGGAAGGAATACATAAAATGACCTCATAGGGGGACAGGAGCCGTAGTGGGGGAAACAAGTGTAGTCCAAAAATAAGATAAAACAATATTGCAAACTAGAAATACCACAGGAAATAGCAAAACAAGAGGACTCCACTAGCAATAGTGAGGATATATTACCAAAAACAACTGGTGGGAGCTCCATTGTTGGTGCTAGGGAGGATAGGAATAAGACAGGGAAACATGACACCAACAGGGAATACAGTCACAGAAAACCCAAGGCAAACGGAAACCAAGCCTGTGCACATACTATGCACTTGGTATCTGCAGACATGGGAAAAATCTTGGGAAAAAAAGATGGGACGTGCAACTATGACCCCCCTAGAAAATGCCATGCCCATATGACAAAAAGGAAAAAAGCAAACTCCCTTCTGTAAGCTTTTTTCACCCTGAAATGTGTACCTCTTCAGTACAGGAAAGACTGTGCTATAACTTAAATTGCCAGGCACACCATCTAAAGGGTACAAAAAGATACAAAACACCCAGCCATGGGAAAACCTGGGTAGCCACAGCCACTCAAGAGGGAGAGGTTTTTTAGTGCCAGGAAGTAAAAAAAACTGGCAGGAAATGGCAGAAATCGTACACCAAATCCAGTCATTCCTGGAGTGGAACCACAGTCGATGGCCTCCACTCCAAACCAACAGATACAGATACTAATGCAGGAAAAAAAAATCCCCCCCCCCAGTTACCCAACAATAAACCACCAATCCGATGACATTCTTCTTTGCAAATATACAGGGTCTAAAGCCAGCAACAAACAACAAAATACCTTTCATCCGTGGACTGCTTGCAGAGGCAAAGGCAATGTTCGCGGCTTTCACTGAGACCCACATAAAGGATCACTTGGACAACGAAATATGGATCCCAGGTTACAACCTATACAGATGTGACAGAGTGAACAGGCAAAAAGGGGGGGGGGGGGGGTTGGCCTGTACATTGCAGAGTCACTTGTTTGCACAGAACTGCTAAATGCCTCAAATGATGTAGTGGAAGTTTTAGCAGTAAAGGTCGAGAACCAAAACCTAGTCATTGTGGTAGTCTACAAGCCTCCGGATGCAACATCCCAGCAATTCCAGGAACAGCTGTTAAAAATTGACCACTGTCTGGAAAATCTTCCAGCTCCTGCACCCAACATCTTGCTCCTGGGGGATTTCAACTTAAGGCACCTAAAATGGAGGAATATAGCAAATAATATTGTTGCAGTAATAAAACAGGAGGCAGCTCTGATGAAAACTCACACTCACACGAGCTTTTAAATCTCTGCACAAAATTCAATTTAAACCAGCAAATAATAGAGCCTACTAGACTGGAGAATACACTAGACCTCATCTTTACTAACAATGATGATCTGATAAGAAATGTCACCATATCAAAAACAATATACTCAGATCACAACATAATTGAGGTTCAGACATGTATGCGCGGAGCCCCAGACCGACATAATGAGACTAGTCACGAGGGAGCATTCACCAAATTCAACTTCAATAACAAAAACATAAAGTGGGACCAAGTAAACCAAGTCCTAACCGATATAAGCTGGGAAGATATACTAAGCAACACAGATCCCAACTTATGCCTAGAACAGATTAACTTGGTGGCACTCGATGTATGCACAAGGCTTATTCCTCTAAGAAAAAGGAGGAGTAGATGTAAAATAGAAAGAGACAGGCGCTCCCTTTACAGGCGACGGAAAAGAATAACAGAGCGGCTAAAAGAGGTCAATATATCTGAAAGGCATAGGGAGACACTGGTCAGAGAAATAGCAAGCATCGAACTTAAGCTAAAGGAATCTCATAGGAGTCAGGAATCGCGGGAAGAACTAAAAGCCATAAATGAAATCGAAAGAAACCCAAAGTATTTCTTCTCCTATGCCAAATCAAAGTCGAGAACAACGTCCAGTATTGGGCCCCTACTTAAACAAGATGGGTCCTACACAGATGACAGCAAGGAAATGAGTGAGCTACTCAAGTCCCAATATGACTCAGTTTTCAGCAAGCCGCTAACCAGACTGAGAGTCGAAGATCAAAATGAATTTTTTATGAGAAAGCCACAAAATTTGGTTAACACAAGCCTATCCGATGTTATCCTGACGCCAAATGACTTCGAACAGGCGATAAATGACATGCCCATGCACTCTGCCCCAGGGCCAGACTCATGGAACTCCGTGTTCATCAAGAACTGCAAGAAGCCCCTATCACGAGCCTTTTCCATCCTATGGAGAGGGAGCATGGACACGGGGGTCGTCCCACAGTTACTAAAAACAACAGACATAGCCCCACTCCACAAAGGGGGCAGTAAA
>NC_069481.1:5059740-5169740 GCF_026875155.1 Cherax quadricarinatus
TGATCAGGCCCTGATCCATCGTGAGGCCTGGTCATGGACCGGGCCGCGGGGGCGTTGATCCCCGGAATAACCTCCAGGTAACCTCCAGGTAACCAGGGACACCATAACCATCAACAACAACCCTGAGGAAGACCCCATCACTGAACAATTAATTTTGCCTGAATCGGAAGTCTATAAGGCGATCGTGTCATTTCCTGCAGGATCTGCAGGAGGTTACACTGGAATTCGACCTCAGCACCTCAAGGAGATGGTAAATCCAGTACTCGGTGCATCTGCATCACTTCTTCTCACCGAGTTAACAACTTTCGTCAACAACTGCCTGGCTGGGCGAATCCCAGAAGTTAAACCTTTCTTTTTCGAAGCCTCACTGTGTGCGTTGAAGAAGAAGGATGGGGGAATCAGACCCATTGTGGTTGGAAACACTCTTCGCCGTCTCGTGGCCAAAGCAGCAGTAAGAAACATTCGCCTAGAAGCTGCCAGTTTACTCCAGCCACACCAACTGGGCTTTGGGGTCCCTCAAGGCAGTTAAGCTGCAGCTCATGCGGCAAGGGCCTACATCAGGGACCTACCAGAAGACAAGGCTGTAGTCAAACTTGATTTTAGAAATGCCTTTAATATGGTAAAGAGAGATGCTGTCTTGCCAGCTGTTCGGGATTGCTTCCCCAGTCTTTTTCCCTTCATCTCAGCTGGCTACAACAAACCCTCAATTCTTTTGTTTGGAGAACATGAAATTCAATCATCAGAAGGTGTTCAGCAGGGTGACCCACTGTTGCAACCCCTGAATGGGTTACAATGATTATTATGTATATATATAATGTATATTATCTTTTCATATAATTTTATATTGCTTATATTTGCGATAATAGCTAAATCGTAAATATATTGCTTTATATTCTTATTTGACTTATGTTGTTAGGATGTACATAATATGTGCTCAGTTCAAGTCTTGATTGTCAAACTACTGTAATTATCGCTTGTCGCTCGTTATACTGCCGGCTTCTGAGCTGTGCTGTCCACGGGGCTATCACGTGATCGAGGGGGGGTGTCCTCACCTCTCGTGAAGTATTCAGTCTGCTCTAGACTCGCTTGGTGGTTGGACAGATTGTCTGTCTCATTATTCTTGTTAGTTCTGTAGAACTCTGTTCACAGAACATTGTATAGACTTAGTGATTTTCGACGTTGTACTGAGGTTGTGTGTCGCTTAGACACTCTGAACATCTCAGGTCCTTAGCTATAGCTTCTGACCTAATTTTGTACTGGTTTCTGTGTATTGTCACAGTCAGGGTTTTTCCTATGCTGAACTTAGATTCAGTAGTATGGGAGTTTTGTAACTTTTGTGGAGGATCTGCTGATGGTCCCTACTTAGTGTCGTTATATTATCTCCTTGATCCTGATTGTGTCGCAGTCGCTTGTTATATGGCTATTGGGCTTAGCATTCTTTTCATTGTTCAAGCAGACTGTTCTGGTTGCCAGTCGGTCAAGAAGTTATTTTATTTGAGGACTTTGTCAGTCACTTGTTTAAGTCTAGTCGAGTCGTGAGACATAGCAAACTACTTAGAGCACTTACATACATACACAAACTTACTTGTACATATTTGTAATATCTTATTAAATGTTAATGTACCAGACGGTACTTAAGAATTATAAATGTGATATGTGCTTTCAGCACAATAATATTGAACTCGAGAGATTGATTTTATTTTGATTGCTGTGATTAATTTAATTTGATAATATACCTCTAGACAACTTAATGATTAATAAATTTATTAAATTTTAATTTCTCTAGTTAGTAGCCTACCAGTTGTAATCCTGAAGCACTATTGAATAATACTGAATTTTAATGGATAATTGGACAAGGATACTGACTACTTGTTACGAAAACCCAGTAACAGGCTGGATGCTAGAAGGGCAGTCCTTTCTAGTATTCACTGGAGATCTCTAAGCTTTTAGAATCGCGTTTTTTGTAACACCCACTAGCTCCGCTTCTCTTCTGCTTGGCAGTAAGAGAACTAACTTCCAGCCTATGCAGCGAGCTCAACATCTGGTACCTGGATGATGGCACTCTGGCAGGTACTGAAGAGTCCCTCGTATGGGACCTAAAACTGGTGAAAACACATGGAGAAGACTTAGGACTCATCCTCAATCCCTCCAAGTGTGAAATCATCACAGCGAACCAGGAAATAATCAATGCTGTGCGAAGAATCCTCCCATAAGTCTCTACTACCACTCAGTCCAACAGTACCCTCCTGGGAGCACCGCTGGGTCACCAGGCCATCGACACAATCCTCAAGGACAAATTGAATGACCTGATGAGAATGGAGGAGAGAATAAGCAATCTTGATGCCCATGATGCTCTGTATCTCCTCACAAGGTGCCTTACTATTCCAAGACTCACTTACTTCCTGAGGTGTGCACACTCTTTTGACAACCCAACACTCGACGAATATGACGCACACCTGAGGTCAACCCTTAAGAAGGCACTGAACCTGTCACTAGAGGATCAGCAATGGGATCAGGCAACCCTCCCAGTGTGACTGGGAGGTATAGGGGTGCGCAAAGCAACGCATGTTGCTTTACCTGCTTTTCTGTCTTTGTGTTTGGCTTCCAGTGCATTAGTCAAGAAGATTGTTCCTGAATGCTTGAGAGACGTGGTAGGAGCTCAAGACCCCAGGTTTACTGAAGCAGCGATTCGGTGGGACACCCTTACAGATTCCTCCAGTAGACCAGCTCCTCCCAAAGAACACAAACAGTCCCACTGGGACAAACCGATCATGGAAAAAATCGCCAACACAAGGCTCTCCAATGCCTCAGGAAAGGACAAAGCTCGTCTCCTGGCAGTGAAGGCACCACACTCAGGAGATTTCCTGTTAGCTGTTCCCAATTCCTCCTTGGGCACTCGACTAGACCCACAGGCCATTCGGATTGGTGTTGCTCTTCACCTAGCCGCCCCCATCCTCACCGAACATAGGTGTATTTGCGGCAGGGCGACAGTTGATCAATTCGGACTTCACGGTCTCGTGTGTCACACAGCAGAAGGGAAGTATGCCAGGCATGAGGAGGTCAATGACATCATAAAGAGAAGCCTCGCCACAGCCCGTTGCCCAGCTCAACGGGAACCCCAAGTGCAGAGGTCTGACGGAAGTCAAAAGCGTCCTGATGGAGCCACTATGCTACCTTGGAAGGATGGAAAGCAGATTGCCTGGGACTACACATGTGCCTCCACATTGGCAGACACCTACTTGCCATACTCGGTAGTGGAAGGGGGTGGAGCTGCCAGCCACAGGGAGACCCAGAAGATCCGCAAATATGAAGACCTTCCCCATTGCTATAACTTCATCCCAATAGGGTCAGAGACCCTTGGAGCATGGGGCAAGTGTGCTCTAAAGTTCCTAATAGAGCTGGGTGAAAAGCTCATCATAGAAACCAAAGGACCACAGGGCGACCAGCTTCCTCTTTCAGAGACTCAGTGTTGCAATCCAGAGAGGAAATGCCTGCAGCATTCTGGGCACGCGGCCCACCGCCGGGGAGCTGGACGAAGTATTCGAGATGTAGCTCTGAGTCACCTACGTTGTTTTACTTTCTATCGTATTTTTGTGAATGTTTTGTCAATGTATTTTGTCTTTAAATAAAAATCATAAAAAAAAGGGGGGTTTGTAGGAGAAAATTCTCAAACAGCTTCAGGAGAACCTTGATTTTTTCCCTGAAGCAAGTTTATTCTTTTCTCTGAGGATGAGGGTCCCCTATAACAGTTCTAGAGGTGGTCCCTCCCTATATTATATATATATTAATATATATATATATATATATATATATATATAAATATAATATATTATATATAAAATTATATATGGGAATATTTTATTAAAATAATATGGTTCAAAAGATTTAAGAGATACATTGTTGATATAAAAGGGGCATATACGGTACATGTTACGGGTGTACACCGATAAAAGGCAAAAATTTCCCACCAGCTCCTCAGAGCTGGGCGTGGCCCCAATACAAGCAGTGCATTACCTCTTTGAGCAGGCGCCACTGAGCCCTGGAACAGAAAACTAGCTTTGCCCTGGATCCCTAGTTACCCGGTGAGTCTTTTTTTTCCCAAGCTCCTAAGAATTTAAAATGCATTCTTTCCCCATGAGCCAAGGGTCTCTGAGCCTATGGGAATAACATATAATGATGGGCAAGTTCTCCATATTTTCTAGACTTTTGGACCCCCTGAAGCTGCAGCTGCCCTCCTCCTCCCGGTGTTTTGGAGATAGGTATCAGCCAACGTACATGCACATGTATAGTCCCCACACCACCTCTTCCCGAATAGGTAAAATTTCCGATTTTGGCTTAAATAACAATGCTCTTCTTGCCGAGTAAGCCATGCAAAAATTTGTGTATGCAAAAATTTTTTTACAATCATTTTAAACCTAACGAAAAAAAAAATATATTTCTTTGTGTTTGTTTATTATTAAATTATTGTAACCTTATCTAAAATAAAATTAGTTGGATTAGCAAAATTTAAAAATTGGTCTCGTTATAATAAGGTTAGGTAAGCTTTCTAAGGTTCTTTTGGTACAAAATTACAAATTTTTGCTTTTAACATAAATGAAAAAAATATCTTAAACGTATAAGAGAAAACTTTAGAAGGACTTAATTTTAATGAGTTCTTGCTAACTGACCAGTTTTACGGGACACATTATATATATATATATATATTAAATATATATATATATATATATTTTATAATATATTAAAAATAAATTTATATAAATATATATATATAATATGCAAAACAACCACTCTGAAAGAATAGAGAAATTCCAAGCGCTTTCGTGACTACTCACACTACTCACATATTCTGAAATCACCTGTTTACTGTGATCTTATTGCATATATATATATGAATACACACATACCCACTTACACAAATAAAAACCAAGCATATGCAGTGAAAACAGACATTACTGTACTAACACAACTAGTTACTCGTCCCAGACTGTGGAATCACCGAGAGAAGAGTCCTCGAAGCAAAGTTCTCTTATCCTCAAGACGAAGATATTGTCGGGATTATCGCCAAATCTTCCGTCATTAGTTGGAATATTACTGAGCTGAAGTTTTTGTTTTGTCAATTTTTCTCTGTCGTGAATCCGGCTAAGAGAAATTTAATATTCTTACCCATTGTTTCTATCATTTTTGAATTGGTAATTTATGTGCAATCAAAACGAAGACGAGGTAATGAAACTGTTTGTTTGCGGGTAATATATATGCCTGGTTTTTCTTTCTTAAGGCACCGTGTCCGATGCAAGTGTTGATTGACCTAAAAGACCGAGTAGGAGTTTAAGTTGGGAACTATGGAGTAGACCGCTGGAAAGCTGTGCTTAGTTTGACCACATTATCCCAAAATTTCGGCAGAATAAATAAAAAAGTGATATTTTATGATAACTGGCTTTATTTGGTAGTTGAAAAATAAAAATAACAACAGAAAATTAACAATTATGATATTTGTAAAGCATCAAAACTCGGCAAGACTAGGAGTCAAGGAGTCGTCGTAAGCACAACACCAGGAGGACAGTTGAGAGATTCAAGGACCTCTCCACAGCCAACATTGCTAAAGGAAGCAGAGTCCTCAGCGCAAGGTCTATACTTCCTGCGGTAGTAAGCAACCACCTTCATGGCAGGCCAAGCTCAAGGATGTAGGAGATTCTGAAAGACCTTATTGCCTTCCTTCTGCAGCAGCGGCTTCAGCTTCCTGCTGGCGGGCGAACTCGATCTGAGCGATGGCGTGGGCTGGGAGAGGATGAGGCGTCGGTATCCAGTCAGATACCGCGCGGTATCCTGTGTCGTCGGCCACGAAGCTGAAGATGGCGGGTGTTCCGTCGGGGAAAGTGAATCTGCGGAGAAGGTGAACAAAAATGAGCTTTGGGCGGTCTTTTTCTGGCTCCCTATTCCGTAGAATGGTGGGACAAGTCCCTTAAGGGGACGAAGGACTTCCAGTTTCAAGAATAAAGTGATTTTAAGGGGACGATGACCGCTTCGAAAATCAGCCTGCGCCTTATATGCTCCAGATCAGGGCCAAGGGAAAGCTTTGGGTTATGCTTTATCAGCTGTTTACTAACTTTACATTACAACTGCTTAGAAACATTATCATACATCCTCGTGCGCCTTATATGCCAGAAAATACGATAACAAGATTTCCAGAATTCTGCAATCCAGGCTATACCTGCTGACTGACGACGACGCTGAAGGAGAGAGACACTGCAGAATAAGAGTTCATTAGGACAACAGTTAGCTCTGCGTAGAGCTTTATCAAATCATGATTTGATTTATCGCCACACACAGCACAACACTGGCACGATAAAAACTTGCTCGGCAACATGTATCTTATCTTCATTGTTGTGGTAGTACACCATTAAGATCCAATTAAAGACGATGCCAACAGCATCAGCATCCACGCCTGATGCTCAGGGTAAAAAAAACTAAATAAAAAAGGGGTCGAAAAGAAAGCAAAATACTGCAGATTGACACAACGCGAGAACAAGTCCAGCAAACATGTTGATGCGAAGAGATGACGTGGAGAAGCGTAAGAGAAGTGGAAGAGGTAGGATAAGGGAGGTAGTACGAATGAAGGGGCAACATGAAAAATATGGAAGATTAGGTAAGAATAAAAGGAAGAACATGGAAGGCAACTTGGCTAAAAATGTAGGACGGAGTAAGAGGAAGCACGACTGAGAAGACAGCAAGCAGGGGAAAGAAAACCCATGGAAGAAGAAAAGAAAACAGAATAGAACGATAGGTAGTGAAGAGAAAAGGGGTCACTACGTAAAACAAGCAACAGAAAATAACAGAAGAGGGAGAGAAGGGAAGAGCAAGAAAACAAGTCTCACCCAGCCACTCACAGCAGGGAAAAATTTAACACCAGACAAGTTAGATATACACTCTCGTACTAGACCAGACGCTCCATAAACATATTCTCCTCTACACTAACTAAATGTTTATCAACAGCCACCACTTCAAAACCTTATTTAAAATTTAGCTATTAAAGGCAGGTGATCAGATATCAAACATCTAAAATAATTTTTTTCTCAACAGTTAATGACTGAATTTATTCTGTAAATTTATTTCAAACAAATAAATAAAAATATACTGAATATGCAAAGGGAAATATTATTGTATTACTTATAATTAATTATACATTAATTATACATTATACATTCTTAATTATTCTATTATATTTTTAAAAAGTAAGAAAAGCTTCGAAAGAATTAGGAAAAATATGATACTTAAAAAGTACGATACTTAAAAAAATATGATACTTAAAAAGTACGATACTTAAAAAATATGATACTTAAAAAGTACGATACTTAAAAAATATGATACTTAAAAAGTACGATACTTAAAAAATATGATACTTAAAAACACGATACGTAAAAAATACGATTCATAAAAAATAATATGCTTTAAAAATACGATACTTAAAATACGATATTTAAAAAATACGACACTTAAAAATGCGATACTTAAAAATACGATACTTAAAAATACGATACTTAAAAAATGCGATACTTAAAAAATACGATACTTAAAAAGCGAACTGAAGCAATTAACTATAAAGGTGTGGACAAATAAAAGAAATTATAAAAATCTGTGGAGGAAAGTATTCTAGTGAAGGGTTCTTGATCCGAAGAATTGGAGCAACCTTCCTATTTACATACCATTGTCACAGGCTCATTGTGATCATTGCGGGTTTAGCGCTTCCAAAGGAATTGAGTATAGAAGTCTGAAAAATAGACATGCAAATTGCGCTCATGTCCGCTCATGTCAAGATGTGAACATGACATGTTAGGTTAGGTAAGGTTTATCAGGAAACAGAACAAGTGTTTCCTGGCTCGCAATTTTGGTCATCTGACCGAGGCCTTCCGCTGGCTTACCGGTCCACCTCTTTATGATTAAGACCATGATAGGAACTTAACATTCAAGGGACACCTAGATAAAGTGACTGGAGACCCAGTTCGTAATGCTACAATCTTATCTACAATAAACAAGAGTCAGAATGTTCGCTTGGAACTTCTCTTTGAATATTTTAGATAGAATTTTGCTGGAGTCTGTGAGCGTCGTTATAGCAGATGAGGGAGGCGCTGCGGCGACCCCATTGAGCACGGCTTATCAGGTGGATTCCTGGTCGTTTTCCCCGTGATGTTTACAGCCGTGTTAAGATTTTCGCCAACCACGAAGGTGTGTACGTGTCCCGTAGGTCGATTGCTAGTGCACTTAGCTCACACACATAGAGGTCCGTGGTTTGATCCCCTGTATGGATGGAAATATTAGGACGTGCTTCCTTAAGACACCTGCTGTCCCTGTTAACCTAGTAGTATATAGGTACCTGAGTGTTAGCAGACTGATGTGAGTTGCATCCTGGGTACAAAATTGACCTAATTTGCTCGAAATGCTTCGCATAATAAAGGGTTTTCTTTATAGTAGTATGTCCTTGATGTCAACTAGACCTGTATACCTTGTACATGTACTTGTAGAAATAAAGATATTATTATAGACATGAAAGAGGGGTACTCACGACCATCCGCCTCGCATATCTACGGCGCCAGTATCACTCTGGGGGATACCTTGCTTTGTAGCGACTGATACCCGTGCCATTTCGAAAGTAAATCTGTAGAGCCATCTGGGTAAGGTCCCTCGCGCCTCGTCGACCCGGATAGGGATAACATCCTCGGATGGATCAGGGAGGATTTGGATGGGGAAAACCCCGTATCATGTTGTGGCTGCTGGAAAAGATCCTGGCTAGCACCAGCACCAGAGTGGCCAGGTCGTTCAGGAGGCTGGAAGGGCAACTGACTTGAACCTGCTCCAGAACCTGCTGGAGCACTCCCTCCTGGAGAGAGTCAATCAGCTGAGATGGCTGGAAGGGGGAACTGAAATTGAACCTGGTCCAAAGCCTCCTGGAGCAGCCCCTGCTGGAGGAGAGTCAATCTGCGAGATTGCTGGAAGGACAGCTGACTTGAACCTTTGGGCCAAAGCCTCCTGGAGCAGTCCCTGCTGGAGGAGAATGACTTTGGAGCAGTGACTGGGAGAGGGCTTGTCCTTTGGGACGCACTTAAGCTCCCTGTTGAGGAAAGACTTTAATTCTTGCATCACCACCACACCACTAAGGCCAACGCCAACGTCTGGAAAAAAAATTAGAGTAGCGCTACATAAACTAAATGCTTAATGTATACATACGTCATAGATGTTTGTTGCCGTACACAAATAAAAGTTTTATTAAAGATTAAGCCCAGAGGCGAGTGCAGTGCTTACCCTGACTATCATGGTGAAAGCTGTGAAGGGGGAAGTGTTCAGAGGGGTCTCCGTACCCGCCTTATATACTTACAACACTATTCCCTCTCACATCAGACGTCTCGAACATTTTTGGTGAAGGTACACCTACTTTCGTCTTTTTATAAAAACAAAAAAAAAAAAACACGCGCATAAACACAGGGGCACACACACAGACAGACACACAGGAAAGGGAAAGGGCAGTTTGAGAGAAAGGGAAACTGGGTTACTGTGACATGATTGGAAATTAAGGACGTTTAAAAACTCGCTAGAAAACCTGGGAAATTTTTGTTTACCTTCTGGGGGAAAGAAAGGAAATGACCGGGAAAAGAAGTTGTAAATGAATATCCCATACACAACTTTAAAAAATAGGTATAATAGAACTCACGATGCATGTAGAAATACATGAGTGGATGTGGGTGGTGTGAGTTGGACCTGATAGCTTGTGCTACCAGGTCGGTTGCCGTGTTCCTCCCTTAAGTCATGTGACCTGACCTGACTAGGTTGGGTGCATTGGCTTAAGCCGGTAGGGGACTTGGACCTGCCCCGCATGGGCCAGTAGGCCTTCTGCAGTGTTCCTTCGTTCTTATGTTCTTAAAGTTAACTTGAAAGTGGCAGGGCCAGGAGCTGAGACTCGATTCCCAAGACCAGGAATAGGCGAGCACGTTAGGAGAATACAGACACAGAACAGCGGCTCAATGGGGCGCGAGATAAGCGTATATTTATGGCACTACTTGGAGCATATTTGGTCAGATAATATTATGTGGTGTATGCTCCCATTGAGGAAGATATATCTAGGGATCATACTAAATAGTTATGTATATTCAGAGCGACATACTGAAGAAGGTAAGTTCAGTCAAGCGCAGCAAACCAAGAAGGAAAGTACAAAGTAGCAAACCAAGGAATAAGTTTACAATATATACAACACCCATTGTTAGTGCTATTGAAGCCAAAAATTGCAAGTTTTACCTATTCGTCACGACATAAAAATGTTGTGGAGTAGTACATAAATTTGGGGTACCAGGGGTAAATGAAAATGAGAAGCCTTTAATTGAACTATGTGTAGAAAGTGGTTTGGTAATAATATATATTTTATGAAAAATATAATAAATAAATATACAAGGTGTGATATAACACGTAATGAAAGTAGTTTGTTAGATTATGTATTGGTGGATAAAAGGTTGATGGGTAGGCTCCCGGATGTACATGTTTATAGAGGGGCAACTGATATATCGGATCATTATCTAGTTGTAGCTACAGTTAGGGGTAGATGGGACAAGAGGTAAATGGCAACAACAAGAGGGAGGTGAAAGTGTATAAACAAAGGGAGGAAGAAATTAGGGTGAGATATAAGCAACTATTGGCAGAAAGGTGGGCTGGTTCAGGTATGAGTAGTGGGGAAGTTGAAGAGGGTTGGAATAGTTTTAAAAATGCAGTATTAGAATGTGGGGCAGAAGTTTGTGGTTATAGGAGGGTGGGTTGCAGGAGGAAAGAGGAGTAATTGGTGGAATGATGAAGTAAAGGGTGTGATAAAAGAGAAAAAGGTAGCTTATGAGAGGTTTTTACAAAGCAGAAGTGTTATAAGAAGAGTAGAGTATATGGAGAGTAAAAGAAAGGTGAAGAGAGTGGTGAGAGAGTGCAAAAGGAGAGCAGATGATAGAGTGGGAGAGGCACTGTCAGGAAATTTTGCCTAGAATAAGAAAAAAATTTGTAGCGAGTTAAACAGGTCAAGAAAGCATAGGGAACGAATAGATTTGTCAGTTAAAAACAGAGTAGGGGAGTTAGTAGATGGGGAGTTGGAGGTATTGGGTAGATGGCGGGAATATTTTGAGGAACTTTTAAATGTCGATAATGAAGAGAGGCAGTAATTTCATGCACTGGCCAGGGAGATATAACATCTTTTAGGAGTGAAGAAGAACAAGATGTGAGTTTGGGGGAGGTGCGTGAGGCATTACGTAGAATGAAAGCGAGTAAAGCGGTTGGAACTGACGGGATCTTGACAGAAATGTGTTGGACTGGTTGGTATTTTTTTTTTAATAAATGTATGAAAGATGGAAGGTACCTTAGAACTGGCAGAGAACTTACCTAGAGTTTACCTGGAGAGGGTTTCGGGGGTCAACGCCCCCGCGGCCCGATCTGAGACCAGGCCTCATGGTGGATTAGGGTCTTAACCAGCCTTGTATAGTTCCTTTATATAAAGGGAAGAGGGACAAAAGAGTGTGTGTTTCTTTACGCCGGTTGTCTATGTTCATCAATAAGTAAAATGGGTACCTGGGTGTTAGTGGACTGGTGTGGGTCGCATCCTGGGACAAAACTGACTTAATCTGCCCGAAATGCTCAGCATAACAAATGGCTTTCTATATAGTAGTATGTCACTGATGTCAGCTATGGTTTGTATAACTTGTACATGTACTTATAGTAAATCAAAATATTATTATTATTATTGTTATTAAAGAATTAGAGGTAAGACAAAGAGTAGGATGAGCAGGGAGGTTTTAGAGTGGGTAGGGGATGTGTAGATCAAGTGTTTACATTGAAGCATATATGTGAACAGTATTTAGATAAAGGTAGAGAAGTTTTTATTGCATTTATGGATTTAGAAAAGGATAGGGGAGCAATGTGCCAGACGTTGCAAGTTAAATGAATATTTAATAAGTTACTAAATGCTGTAATGAGTTTTTATGAGGATAGTGAGGCTCAGGTTAGGGTGTGTAGGAGAGAGGGAGACTACTTCCCAGTAAAAGTAGGTCTTAGACAGGGATGTGTAATGTCACCACACACACACACACACACACACACACACACACACACACACACACACACACATATATATATATATATAATATATATATATATATATATATATATATATAATGTAAGTAGGTTGGTAGACAGCAACCACCCAGGGAGGTACTACCATCCTGCCAAGTGAGTGTAAAACAAAAGTCTGTAATTGTTTTACATGATGGTAGGATTGCTGTTTTTTTTTCTGTCTCATAAACATGCAAGATTTCAGGTACATCTTGTTACTTCTACTTACACTTCTGTCACACTACACATACATGTATAAGCGTATATACACACCCCTCTGGGTTTTCTTTTATTTTTACTAGTTCTTGTTCTTGTTTATTTCCTCTTATCTCCATGGGGAAGTGGAACAGAATTCTTCCTCCGTAAGCCATGCGTGTTGTAAGAGGCGACTAAAATGCCAGGAGCAAGGGGCTAGTAACCTCTTATCCTGTATACATTACTAAAGTTGAAAAGATAAATTTTTCTTTTTCTTTTTGAGCCACCCTGCTTTGGTGGGATACAGCCAGTTTGTTGAAAGAAATATATATATATATATATATATATATATATATATATATATATATATATATATATATATATATATATATATGTCGTGCCGAATATGTAAAACTGGTCAATTAGCAAGAACTCATTTAAAATTAAGTCATTTCTAAAATTTTCTCTTATACGTTTAAAGATATATATTTTTCATTAATGTTAATGTAAAAAATTTTAATTTTGCACCAAAAGAATCTTAGAAAACTTACCTAACCTTATTATAACAAGAACAATTTATTTTAGCCTAACCCAACTACATATATTTTAGATTTGTTTACAATAATTTAATACTAAACAAACACAGCGAAATATATTTTTTTCGTTAGGTTAAGAATGATTTTGGCGAAATTATTGCATACACAATTTTTCACTTGTCCTATATGGCAAGATGAACGTTGCTATTTAAGCCAAGATCGCAAGTTCTGCCTATTCGGCACGACACACACACACTATATATATATATATATATATATATATATATATATATATATATATATATATATATATATTATATATATATATATATATTATTATTATTATCACACTGACCGATTCCCACCAAGGCAGGGTGGCCCGAAAAAGAAAAACTTTCACCATCATTCACTCCATCACTGTCTTGCCAGAAGGGTGCTTTACACTAGTTTTTAAACTGCAACATTAACACCCCTCCTATGGATACTGTCTTCTAAGCATGGTGTTCCAAACATAACTCACTTCTTTGTAGGGTCTTACTTCCTAGTTGCTAGTACGTGTCTGCAGCAGACTAGGAAATCAATATTTGTTCGGGACAGTTTACTGTGTTAAGAGAACCGCTTTTTTCAGTATGTTATCAAGGAGGTGCTCTTAATAAGACAGATTTCCATCATGCTGGTAAAGAGCTCTCGATGCAAGGAGTTTGAGCAACCTTCCTCTTCCTAGGAACAAACCTGATTACATCCACTCCCCGTTTCCTAGGCGCTCTGTGACCCTTCCTGAGGCAGTGCTTTTTCCTTCGAGCATAAAAATATTATGAAATATATGTGACGCTGTTGTGACCTGTGACATTGTTGTGACCTGTGACATTGCTGTGACCTGTGACATTGTGACGTATGATATTGTTGTGACGTATGACATTGTTGTGACCTGTGACATTGTGACCTGTGACATTGTTGTGACCTGTGACATTGTTGTGACCTGTGACATTGTGACGTATGATATTGTTGTGACGTATGACATTGTTGTGACCTGTGACATTGTTGTGACGTACGATATTGTGACGTATGACATTGTTGTGACCTGTGACATTGTTGTGACGTACGATATTGTTATGACGCATGACACTGTTGCGACCTGTGACATTCACTGAATAACAAGTGGGTTATTCAACGAATTACGTGGTGGAGGCACGATCCACCGCTCTCTAACAGTTACACTGAAGCTTACTCTCACAGCCAGGTTATCCTCGCTGGGATGTGGAGAGTCAAACACCTTCTCACTGAAAACCCATCGTGCCAGAAGACTCTTCTGACGGATGACAGTACCAGCAGTACACGAAACAGACACGTCCGCCTCCAGGCAGCGATTTTATGACGATTAACTCAAATAGACAAATGGTATTTTGATACCAAGCGGATCTACCTGGACTTCCTACTCATTTCTGCAACATTGCAAGCTCCTGATGCTGAGTTAATTACAACACGAGAGGCCTAGAGCTATCATTCAACTCTCCTCCCTTCGCAGTGGTTGCCTTGCATCTTGTATCGCTCGTTCGCGATTATTGCAGAACGAGATTTATTTATGAGGATTACAAGTGTCAGTGATGGATCAGTAATCTTATACAATGATTAATATTGTGTGTACCGATGGCGCGCATGTCTACACACTTAGTCACCAATGTTACACACACACACACACACACACACACACCACACACACACACACACACCACACACACACACACACAAAGAAGAAAGGCAGAAACTGAGAGAGATGGTACAAAGGCGAAAGGAGGAAAGAGAGGGATGGAGGAGACAGACAGGAGATCCCAGACCCAGGAAGAAGATCAAATACAGCCTCCCTCACAACTTCCTATAGAAGCCTCCCAACCAGGTCAACCCCAGTGCAACCAAACACTCTAAACCAAAACACCCACGCCATATCCAATGCCCCCACCCACTGCATTACAAACTCCACCCCCACAGCAACAACCCATAGTTCCTTACAGGTCTCCCACTTCCCCAACCCCAATATACCTCCCAGACCACAGTCTTAGAAAAGAAGTTGAAGATGTGGTATACAAATGCAGATGGAATAACAAATAAGTATGAGGAGTGGCATGAAAGAATCATGGAGACATCCCCAGACATAATAACACTCACAGAAACAAAACTCACCAGAATAATAACAGATTCAACCTTTCCATCCGGATATCAAATCCTCAGGAAAGACAGAGGGAGAAGAGGGGGGGGGAGGAGTTGCACTGCTCATTAAAAACCAGTGGGGTTTTAAGAAAATGGAAGGAATGGATGGCATGGGCGAAAGGGACTACTTAGTAGGAACAATCCAGTCTGAGGGACATAAGGTAATGTACAACCCACCACAGAACTGCAGGAGGCCAAGAGAAGAATACGATGAGAGCAACAGAGCAATGGTCGACACACTAGCCGAAGTGGCCAGGAGGGCACACATAGGGGGAGCAAAGTTACTAGTTATGGGTGATTTCAATCACAAGGAGATTGACTGGGAAAACCTGGAGCCCCATGGGGGTCCCGAAACATGGAGAGCCAAGATGATGGATGTGGTACTGGAAAACCTCATGCATCAACATGTTAGAGACACTACCAAAGAGAGAGGTGAGGATGTACCAGCAAGACTGGACCTTGTATTCACCTTGAGTAGTTCGGACATCGAGGATATCATGTATGAAAGGCCCCTGGGAGCTAGTGATCATGTGGTTCTGTGGTTCGACTACATAGTTGAGCTTCAAGTGGAGAGAGTAGCAGGAATAGGTTGGGAAAAACCAAACTAAAAAAGGGAACTACTCAGGCATGAGGAACATCCTGCAAGACATTCAGTGGGAGAGGGAACTGACAGGAAAACCAGTACAAGAAATGATGGACTATGTGGCAAGAAAATGCAAGGAGGCAGATGAGAGGTTTGTTCCCAAGGGAAACAGAAATAATGGGAAGAAAAGAACGAGTCCTTGGTTCAACCAAAGGTGTAGGGAGGCAAAAACTAGGTGTACCAGAGAATGGAAAAGGTACAGAAGACAGAGAACTCAGGAAAATAAAGAGATTAGTCGAAGAGCCAGAAACGAATATGCACAGATAAGAAGGGAGGCTCAGCGACAATACGAAAACGACATAGCATCGAAATTCAAGTTTAACTCGAAGCTGTTGTATAGCCTCATCAGGAGGAAAACAACAGTCAAGGACCAGGTAATCAGACTGAGGAAGGGTGATGGGGAGTTCACAAGAAACGACCGAGAGGTATGTCAGGAGCTCAACACGAGATTTAAAGAAGTATTTACAGTGGAAACCAGTATGACTCCAGGAAATCAGAACAGGGGGGTACACCAGCAAGTGCTGGATGAGGTACATATAACCAAGGAGGAAGTGAAGAAGCTGCTATGCGAACTGGACACCTCAAAGGCGGTGGGACCAGACATCTCTCCGTGGGTCCTTAAAGAGGGAGCAGAGATACTGTGTGCGCCATTAACAAAGATCTTCAACACATCATTTGAAACTGGGCAACTCCTGAGGTATGGAAGATGGCAAATGTAGTCCCAATTTTTAAAAAGGGAGACAGACATGAGGCACTAAACTACAGACCTGTATCACTAACGTGTATAGTATGCAAAGTCATGGAGAAGATCATCAGGAGGAGAGTGGTGGAGCACCTGGAAAGAAACAAGTGTATAATTGACAACCTGCACGGTTTCAGGGAAGGAAAAATTTCCTGTGTCACAAACCTACTGGAGTTTTTGACAAGGTGACAGAAGACAAGAGAGGAGGGGTGGATCGACTGCATTTTTTTGGACTGCAAGAAGGCCTTCGACACAGTTCCTCACAAGAGGTTACTGCAAAGCTAGAGGACCCGGCACACATAAGAGGAAAGGCACTGCAATGGATCAGAGAATACCTGACAGGGAAGCAACAACGAGTCATGGTACGTGACGAGGTGTCAGAGTGGGCGCCTGTGACAAGCGGGGTTCCACAGGGGTCAGTCCTAGGACCTGTGCTGTTCTTGGTATATGTGAATGACATAACGGAAGGGATAGACTCAGAAGTGTCCTTGTTTGCAGATGATGTGAAGTTAATGAGAAGAATCAAATTGGATGAGGATCAGGCAGGACTACAAAGAGACCTGGACAGGCTACAAGCCTGGTCCAGCAACTGGCTCCACGAGTTTAACCTTGCCAAATGCAAAGTCATGAAGATTGGGCAAGGGCAAAGAAGACCGCAGACACAATATAGTTTAGATGGCCAAAGACTGCAAACCTCACTCAAGGAAAAAGATCTGGGGGTGAGTATAACACCGAGCATATCTCCTGAGGCGCACATCAATCAGATAACTGCTGCAGCATACGGGCGCCTGGCAAACCTACAGATAGCGTTCCGATACCTCAGTAAGGATTCGTTCAAGACTTTGTACACCATCTACGTCAGACCCATACTGGAGTATGCAGCACCAGTTTGGAATCCACACCTGGTCAAGCACGTCAAGAAATTAGAGAAAGAGCAAAGGTTTGCAACAAGACTAGTCCCAGAGCTTAGGGGATTGTCCTACGAAGAAAGGTTGAGGGAAATCGGCCTGACGACACTGGAGGACAGGAGGGTCACGGGAGACTTGATAACGACATATAAAATACTGCGCGGAATAGACAAGGTGGACAAAGACGGGATGTTCCAGAGAAGGGACACAGACACAAGAGGTCACAATTGGAAGTTGAAGACTCAGATGAATCAAAGGGATGTTAGGAAGTATTTCTTCAGTCATAGAGTAGTCAGGCCGTGGAATAGCCTAGAAAGTGACGTAGTGGAGGCGGGAACCATACATAGTTTTAAGGCGAGGTATGATAAAGCTCATGGGGCAGGGAGAGAGAGGACCTAGTAGCAATCAGTGAAGAGGCGGGGCCAGGAGCTATGACACGACCCCTGCAACCACAAATAGGTGAGTACACACACACACACACACACACACCACACACACACACACACACGTACGTTTGATATTTAGTAACTAACACAGGACTAGAAAAACTACAAATGTTTGTCTGGTAACAGGACAAGTGTTTCTCGACGCGGGTCTTAGTTATATAATCTACAGCTGGAGCTTTTGGTCATCTGACCGAGGCCTTCCACTGGCTTACTCGTCCACCTTTGTAAAAATCGTGGTTATGACGGTACCTGATGAGTTTATAATTAAATACAGAGAACTTGTTGCTGTTGTCCAGAACTTCTTATTACTACTTCTGCCACTATCACTACTACAACTACTACTAATGCTACTACTGCTACTACTAGTACTATTACTACTACTACTACTACTACTGTTACTACTACTACTACTACCACCATCACTACCATTACTAGTACCACCTCTGCTACCTCTAAGTCTACCTTTATTCTACTATCTCCTTTGTTCTCCCGGCCCCGTCCACCTCTGTTATATATACTGGCTCCCTTCCCTTCGTGCTTCTGTGTGACTAGTTAATGGTTCAAGTCACACAGAAATATCGCCTAAGTTTCGTTCTCCTATGTGCTGGTTATCTGTGTACAGAAAGAAGTCCCCGGAAAAAAACAGAGACCTGAGCAAAAGCTGACAAGAACACACATATTCAAGGTTGGGAAGACGCTGATAGGTTAGGTAAGATTTGTCAGGAGCAGGACTTGTAATGCCTGACGCGGGACAGGCAACATGTCAGTCAACACATGTCAGCTGGAGATGTTGGTGTACCGGCTGTAATAGACTGAAAATGACAGAACGGTAGATTAAACCAAAACTGTCACATTGCTACATCAAAAGGATGATGGCCGGTTTAAGATCGGGTAATAAATTTAAGGATAAAAGGGAAGCAGTGGTGAAAACTGGGTTTGAAGACGCAATCGCTTAGGAAAGTTAAAAAATCGGTCCACGAAGTATACCCGTGTACCAACCCCCAACACTGACTATATCAACATAACGTACTGTATATATATCAATGTTTACGATAGAGGAAACAAAATCATAACTGATGAAAAACTTGACAAAGGACGCCTGATAGACTTGATTATTATCGCATAAATCGAACCTAAAAATCTAAAAACTGAAAAGTAGATGCAGTGAGTGTACCAGAGTAATTCTCCCTCCGCCACTTCCAACACTGACGGAAGAAGCAGAGAGAGAGAGTGACAAATCTGATGATTCGTGTGTTCATAATAATCTTATTGCTATATATAAGAGAGAAGAAATAGTAATAAATCAGATAGGAACCACCTGCGTGTCTCACTAGATGGTGCCACTGACCAGGACCACAAAATTAGATAGGAAACAAAAATAATAATAATAATAATAATCATAATAATAATAATAATAATAATAATAATAATAATAATAATAATAATAATAATAATAATCTTTATTTCTACAGGTACACGATATAATATGCATACCTAGCTGATATCACTGACTTACTATACGGAAAGCCCCTGGTTATGCGATCCATGACAGTCGACTGACACACAGGTACCTACTTAGTGCTAGGTGAACAGGGGCACAGGTGTTTTAAGGAAACAAGCCGAACGTTTTCACCAGTGCCGGGGATCGACCCATGACCCCTCAGTGTGTGAGCTGAGGACGCTACCAACCAAGCCACGAGCACCCATGTCTCATTGTTGAAAGTGGTATAAAATACCGACAAGCTGAAGATTAAGACACATGTGCAACAGTTGGGTATCTTTATTGTTGAAACGTTTCGCCTACACGGTAGGCTTCTTCAGTCAAATACAAAGGGAGCAGTAGAAATGAAAGAAAGTTGATGTAATTAGTCCATCAACCATGGAGCTGAACTCTTCTCCAGGCTGAGGGACTGACCACCTCAAATACTTCTTCTCCAGGCTGAGGGACTGACCACCTCAAATACTTCTTCTCCAGGCTGAGGACTGACCACCTCAAATACTTCTTCTCCAGGCTGAGGGACTGACCACCTCAAATACTTCTTCTCCAGGCTGAGGGACTGACCACCTCAAATACTTCTTCTCCAGGCTGAGGGACTGACCACCTCAAATACTTCTTCTCCAGGCTGAGGGACTGACCACCTCAAATACTTCTTCTCCAGGCTGAGGGACTGACCACCTCAAATACTTCTTCTTCAGGCTGAGGGACTGACCACCTCAAATACTTCTTCTCCAGGCTGAGGGACTGACCACCTCAAATACTTCTTCTCCAGGCTGAGGGACTGACCACCTCAAACTTACTTCTTCTCAGGCTGAGGGACTGACCACCTCAAATACTTCTTCTCCAGGCTGAGGGACTGACCACCTCAAATACTTCTTCTCCAGGCTGAGGGACTGACCACCTCAAATACTTCTTCTCCAGGCTGAGGGACTGACCACCTCAAATACTTCTTCTCCAGGCTGAGGGACTGACCACCTCAAATACTTCTTCTCCAGCTGAGGGACTGACCACCTCAAATACTTCTTCTCCAGGCTGAGGGACTGACCACCTCAAATACTTCTTCTCCAGGCTGAGGGACTGACCACCTCAAATACTTTTTCTCCAGGCTGAGGGACTGACCACCTCAAATACTTCTTCTCCAGGCTGAGGGACTGACCACCTCAAATACTTCTTCTCCAGGCTGAGGGACTGACCACCTCAAATACTTCTTCTCCAGGCTGAGGGACTGACCACCTCAAATACTTCTTCTCCAGGCTGAGGGACTGACCACCTCAAATACTTCTTCTCCAGGCTGAGGGACTGACCACCTCAAATACTTTTTCTCCAAGGTTGATGGACTGATCAAGCATTGGGTAACGGCCTGACAAGACTCCTGGAGAGCGAAATGTTGCCACAGTAAAATGTCGTATTAGCTGCTCCTATGTCCTTTTACCTAACAAGCTTTCAACACAGGTGTATCCTACTCAGAAAATGGTTCGATTTTTTCGTTAGAAAATTTTGGGGAAAAATATCTCTTGTGAATGCCTTGGAGAGTTAGTTGCTGAGTCATCTTATGTAAAGGATAATTTCTTATAATTTTTAGGAGCAAATTCGCCACTTTACTATTATAATTAAAAAACTTGTAATGGCTGGATTTTGTGCGATTATGTGTCAAATAGGCTGTATTTTCCGGCATATAAGGCGCACCTTTCTCCCCAAAAAAGTCTTGGAAAATCATCCTGCGCCTTATATGCTCAAGATCAGGGTCAAGGGTAGGCTTTAAGTTACGCTTTAGCAGTTGTTTACAACTGTTTGGAAACCACTATGATCGTGCGCCTTATATGCCGGAAAATACGGTAATCATCCAAAACTTACATATATTGCAACAGTAAGAGAAAATTTCTAAGAGATATAGAATGACTAGAGAAATTATACAATGAAACGTAGGATATAAACACTGAGAAGTGTATTTCTCTCAGTGTATATATACTTAAGTTTACATTAATTCCTATTTGTGGAATTAAAGATTCTTGTCTGGTGGTTAACCAACAATAACTTTTTTGTAACTTCTTAAACTTTTAATGGTGTAGTCGGGTAAGCCAGTGGAAGGCCTTAGTCAGGTGACCAAAAGCTCCATCTACGAGTCATCATTATAACCAAGACCTGCGTCAGGAAATACTTATCCTGTTTGCTGACGAATCTTACCTGGTGGCCTGGCGGGTCAAGCTCTCGCTTCACACGGCGAGGGTCTGTTGTCTACGCTCACCCATCAGTAAAATAGGTACCTGGGTGTTAGTCGACTGGTGTGGGTCGCATCCTGGGACACTGACCTAATTTACCCGAAATGCTCAGCATAACAAGCGGCTTTCTATATAGTAGTATGTCATTGATGTCAGCTAGACCTATATACCTTATACATGTACTTGTAGTATATAAAGATTATTATTATAACCTAATCTAGCGACAATAAAATTAGATGGAGTTTCTCACACTAAGAAGTAAAGAAGTGTCAAGACGATTTATCCCTACCTAAAGCGGACACAAACAAAAAAGTAAATCCCAGGGTTCAACAGAATGCAAGAAAACAGAGAAAACTATAGAGTGGAATAAGTTAAGACGAAACCCAAAACTAGAAAACAGAGCAAGTAACAGGATGGCAAGGAAGAAATACATCAAGAACGGGAAAATCAGAAGAGATGATTTAGAAACGACATCACAGAAAAAGAAAAGTTTCCCCACATCCACAAGGGAGAAACTCTCCAAGATATAAAATCTTACGTCTTCAGAAGAACAACTCACAGAAAACGAAATGTCTGAAGAACGCAGCAGTAATTTCCAAGGAGTGAACACCAGACAATGCTGAACACCTGATCGACACCATGCCTAACCCTTCTAGGGTAGGGTAGGTGCCTGAGCCCGAGCCTTTAGCTCATAAGACTGTCATTCCCATTAGCCCCCTTGGGGCGGGGATGGCAGACCAGCGAGGCCTAGCTTGTGGCTAGGCCTGGGGACAGTTGGTCCCAAAGATGAGGAGGTGCTTGTACCTCCTCCCATGGGAGACTTAGGTCTCAGACACTCCCTAAAGAGGGAGCCAAGGCCGGGCCACCACTTGGACAAGGCCCGGGCCGGGAGAATACCGGCGAATCTTTAACTAACTAACTGCTGAACACCCAGATAAAAATACTCGCGTGCTGACTGAGAGAAGCAACAGCAGCACTGAACAAACTAAGTCAAGCGGAATATTTAAACAACTAGACACTTAGAATAAATCTAATGCAATAGTAAAATAAGATTTTGTTCGGATTTTTAACCCCGGAGGGTTAGCCACCCCAAGGAAGTCAGTGCGTCACCGAGGGCTGTCTGTCTTATTTCCATTGTGGTCCTTGAATTTTGTCCCCCAGGATGCAACCCACACCAGTTAACTAACACCCAGGCCCCTAATTGCCTGTGAGCGGAGACAGCAGGTGTAAGGAAACACGCCCAGTGTTTCCACCCGGCCGGGGATTGAAACACGAACACTCACTATGTGAGGCGAGTGTGTTGCCTACCAGGCCACGGGACTTCTTGTTCCCTTAAATACATAACGAAAGACACTACTAAAAAAAGAGATTGGGAAGAAAAAATATATATACCCTGAGAGAAATGGTTTAATATCAGTACATCAGTTTGTACATAAATGGTATATAATACCGTCAGGATAAAGAATTAGACACATGTACAACATCTGGGTATCTTTATTTGTAGACGTTTCGCCCTCCAGTGACTATTTCTTCAAGATTACCGTGCTGTAGATAAATGGCTCGAAGAACCGACAAGTTGATAAATTAGGGACTGATTACCTCATTATTTGTATGTATTTCTTAATATTATGTCCTTATTTTGTACTGATAAAGCCACAGTCTGTAAACAAAGATCCCCAGGTGTTACACATGTGTCTAATTCCTCTACAACAGTTTAGAGACAGACACCTGTGGGTAACAGATGTAATTGAAGGATGTGACAGATACAAAGATTCAACGGGACAACACCTCAACACTGTAATTAAAAAAATTAATGTATAAATCAGAAAAAAATGAATAAACAAAAACCTAAACAACTAAGATAAGATAAGATAAGATTTCGTTCGGATTTTTAACCCCGGAGGGTTAGCCACCCAGGAAAACCCAAGAAAGTCAGTGCGTCATCGAGGACTGTCTAACTTATTTCCATTGGGGTCCTTAATCTTGTCCCCCAGGATGCGACCCACACCAGTCGACTAACACCCAGGTACCTATTTGCTGCTAGGTGAACAGGACAATAGGTGTAAGGAAACGTGTCGGAATTTCCACCCACCGGGAATCGAACCCGGGCCCTCCGTGTGTGAAGCGGGAGTTTTAGCCACCAGGCCACCGGGCCACCAAACTGAAAGCGGAAAAAACAATGAAATACGAAATTCTGTGATTTAGTGAATGTAACAATGGTGAGCCATGAGGCGCTTGAAAAATGTTATGGAATGCCAGCAAGATGTGAAAAAAGACATATTTGTACAGTTCTGGACATTTATTATAATCAGAACCTAGCGCTAAACCCCCAAGGGTCATACAGCGTAAGGACATTTATTAGAAAAAACGTTTCGACAGGAGTAGTTTCTTCAGAACGTTTACTTTAATAAATGTCCTTAAATGTACATAAGAGTCATTTTTCACAAGAGTCCCTTATTTTTCCTGATACATGTGAACATCCTCTGTGAGGATGTTATGTGCACAGGTGTAGATTATTGTCCTACACACCTGACTGTCACGATAACCAATTAGGAGCTAGCAAAAAGGCAGCAGAGAATAAATTATTGTATTTCTCTCACAAAAAATAACATGATACAATATTTACAGCTATGTACAATGAGGCGAATGCAGACACAAGACACAGTGAGAACCGTAGCGACCAGCTGGGAAGGCAAGTCTGCCAAAGCTGCTTCACGAGTACCATGTCGCTGGCAGGCTTCCTTGTGATTGGATGGTTGAACCAAAGTACTGGTATTATGATGGGGCCCCTGCTCGTTAAACCCTGAGCCCCTGGTTCACTGGTCGGGAGGCATGCCTATATGGGTGTGTGACATGCGCCGAATAAAATCTAACATATTCTTAGCATGCCACAATCATTATCACCAGATGAGGAGAACAGGGTACCAAAGACTACAAGTTAAACTGACAGACAGAAATAATCCCAAAAATGGCTGCTAGATTTCATTCTCAGTGAATGCAAAATATTATACCTTAGCGAAGGAGTAAGAACCATCAGAACCATAAAACATAGACAAAAATAAAGAAGAAAGACCTGGATGTTAACAGCTCATTGAGTCCACTCACAGAAAAACGCTATACAAATAATTTGGCGCTGTACACCAAACTTTGGAAACACTTGGGAATCTTAATTATGAAAACGTTTTGCCAATAGCTGGCTTCCTCAGTACAATACAGAGATGAATGGCGGAAGATGAGGAGTGTGATATAATCCGTCTCTCGGCCTTGAGTCGATTTGATCAGCATATGTCCGGAGAAGTAGCTTATATACTGTAGACAGGTGAGCCGAAGCAGCAGGAGGCGGAGTCACCCTTGGATAATACACTAGTGTAAGTGCGTCATGCAAATAGGTTAGGCAAGCGATGAAGAATTCCCTGTATTAAGATCCTCCCAAGATGTGTTTGACAGAAAATCGACAAGTTGAAGAATTAGCCACTTCCTATCTAATTCTTCAACTTGTCGATTATCCGAATATTTACATTACAACGTATAAGTAACCAGTCTTAAAATATTAAGTCTCTGAGGTAAACACCGCTCATAACAAATTGACAAAACTGGTAATGATAAGGATAAGAAAATATTAAAAAAAAACCTCAGCTTACGGCTCATGAAATAAAACATAATACAGGAACTGAGAAGGTGGACACAGAGAGCTCAGTACGACTGAAACCAGAGCAGAAAGACACACAGGGAACTGAATACACGGACGACTTCCAAAGATGTTAAAAACACTTAGGTATTTTAGAAACAGCATATGTGAGAACATACGTGATAACAGCATACGTGATAATAGCATACGTGATAGCATACGTGATAACAGCATACATGATAACAGCATACATAATAACAGCATACGTGATAACAGCATACGTGATAACAGCATACATGATAACAGCATACGTGATGACAGCATACGTGATAACAGCATACGTGATAACAGCATACGTGAGAGCAGCATACGTGAGAACAGCATACGTGAGAGCAGCATACGTGAGAGCAGCATACGTGAGAGCAGCATACGTGAGAGCAGCATACGTGAGAGCAACATACGTGAGAGCAGCATACGTGAGAACAGCATACGTGAGAGCAGCATACGTGAGAGCAGCATACGTGAGAGCAGCATACGTGAGAGCAGCATACGTGAGAGCAACATACGTGAGAGCAGCATACATACAGAGTATACAAACTTCAAGGAAATATACAATAATTCTATAAGAAGTCAGCCAACAGGAAATTAAATGATGGGAAGGAGAGTTACTTCCACTCGTTTACTTCCACTCACTTCCACTCGCTTACTTCCACTCACTTTCAGAACAAGACAGGACCTTCCCTCTCACACAACCCCGAGTTTAACCTGCCTAAATATAATTTAGTTTTCATAACAAGAGATATAAAACCGCCTCATAGTTTATTTGAAATTACTTTTGTTCTGTGTGTTATTTGAAGAGATCAGGTACAACCTGAGACACAGATATACGACTTGACGACTGAGACTTAAGTCTTTACTCACACCTTGTTGATCAAGACAAGATATTGTACGTGAATGGTACATAATATTAACAAGAAGAATTATATACATGTGCAACATCTGGGTATCTTTATTTGTGGTATAAACCTTGGTAATAAATACCGACAAGTTGGTTTAGAAAGACACGTAAGCAAACACTATGACATATTTACATATTTATTAGAAAACGTTTCGGTCCTGGGACCTTGATCACTTCTAACATGTTAGAAGTGATCAAGGTCCCAGGACCGAAACGTTTTCTAATAAATATGTCATAGTGTTTGCTTACGTGTCTTTCTAAACCATCTTTATTTGTAGACGTTTCGCCTTCCAGTGGCTTTATCAGTACAGTGCAAAGACATGTATATGTATCATCAGGACAAGGTATTGTTGAATCTTGTTGATCAAAATAGAAGACATTTCTCCTCATCTTGAAAAAGCAGTTTTGACGATACTGACCAACACACCTACCCAAGAACATACCAGTGTAATATTAAGATTTAAATTAGTGCTGTGTCCTAGGTGCAGATGGGTAGGCAGAGGCGCGACCTGTGCAAGCTGCTGCAACACTTGCATTAACTAAGTTCACCTTTACAACAACTCCTTAAAGAGGAGAATGTAAAATCTATGCCAACAACCACACTTTCCTGTCGTCTTGGTGCAAAAACGCTGACCGGAGGACTTTCCCCGACGCCATATATCAGAGGTTTAAACCTGGAGGAACCGTAGCGTTTACACACACATTTCTGCATTTAAAGGGCACATAAATAGAGCCAAAGCTTGATTTGTAACTTATTTGTAGTTACAGAGGCCGAGTCTCAGCTCTTGGCCCTTCCTCTTTACTAGCCAGAACCGAGTTCACTATCCTAACCTCGTGGAACCTTTTATAAGAATATAAGAAAGAAGGAGAAATGTAACAGGCCTGCTGGCCCGTGCTAGGCAAGTCTAACTCACACTCACTAATTTGGCTTTTTTTTAGTCCACCTCCACTATTTCATCAACCAGGTCATACCGTATCTTAACCACCCTAAGAATGAGGAAATATATTCTGATATCCCTGTGACTCATCATTATTTAACTGTGACCTTGTGTACCCGTTTCTCACCTCACGAAGAGTCTAACCATGTCCAACCTAATGAGACTTCTTTACATTTTAAACGTCGCCATTATGTTTCCCTTAGTCATTCTATCGTCTAATATCGTCAGCATCAGTCCCTCTCAGCTCTGGGAAAAGTCTCACCCCAAATTAACGCAAATTAACACGATTTTTTTTTCAGGTAAGGACACCAAACGTGGTGTAATTATAGGCGTTTTCCTGTCATCGAATCTGTAGCGGTGAGTCCCTAAGAATGTTTCTCCAAACGATTTTCTAAGCCTACACTACCTGTCACATCAGACTCAGACGCGGGCAATAATCTTCAGTCGTCCAAGAGAAGACACTGCTAGAAGACGATACATAGTCCATCACCCTCAACTCATTTCCAGGACATTCCAACCAATACCATCCAGGCGGGATGAACGCGATCAGAGATCTCAAACTCCAACCGTCGCGTTAGCCGCGTGTATGGTTGTTTGCAATCGGTCATTCGATTTAGTGAGTCTGTTAGGACATTTCCATCATACTTTTCTAGTACTCATTCAATGTTAACCTCCATCCACCACCATCAAGGACATCACCAGTAATAGACCCGGACAAGGTCCAATCCTCTACAGGGACCTGCCTTGTATGGGCCATTAGGCCTTCTGTAGTGTTCCTCCATTCTTATGTTCTTATTTTGATTGGTGTCGTGGGTAAGGGAGTAAATTCTTGGGTAGCTTTGGGTAGTGGCCTTGTATGGGCGAGTAGGCTTTCTGCAGTGTTCCTCCATTCTTATGCTCTTATAATCCCTTGCAATTTGTAGATGAATGGTTCAGAGAACCGACATGTTGATGGACTGACCACATCGACTCAAGGTTGAGGGACTGATTACCTCATTCTCCTCCTATTCTTCAAGATTCTCCTTTGTATGGACTGATGAAGCCACTGTGTGGCGAAACGTTTCCTCAATAAAGATACCCAAGAGTTGCACATGTGTCTAATTTATCAATCCCTTGCAATGATTGCAAATAATTATACGTGGGCGAAACATCCAGAGACCTCTAAACACGTATTTCAGAACACCAGTACGCAGACAGATCGTACGAATTAAGGAACGCTTGCGTTCAACACCGAAACTTGAACAACCATGTAATGAAGTACAGAGACGTAAAACTTATCGCCAGAGAAGAAAACAATACCGCAGAATCCTGGAATCATCACTTATCTGTAAATCTAACAATTTCAACGAGAACAACGGCTTCTATAACATAGTTGAACCCCTCGCTAAAACACTTCTTCATCGTTATCCTAATACAACCACATACACACCCGCCCGTCCCGTGAGTGTCCTCGTCAGATCTAACCTACCAAACAGGTCCGTCTCAACTCTAACCTACCCAACATTCTTCATGTGACTCCCCATCCTATAAATACTTATGTACTATTCTCCCAGGTAGAAACAACCGTTTGCTGCAGAGGTTTTTAAGCTGTGCCTCTGGTGATATACTCGACACTACGTACAGTGCCTGCAAAAAAACCATTCGTCACCGACTAGATATATCGAGAATCGGAAGAGGCGAGATATTTTGCTTGTGCAGACCATCCGCCAGAGTTTATTTACGTTTCATGTGTCTGGTAGTTGTGTTCATGTTTGGAGTGTGTGGCAGTAGCTGCAACGTTCTTGGTAGACGTGTAACAGGGATGAGCGATAGTTGAAGAATTGAGACACTTATGCAACATATGGGAATCTTTATTGAGGAAACGTTTCTCTACACAGTGGCTTCATCAGTGTAAGGAGAGGAGGAGTTTTGAGGTAATCAGTCCCTCAGCCTAGAATCGGTATATTCAGTCCATCACTCTTGTAGAAAGTACAGCATATGGCTTATATACTGTAGTCAGGTGAGGCGAAGCAGGAGGAGGCGGGGTCATAGTGGTACCATCCACTAGTCGAAGTAGGTCTTCGTCCAAAGGTTGGACAAGTGTTGAAGAATTCTTTGTATCAAGATCCCATGATGTTGAAGTGTCTGACAGATGTGATGAATGGTTTTGAAAATCGACAACTTGTCGGTTTTCAAAACCATTCATCACATGAGCGATAGTTATCGTGACTTACTGGCGGATTATTACTTTCGGGCTTTCCAGTGTGGATAATGTTGCATCACGATACCCATACGCCGGCAGGAGGATCAGAAGTGGGCATCACAATACCCACACCCTAGCAGGAGGATCAGAGGTGGGCATCACAATACCCACACGCCAGCAGGGGGATCAGAAGTGGGCATCACAATACCCACACTCAAGCAGGAGGATCAGAGGTGGGCATCACAATACCCACACGCTAGCAGGAGGATTAGAGGTGGGCATCACAATACCCACACGCCAGCAGGAGGATCAGAGGTGGGCATCACAATACCCACACACAATACATAAGAACATAAGAACGACGGAACCTTGCAGCAGGCCTACTGGCCCATGCGAGGCCAGTAGGCCCAAGACTTCTTGGGTTAATTTTCACGAATTTTAACAAAACTGATTACAAAATTGCCGAAGAATGTATTGATATTTATAAGATTTTTACACAGAAGTGATTATATATTAGTAATTATTTATTAGACGAGCGCCTTTTACTCACCTCACACACACACACACACCACACACACACATAACACACACACATACACACACATACACACACACATACACACACACACACACACACACACACACACACACACGGGAGGACAGAGAAAACCCGGTTATAACATAATCCAAGCAGACAATAGCTCAAGGTAAACAAAATTACTAATACAAACACTTAAACTTCACTTACAGTTTACACGGGCGCCCACACTGAACACAAACACGTCTGTGTCTTAAGACATGTGGGCAATACCCGTGTATATATTTACACAGAGTTGAGGCAATGGTATGGTGATACCGACAAGATGTGGAAAAAGACACTTATGTACAGTTCAGGACATTTATTAAATGTCCTGAACTGTACATAAGTGTCTTTTTACACAGAGTTGTTTCTCCCGCCTGATGGAAGAAATGCCTCTTAATTAAGATACCCAGGTGACCCACATGTGATTTTTTTTTTTATAGGTTTATGTCGCCCAAGTTGCTAGTTCATTGTTCGCCTCACATCCAATCTGAAGATTGAGACACTTATGCAGCATATGGAA
This sequence comes from Cherax quadricarinatus, assembly GCF_026875155.1. Lineage (NCBI taxonomy): Eukaryota > Metazoa > Arthropoda > Malacostraca > Decapoda > Parastacidae > Cherax > Cherax quadricarinatus. The sequence continues at coordinate 5,090,065 of NC_069481.1, forward strand.
ATCTTTATTCAGGAAACGTTTCGCCACACAGTGGCTTCATCAGTCCAATACAAAGAGGAAGGCGTAAGGAGAGGAGGAGTATGAGGTAATCAGTCCCTCAACCTAGAGTCGATGTGTTCAGTCCATCAATCTTGTACTGAACACATCGACTCCAGGTTGAGGGACTGATTACCTCATACTCCTCCTCTCCTTACGCCTTCCTCTTTGTATTGGACTGATGAAGCCACTGTGTGGCGAAACGTTTCCTGAATAAAGATTTCCATATGCTGCATAAGTGTCTCAATCTTCAACTTGTCGGTTTTTCAAACCATTCATCACATCCAATCTGTTGGAATTAAAATATACTTTAACAATTTCCATCAATCTTGGGCAGACTTGTTGTTAATAAACGCAAGATCAGATTGTAAGATTTTTTTCCTGAAGCCAGAAACACAAGTAGGAATTATTGATGAAGGAATTAACGTTAAACTGGAGAACTTCCTCACATAGGCCTCCAGAAACACGAAAAGTAAATATCTTTCTGAACTAGCCACCAATTTTGGGATGCCCAGTAGAAGTTACTCTTTTTTTTAATCAAATTACGCAAGAACTTGAGTTTAAATTTTAATGACCCACACAGTTTTAGTGCTTCCAATAATATGAAAAGTATGATTAAATTTAATAAAGGCTAGAAATGGAAATGAACAAATGCACAGACCACCACGAGACCTGGTCACAGACCGGGCCGCAGGGACTTTGACCCCCTAGATACTCTCCAGGTATATCCAGGTATACATTTATCCTGTGGACGATAGTGCAAGAACATATGGATATACAAAAAGGCCTAGGAACTAGGCCCCAAAAGGGCTAACAGTAGTACATCTGGAATTATATCTAAACTTGACTTATCTGTTATAAGCAATTTTAGAAAATTTGCTTAATATATCCGTTATCTTATTTTCATTAATAAGATATCTTGACATATTACATAGGTTATTATACTATCTCCATAATTACAATTAAGCACATAGTATTCAAGATAGTGACCATAAAGCTAACCATATATTGACCATTTGGTTTGACCTGTGACTCTCGAACTGCCAGAAGTGCTTGTAACCAAGTCGAAGTCTGGCTATATCAGTCTGTTCACATTGCAAGTTACTCCATAAACGTACTTATCTACGTTTATCTTATCATAGCGAGTGATAGATCTATCTACTCAGGCTTCTAACGGCATTCATATAACGTACTGTTTCATTATCTTCTTCTCTGCTAACATTGTTCGTAATGCAAGACACAGACACTCCGAAGTTATATTCTACATTCACATTACATTCTCTGGTTACCTTATTAACCTTACCATAAAGGAGTAAACCAATGAGTATGTTGTTAATCATTATGCGAGTTAAGAGCCTTCAGTGATCACATAAAATCAGTAATAATAATCATAAACTCAAGCTCAGTGCCATGAGTTAGCTTTAGCGCCATTAGGATGGCAAGCAATTCAGTTTGCAGTGTAGACGCCCAGTTGTTAATTCGTATGCCTAGCTCAATCTAGTTTCTGTGTTTTTAACTAGGGAGGTGCAACAAGAGCAGACGCATTCATGCCAGTATACTACTGCTTAGATTTCACTGCATAAACATTTTAAAATATTTTTACTATCAGTAGCGAGAAATTTTATCTTGAGCCTTTGTTGCATTTGCTAGTGATTTAAGGAAGGGATTACTAGTGATCAACTTCATAGGAGAGACTACACGTATGTGATATTAATAAACACAACATCCATACAGGAGTGAAATGTTCCTGTCGTCTACGATGATCCAGTTCATGCAGATTATGAATGAATGTTTTCCACAACCCATTTAAATCAATGTGTATTTACTTCTAAAAATTTAGTAAAATTGGTAATAACAGTGTCTGATTCATGCCATTCTAATACTAGGAAATATAAGCTCCTTCTTCTAATATCAGGAACTCTGGTAAATTTAGGACAGCCACGAATAATTCTGAGGGATTCATACTGCATAACTTCAAGGACCTGAGAGAATTTCCCCTATCTAATATTAACATGGGCACAACGTAATCAGTTAAAGATCTTATATAGGCTTTGTACATCATTCTCACTATTCTCACATTAGTACCATAGCTGGGGTTGTAGTCAGCAACATTAGTACCATAGCTGGGGTTGTAGTCAGCAACATTAGTACCATAGTTGGGGTTGTAGTCAGCAACATTAGTACCATAGCTGGGGTTGTAGTCAGCAACATTAGTACCATAGTTGGGGTTGTAGTCAGCAACATTAGTACCATAGCTGGGGTTGTAAGTTCCAGCAACATTAGGACCATGCTGGGTTGTAGTCAGCAACATTAGGACCATAGCTGGGGTTGTAGTCAGAAACATTAGGACCATAGCTGGGGTTGTAGTCAGCAACATTAGTACCATAGCTGGGGTTGTAGTCAGCAACATTAGGACCATGGCTGGGGTTGTAGTCAGCAACATTAGGACCATAGCTGGGGTTGTAGTCAGCAACATTAGGACCATAGCTGGGGTTGTAGTCAGCAACATTAGTACCATAGCTGGGGTTGTAGTCAGCAACATTAGTACCATAGCTGGGGTTGTAGTCAGCAACATTAGTACCATAGCTGGGGTTGTAGTCAGCAACATTAGTACCATAGCTGGGGTTGTAGTCAGCAACATTAGTACCATAGCTGGGGTTGTAGTCAGCAACAGCGTTAAAAGCATTTAGCGAGTGGAAGTGATTGGAAGTGAGTGAGTGGAAGTAGGCGAATTGAATTTAGCAGTGGAAGAGGCAGCAAACTCAATACACAGCTTCAGGAATAGATATGACAAGGCCCGAGAAGCCAGGAGTCAGTGTTCATGAAATTGACTCAAGAGGCAGGGCCAGGAGCTAAATCTCGATCCCAAAAATGCAATCGATGAGTACAAATCTACGAATACAAATAGACGAGTACAAATCAGTGAGTAAAAATTCCGCAAGAACATCGATAAGTACAAATCGGTGAGTAAAAATCAGCGAGTATCAGTCGATGAGTACAAATCCATGACTACAGATCGATGAGTACAAGTCGACTACAAATCAGTGAGTACACATGTCACCAAGATAACAAAATTATACTAAAACCTTTGAAGGAAATGTAGCGATATATTGGTATTAAGATTACAAGGACTAGTATCAGGGAGTACTAGTACCAGGGAGTACGAGGACTAGTACCAGGGAGTACGAGGACTAGTACCAGGGAGTACAAGGACTAGTACCAGGGAGTACAAGGACTAGCACCAGGGAGTACAAGGACTAGTACCAGGGAATACTAGTACCAGGGAGTACAAGGACTAGTGCCAGGGAGTACAAGGACTAGTACCAGGGAGTACAAGTGTCATGTGGGTTCGATAACGTGGATGGGTAAAAACACTCACGTAGGCTGGTTAGTACGTATAATTATAATGGAAAGTATGGGAAGCACCATCAGCCGCCCTGCCTCTCTCTGCTCTCTCAGACTGACCCACCAGTGCCTAGGGGGTGAGCAACGTTTAAAAACATGCTATGGTCAGCAGCAATGTGAATAACAGTCAGTGATTCACAAAGACGGTTGGTAGTGAGTGATCTACTGGTAACTGGTAACTGGTACTACTGAGAGCTCGGCGACGCTAACGTATGTCGTCCCGACATACAGCTACTACAAACTAGAGACGGCAGGTGTACAGCTTGGGCTGATTCTATACAATGTCAAAGTACACAGCAATTGAACATTATAACATAAGGAGAATATTGGAATGGAAGCTTACGTAATTGACTATAATGAAACTTACTGTAATGAAACTGTAATGCATTACAAGGTATGATATAGCACAACTCATCGAATGAAACTCAACGTTGGGATTACACAATAGAAGTGATAAAAAAATTTGATCGATCGATCTGTATTCATGTGATCTATGGATTCTGAGGAAGAAATATATACAAAGAAAGAAGTGTTTAACAGAAAGCAGATTCGGTGCACTCAAATCTAGACTGTTAAATCTCAGAATTCGGAGAGAACGTGAACACACAAAACAAATTCTTGAATATGTTGATACTGTAATTATTCATCTATACAGGTTATTTACATTTAACCCCAACTCTGCTAGGGTGAGATTGACATATGCCGAATGGGTGTCATCTCTGGGAGGATCAAACTCTGTTGCACTGGTTAACTCATACTGTATTTGAGGCAAATCTGAATTGGTAGCTACAAATGATACTTGAGGATTTCTCAATACCTGTCGTGTACGTAGGGAATAACGACATTCAGGTTGATCGTCTGGCTGAGTCTCAGAGGTAGAGAGTACAGGATCAGGAGGATTGTCAGAGTCTGTCACATTAGTCTGGGTTGGAACATCATTATATCACATACTAACTTCATATGATCTAAATGCGATTCTTTATACTGACCAGTACTAATTTCTCTAACTTTATACTTATTGCCAGTGATATGTTCGACTACTCGATAAGGACCAACAAACTTTTGATCAAGCTTAGGCATTGCGCATTGCAGATGTTTTGTTAAAGTTAGTCAGCATAACTCTCGAACCTACTTTGATTTTGGACGGCTTTGCTCGAGTGTTTGCGACTCTTGTCAATTCTGCTGTTGATTTATGAAGTGTTTCACGGATTCTTCTAAAGACGTTTTGAGCTAAGCTGGTACGAGTTGCTATGAAATCATCAGGGTTGTAATTTGGTTTCGGATTAGAATATAGCAACTCGTAAGGCAAACGTTTATTTACACCGTACAATGCATAATGTGGAGTGTCACCTATGGAAACATTGTAAGCAGAATTTATAGCACACTGCACATCAGGTATAACTTCATCCCAAGTTTCACTGTTGGGATTGATAGTGGCTCTCAAGACATCAAGTACTTTCTTATTGGTTCGTTCCGCTAACCCATTGCTGGCAGGATGATGAGGAACAGTGGTGGATATAAAGATCTTGTACAAGGTACACAAATTTTCAAGAATCTCATTACAGAATTCACCTCCATTATCTGTTACTAGGGACTTAGGGGTGGTATGCCTGCAGATAATGCGTTCTTTAAATGCTTTAGCTACTGTCTCGGCAGTCTTATCTGCAATAGGAACTAACTCACAATATCTGGTGAAATGGTCTACCATAACACAGATGTTTGTTGCCCTGGAGAGAACATTGGAAATTAGTTAACAAATCTAGCGCAACTCTTCTCAGTAGTACCAGTTACCAGTAACCAGTTACCAGTAGATCACTCACTACCAACCGTCTGTGTGAATCACTGACTGTTATTCACATTGCTGCTGACCATAGCATGTTTTTAAACACCGCTCACCCTCTAGGCACTGGTGGGTCAGTCTGAGATAGAGAGCAGAGAGAGGCAGGGCGGCTGATGGTGCTTCCCATACTTTCCGTTATAATTATAAGTACTAACCAGACTACGTGAGTGATTTTACCCCATTCACGTTATCGAACCCACATGACAATTTGATGGCAGCGGTGGGATGAAGGGAGCGTGACTCAACTGGCTGGCGCTCACTGGCGCACAGTCTCACCACTCATGAAGGTGGCTTAACTGAGTCACAATATGCCACAGGGATGGTGAAAACCACTCTCAGCATCCAACTGGGAGCACAAAGCGATATATGAGACAATACTTCAGAGGAACTTGCGTGGCTTACTTCTCTCTCTCAGCTGGGTTAGGAAGTTGGGTTGTCATGCTGGCTTAACCCACGACAACAGCTGACTGGAACACTTGTAACGATGCACACAGCATGAAGGAGCAGGTGGATGACAGGAGACAGGCTGGATGATAGGCTGAGAGGCTGACTAGCACTCACTTCCACAGTCTGGCTTACTGACTGGCTTAATTGCAAAATCCGGGTCAACCCCTCGGAGATTGAAGCAATTAGCACACGAGCTAAGCCAGGAAGCTTGAAAAGAGGCTGCAACAGGCTTGCAGGCTGGAGTACACAGGGTGGAGGTGAGTGAGGGTAAGCTGCTAGCTAGGTGGCAGAGACGGTTCACCTCTGACCTGCTGGCAGGACTAGTACCAGGGAGTACAAGGACTAGTACCAGGGAGTACTAGTACCAGTACCAGGGAGTACAAGGACTAGTACCAGGGAGTAGAAGGACTAGTACCAGGGAGTACAAGGACTAGTACCAAGGAGTACAAGGACTAGTACCAGGGAGTACAAGGACTAGTACCAGGGAGTACAAGGACTAGTACCAAGGAGTACAAGGACTAGTACCAGGGAGTATAAGGACTAGTACGAGGGGGGTACAAGAACTAGTACCAGGGAGCACAAGGACTAGTACCAAGGAGTACAAGGGCTAGTACCAAGGCGTACAAGGACTAGTACCAGGGAGTACAAGGACTAGTGCCAAGGAGTACAAGTACTAGTACCAAGGAGTACAAGAACTAGTACCAGGGAGCACAAGGACTAGTACCAGGGAGTACAAGGACTAGTACCAAGGAGTACAAGGACTAGTGCCAAGGAGTACAAGGACTAGTACCAGGGAGTACAAGGACTAGTACCAGGGAGTACATGGACTAGTACCAAGGAGTACAAGGACTAGTACCAAGAAGTACAAGTACTAGTACCAGGGAGAAGTACAAGGACTGGTACCAGGGAGAAGTACAAGGACTGGTACCAGGGAGAAGTACAAGGACTGGCACCAGGGAGAAATACAAGGACTGGTACCAGGGAGAAGTACAAGGACTAGTACCAGGAAGAAGTACAAGGACTGGCACCAGGGAGAAGTACAAGGACTGGTACCAGGGAGAAGTACAAGGACTGGTACCAGGGAGAAGTACAAGGACTGGCACCAGGGAGAAGTACAAGGACTGGCACCAGGGAGAAGTACAAGGACTGGTACCAGGGAGAAGTACAAGGACTGGTACCAGGGAGAAGTACAAGGACTGGTACCAGGGAGAAGTACAAGGACTGGTACCAGGGAGAAGTACAAGGACTGGTACCAGGGAGAAGTACAAGGACTGGTACCAGGGAGAAGTACAAGGACTGGTACCAGGGAGAAGTACAAGGACTGGTACCAGGGAGAAGTACAAGGACTGGTACCAGGGAGAAGGGAGTTTTTGCCTCATCTCAATATCCATACAAGGAAGGTGTCCAGCTGGTGAGGCTAGACATCAACTTTCCTTCTTGTCTGTGTGTACTTGTCGCCTCTCCCTGTGTACTTGTCGCCTCTCCCTGAACTTGTCGCCTCTCCCTGTGTACTTGTCGCCTCTCCCTGTGTACTTGTCGCCTCTCCATGTGTACTTGTCGCCTCTCCCTGTGTACTTGTCGCCTCTCCCTGAACTTGTCGCCTCTCCCTGTGTACTTGTCGCCTCTCCCTGTGTACTTGTCGCCTCTCCCTGTGTACTTGTCGCCTCTCCCTGTGTACTTGTCGCCTCTCCCTGTGTACTTGTCGCCTCTCTTTATATACTTGTCGCCTGTCCCTGTGTACTTGTCGCCTCTCTCTGTATACTTGTCGCCTCTCTCTGTATACTTGTCGCCTCTCTCTGTGTACTTGTCGCCTCTCTGTGTATACTTGTCGTCTCTCCCTGTGTACTCGTCGCCTGTTTCTGTGTACGTGTCGCCTCTCTCTGTGTACTTGTCGCTTCTCTCTACTTGTCGCCTCTCTCTGTGTACTTGTTGCTTTCGTCCGTGTAATCAGCTGACTTTGTTCCAGTTGTGTTCACTCTGTGTTGCTGTGTCCACATCTTTCCAGGGTGTAGATAGTTACTTGTAATTACCAGTTTTTAGGTATAGGCAGAGAGCTATGCTCATGGTCTCCAATATCAGTACATAAACCATCGTATATATATATATATATATATATATATATATATATATATATATATATATATATATATATATATATATATATATATATATATTAAATTTCTAGTGATTGTAGTATTTACTACTCTCTTATTGTAACCTATTCCACTATTTTACGATTTTGTGGGTAAAAAATTCTAGCGTTGTTTTGGTACTACTGTTTATCCTTATAAATATGCCTATTGTTTTATCCCTGTTTAAAGCTATTCTTACGTGCTTAATATGTGGCTATCATTTTCCTGTTTTCGTTACGTCAACTATCAGTTTTTTGAGAGATTTTCAGCGAGAGTTTTTTTTTTTTCAAGCTCTAAGAGCCATTTTGTGGATTTGTACTTTTCGTATCATTTTTTGTTTCAGTCTCCTGAAGCAGTTACCATTTTTCAATTTCAGGCGAATATCAGTAATAAAATGCTTTAATAATGGTCGATAAACATAACTACTGTGTATGGTAGTTCGCCTCTGTAGCCTCTGTTTTTCTCATGACTTTTTTCCTATGGTCTTCCAGTGACAATATTCTGTCGATAATTGTTTCTAAGTATTATTCTCTACATGGCACTTTAAATATTGTCTCAGTTTATATTCTTCTTGAGGCTTGTTACTTCCATTACGTTGCCCAAACACAAATCATCATCCGCAACTCCAAGTGTTCAATTAATCTAACTTTTTCAGTTGTAACTACCACTACTACTACCACTACCAGCCACTCTCCCTACTACCATTACTACTTCCACTACCAGCATTACCATTCTCCTTACTTCTATTTCTTCCTCTCTATGTCTCGTTCTTGTCCCCTTCGTCTATATATACTGGCTCCTTCACTCTTTTGTATTAGTGTGACTCGTAAATGGTCCAAGTCGGACCGAAACGTCGTTGTGAGCTTTTCTCTCCCATGTGCGGGTTATTGTTCCATTCACGGTATTGTGCCTTTCGTTCTTCGCTTATTTTTGCTTTTGATCCTCGCATCATTAACATACACGTTTTATTCTCTCTGATTAGGTTGTCTTTTGCCTTTCCTTGTGTCTTGAAGTTTCCAGGTCAGACCTAAATGAGTTGCATTGAAATTTTTCTTGCAATATAAATAAAGGCAATCTGCTTTTACATTTCTAGTGTTCATAATATATACAACTCCTGCACCAGCTTCATATATTTGATATACAGGAATTTTTGTCTAAAAACCTGTCTGTCTGGTAGTTGTCAGGCTTTTCCTCTCCAAGTGTTATATTCGCTTTCCTGAGAGAGAATCTTGGGCCTCACGCATATTTCCAGATAGAGAATCATGGGTCTCACACATCTTTCCAGGGAGACAATCATGAGCCTTACACATCTTTCCAGAGAGACAGTCATGAGCCTCACGCATCTTTCCAGAGAGACAATCATGAGCCTCACGCATCTTTCCAGAGAGACAATCATGAGCCTCACGCATCTTTCCAGAGACACAATCATGGGTCTCACGCATCTTTCCAGAGAAACAATCATGGGTCTCACGCATCTTTCCATGTCACTTTTTTTTTTTTAATATGAGCACAATATGATTCGTTTCCTATTTATCCGTAACGAAATCCCCTCAAAAATCTAGAGTAGATCACTGTTCTAAACATTCTTCGGTAAATTCTACCGATGCTGCTTCACCTTGACCTATTGTTTGGGACATACAGGAGTTGCTTTTATACTGTCTCTTCTGATATGTCAATGTCCTCCGCTTTAATCATATTAACAAAATCTATAATATATTTTGTAAATACACCATTAACTTGTAATTTAATATATTATACATTCAGATTTAAATTTCAGATATTGCGTTGTCATCGTTGAATTTATGTTTCCCCGCACATTAACTTTGCCTTTTACAAATCCGAATTAAAGGTTTGATTCTGTCTTAATGTTATCTACTGTTTATTTAAAGAATTCTTTTTTTTCATCCATTTTTACCCTGGATAATCATTTCTATCTTGCTTAAATCTCTGGTAAGTCTCTGTATTAACACGGTAATTACATTTACTGGAAGCTCCTTTTATGTGACTTTCTGCTGCCCTTTTCACCAACTTTTCCTTTTCTCATGGATTCTTTGATTCCTTATTTATGTTGAAGAACTCTTGGCTTTATTCTATATAATTTTTTCTTCTGTAATGTTAAATTTCTATTCGATTGAAAAAAAAAAATGTCAAAATCATGGATTTTCCTGTATTATAATCCAGTTGTTCCTGTTGGAATTTAATTTTCAGTTGTGTTTAGGAATATACAAATAACCAGCAAATAGGAAAAAAACAAAGCTTACGACGACGTTTCGCTCCGACTTGGACTATTTACAAGTCTACGTCGTCGTAAGCTTCTCTCTCCTATAATAATAATATATCTTTATTTATTACAAGTACATGTACAAGGTGTACAGGCCTCGCTGTATACCGTGTACATGCCTTGTTATGCTGAGCATTTCGGGCAAATTAGGTCAGTTTTGACCCAGGATGCGACCCACACCAGTTGACTAACACCCAGATACCCATTTTACTGATGGGTGAACATAGACAACCAGTGAAAGGAAACACGTCAATGTTTCTACCCTCGCTGGGAATCCAACACAGACCCTCGCCGTGTGAAGCGAGAGCTTTAGCCACCAGGCTACGGGGGCACCATGGGTTATTTATGTATTGTTCCAGTCACAGTATTGTGCCTTTCTGTTCTTTCTGTTTACATTCAGAAAAACATGATGCCTCTTTTTAAAATGGGTTTAAATCTCTTGTTAAAAATTTCGTCACTAGAGCCGAGTAGTTATTTTTAAACATGTTGATACACGTTAGAAGTAGTTATTACACCGTTTATTTTACTAATCTTCTGGAGGATAAAATTCACATTCCTTTAGCTGACACAGTTATCAACTATCAGACTATCCAGAGAGGAAACGTTAGTTGACATTTTGTTCCTATATTACTGTCAAGTTACATGATGGTTCAGGGTGAACCGAAACGTTGTCGCACGTTTTATCAACTATCAGACTATCCAGAGAGGAAACGTTAGTTGACATTTTGTTCCTGTGTTACTGTCAAGTTACATGATGGTTCAGGGTGAACCGAAACGTTGTCGCACGTTTTGTGTAGCGTACACAGCTTATATACTGAGATCCGTGGTTCGATCTCCGGTACGAGTAGAAACATTAGGGCGCGTTCCTTAAGACACCTGCTGTCCCTGTTCACCTAGCAGTAAGTAGGTACCTGGGTGTTAGCCGACTGGTGTGAGTTGCATCCTGGGGACAAAATTAACCCAATTTGCCTGACATACTCTGCATAACAAGGGGCTTTCTATATAGTATATTCTTGATATTAGTTATGGTCTGTATACGTTATACACGTACTTGTAGAAATAAAGATTATTATTATTATTATTATTATTATTATTATGTTCTTAAACCCACTGTTATTATATAGAGGTATGTTAACATTTACTGTTATAACTTTGATACTCTTATTAATAGTTCATGCAAGTCAAATTTTCATTTTTTTATTTTCGAATCATTTTAAAGCTTGAGATTTCTTTTAGAAATGTTCCAAATCCTCACTTTTTTTCCTATTCTGTTCCTCTGTATATGGAGGAGCTTTCCTAGATTGTTGTTAATTCAACCAGAATGTCTTCCAGTTTAGTCTCGGTTACACTCACAGTGTCCCCATTCTTAAAATATTCTCTCTCTGTCTCTCTCTCTGTCTCTGTCTCTGTCTCTCTCTCTCTCTCCTCTTTTCTCTCCTCTCTCTCTCTCTCCTCTCTCTCCTCTCCCTCTCTTCTCTCTCTCTCTCTCTCTCTCTCTCTCTCTCTCTGGGGTAACTCCATCCTACCTATTTGTAGGTAAAAGGACACAAGTGCAACTAATATGACATTTTATTGTGGCAACGTTTCGCTCTCCAGGAGCTTTGTCAAGCGAAACGTTACCACATTAGTTGCACTTGTGTCCTATTACCTAACACATTGTCAGTAATTTACCAACATTAACAGTTGTACGTAAAAATCTTTTCTGAAAGTTGATCATTATTATCCTGTTTATCACGTCTGTTTTTATTCATTTAATATAATTGTCTGGATAATAAATTCACCACCACTTAACAGGAGTCTCCACTCCCTTTATTCTCTATTAAAAAAAATTCTTCCTCAATTTATTCTTCATTGAATTTCCTTTCTCTTTCACTGTATATATTTTAATTTTAATTTTCTCTTGGCTGGGCAAATCTTAACTTATACCAACGGATTTAAATTCTTTTATTGAATCTTTATTAATCTCTAGTTTATTAAATTTCAAATATTTTTTTTTTCACCTAAGTTGCGATATGTTTTTCTGTATGTAATGATGTATTTTTACCGTTTGTACTCACCTGTATATGGTTGCAGGGGTCAAGCTACAACTCCTGGTCCCGCCTCATCGCTTGTTGCTACTAGGTCCATTCTCTCCCGGCTCCAAGAGCTTTATCGTACCTCTTCTTAAAGATTTGTATGGTACCTGACTCCACTACATCACTCTCCAGACTGTTCCACTTCCTGACAACTCTATGACTGAAGAAATACTTCCTAACATCCCTATAATTCATCTGGGTTTTCAGCTTCCAGTTGTGTCCTCGTGTTCCTATGACCCATCTCTGGAACATTCTGGCCCTATCTACCTTGTCAATTCCTCTTAGAATTTTATACGTCGTTATAATGTTCCCTCTATCCCTCCTGTCCTCCTGTGTCGTCAGGTTGAGTTTATTTAACCTCTCGTAGGCTCCGGGACTACTCTTGTTGCAAGCTTTTGCACTTTCTCCAATTTCTTGTCGTGCTTGACCAGGTGTGGGTTCCATACTGATGCTGCATACTCCAGTATGGGACTGACGTACACGGTGTACAGTGTCGTGAATGACTCCTTACTCAGATGCTGAAACTCTATTCTTAAGTTTGTCAGGCGCCCATATGTTGCAGCAGTTATCTGATTGATGTGCGCCTCAGGAGATGTGCTCGGTATGATGCTCACCCCAAGATCCTTTTCCTTGAGTGATGTTTGCAGCGTGTGTTTATAAATTGTTATTAATGTATAACTATCTATAATTCACTCAAATATTAAGCATAACTTCAACTATTCTAAATTTGTACTGCCTTTTACCAATGTCTTCCACTAACCTTTAAACAAACTGCCTAATTATTATCAATGTAATTATTTTTATTATAATTATTATCAATATAATTATTAATATAATTATTATATTATCAATATAATAATAATAATTATTATTACTTTAAGAGTCAATATTGGTGTAATGAGGAGAAAATCAGTTTCGATCCTAGGAAAAGAACGATACCTCCAGTTCGATGGATCAAGAGCCCTTCCCCTAAAATAAAAAAAAGTGTCTTTGAAGGGAGGAAGAAATTCCCCCGTTGTGACCGTACCTTCAAAATGTCTTGCTGCCCTGACTTGAAGGGCCAATACTTGACTCCCTTCCCACCAGACACAAGTATACCTGGAGTATACCTGGAAAGGGTTTCTGGCGTCAGCACCCCCGCGGCCCGGTCTGTGATCAGGCCTCATGGTGGATCAGGGCCTGATCAACCAGATTTCACTGTTGGCCGCACCTAACCCGACGTATGAACCACAGCCTGGTTGGTCAGGTACTGACTTTAGGTGCTTGTCCAGCGCCTTCTTGAAGACAGCCAGGGGTCTATTGGTAATCCCTCTTATGTACGCTGTGAGGCAGCTGAGTCGTCTTGGGCCCCTGACACTTATTGTGTTGTCTCTTAACGTGCTAGTGACACCCCTGCTTTTCATTGGGGGGATGTTGCATCGTCTGCCAAGTCTTTTGCTTTCGTAGAGAGTGATTTTCGTGTGCAAGTTTGGTACTAATCCCTCTAGGATTTTCCAGGTGTATATAATCATATATCTCTCCCGCCTGCGTTTCAGGGAGTACAGGTTGAGGAACTTCAAGCGTTCTCAGTAACTGAGATGTTTAATCTCCGTTATGCGCGCGATGAAGGTTCTCTGTACATTTTCAAGGTCAGCAATTTCACCTGCCTTGAAAGGCATTGTTAGTGTGCAGCAATATTCCAGCCTAGATAGAACAAGCGACCTGAAGAGTTCGTCACTCATCCCTAATTTTGAAGGTTCTCACTATCCATCTTGTCATTTTTCTAGCAGATGCGATTGATACAATGTTATGGTCTATGAAGGTCAGATCCTCAGACATGATCACTCCCAGGTCTTTGACATCAGTTTTTCGTTCTATTGTGTCGTTGGAATTTGTTTTATACTCTGATATAGTTTTAATTTCCTCACGTTTTCCATATCGAGTCATTGAAATTTCTCAGACTGTTGATTTGGTTGATGTCCGCCTGGAGTCTTGCAGTGTCTTGAACGACGGTGCTCCGTGGCCTGATCGCTAAAGCTCTCGCTTCACATGGCGAGGGTCTGCGTTCGATTCCCAGCGAGGGTAGAAACATTAGGTGTGTTTCTTTACACCGGTTGTCTATGTTCACCCATCAATAAAATGGGTACCTAGGAGTTAGTCGACTGGTGTGCGTCGCATCCTGGAACAAGGACCTAATTTGCCAGAAATGCTCTGCATAACAATCGGCTTTCTATATAGTAGCATGTCATTGATGTCAGCTAGGACTATATACCATGTTCTTGTAGCAAATAAAGTTGTTATTATCACTATTTACAAAGTCACGGTGCTGATTATTTGTGTATTTATGTCTGGGCCTCGTCTCAGCAGGCGATGGCCAATAGCAGCAGAACTCTCGGGTGTAAACACAGTCTGAAGATTGAGACACTTATGCAACATATGGGAATCTTTATTCAGGAAACGTTTCGCCACACAGTGGCTTCATCAGTCCAATACAAAGTAGAAAGGCGTAAGGAGAGGAGGAGTATGAGGTAATCAGTCCCTCAGCCTGGAGTCGATGTGTTCAGTCCATCAATCTTGTAGAATGGACTGAACACATTGACTCCAGGCTGAGGGACTGATTACCTCAAACTCCTCCTCTCCTTACGCCTTCCTCTTTGTATTGGACTGATGAAGCCACTGTGTGGCGAAACGTTTCCTGAATAAAGATTCCCATATGTTGCATAAGTGTCTCAGTCTTCAACTTGTCGGTTTTCCAACCATTCATCACAAAACACAGTCTGACATGCACCTCTCGTTCTCAAGGAGTTACTAAAACAATCTTACATTTACAAGGCATTTAAACTTTTCTCTCCAGCTTTAATGCGTCACTGTGTTGGTGACCATGTGAAGAGAACTTCGTTACATGTTTTTTGCTTTCCTGACCATTAATACTAGGTGGGTCGTTGGTTTAAGGCGGGAGGTGACTTGGACCTGCCTCGCATGGGCCAGTAGGCCTGCCGCAGTGTTCCTTCTTTCTTGTGTTCTTATAAAGAATAGTACCTCACCTCGAACCCGTGTTTAAGTGTTATTAATTAACTCGAATGACCTTGCATAATAACCCAGCTACTACTCAGTTTGATAATAATAATAATAATAATAATAATAATAAAATTAACAATAATAATCTTTATATCTGAAATGTACATTATACAATTAACAGTGAATTAGTTGTCATTATTGACATATTAGAAAGCGTCCGGTTAAGCAGGTTATTTGGGTAGCAGCCTTAAAATTAACTAGTGACTAATGGTCAATTAGTTAAGTTAATTTACATGAATATTATAATCTGCAGTCTTTGGTTCCATCATGCCTCTTCGTAAAGCTGTGTATACAAACCTCTGCTCGTTCTCTGGTTTCTTGACATATTTAATCAGCTACGGGCTTCAAGTTGGTGCTGCTTACTTCATGATGACTCTCACATATTTAGTAACTAGGATTATCCTCTTTTTTTATTGATATTGCTGTAAGTTAATATAAGAATCGTTAAACGTGCAGTTATTGTGCATGTTATTTGGTTGAGATGTTCCTCTGGTGATATGTTGGGTAGTATGCTTACCTCCGGATCCGACTCCTTGGGTGAGGTTTGCGATCCTTGTTCAACGACGTTTTACTTCATCAGTCCTATACAAAGAACGGTGGGGGATGAAAAGCAGTTTGAGGTAATCAGTCCCTCAGCCTGGAGATAATGTGATAAGTCAGTCCTGAATACAGTATAGTGTGTGTGTGTGTGTGTGTGTGTGTGTGTGTGTGTGTGTGTGTGTGTGTGTGTGTGTGTGTGTGTGTGTGTGTGTGTGTGTGTGTGTGTGACTTGAGTGATCCTCAGGATGAATCAGACTTGTATGCTATAAATACCTGCTATCGTCTTTAAAATATTATATATATACCTTCTATATATGCTATCCTAAAAATCCTGTCTTCTACCCTCCATGTATGCTATCCTAAGAATTCTGTCTTCTTAGAATGCTGTATCACACACATCTACTTGCACTGTACCATCTTCTATATATTCTTAACTAAGCAGTATCTAGGCTTATTGTCTTCTTCAATACGTTCTCTTCAACGTGTCAATTCCTTTAGTAAGATGATTTAAACTTATCTTTTTAGGTATTAAACTTCTAAAGTATTTAAGCCTTTAAAATCAAATCACGTAAAGCGTGGGATCGAACCCTCGGTAGGTAAGTCCTAAACCCGTTCTGTGTTTTGCAGTTGTGTTACGATTTCTTGAGCTATTTAAGCATTGTAAGCATAATGTATTCTGCAAATAATCAGTATCAATATGCCTCCTTATGATAATTAGTCCCTTAGAATGATGACAGGGAAACCAGCGGAAGGCCTCGGTCAGATGATCAAAAGCTCCAGTGGCGGCTCATCATATGACTAAGACCCACGTCAGGAAACACTTGTCCTGTTTCCTGACGAATCTTACCTAACTTTCCACGGGGATCACTGCTCGTATGGACGCACACTGATAACATTTCCCCAGTTGATATTATCCTTATCAGCCAGTCCTTATCAGCCAGACTGTTGGTGCTTATAGCTCTCAGTCCGATGCATGCAGGATGCATCAGTGTGGTTGATCAGAAATCATGTGAAAAAATGTATCAATCATATCCTTATTGGTAGTTTCTCTTAGACATAATATCTGCCATCTTATGCAGTTCTGACCATCTCTTGTAGGTTTGACGTGTTTAACATTTATGGTATGTGATGTTTTTCTAAATATATTTCCTTGGTACACTGCTCCTAGCTTGCTTCCTTCAATGGTACACTGCTCCGATATTGCTTCTTTCAATGGTACACTGCTCCGATATTGCTTCTTTCAATGGTACACTGCTCCGATATTGCTTCTTTCAATGGCACACTGCTCCGATATTGCTTCTTTCAATGGTACACTGCTCCGATATTGCTTCTTTCAATGGTACACTGCTCCGATATTGCTTCTTTCAATGGTACACTGCTCCGATCTTCCTCCTTTTGTACTCTTGCTGGCCTGAATTACCTCCTTCCTTGGTATACCGCTCTGAGCTACTTTCTCCTTCGGTATGCTACTCTGATTACATTTACCTGTTTAGTATTGCCCATTAAATATTTCTTCCTCAACCTGACATCACCATATATTGTCTGACCAATTGCTCTAGAGACCCGTAATATCGCTTTTTCAGTACATGCCCAACTTGTGGCGTGTTTGTTTGTGTACTATTACTCATTCATTTCTTGCCTATTCTTGGCTTGGCGCGACTGTTAGCTCCAGATCCATTAACTGTTTGTGGTTCGGCCTAATATTTCATTCCTACCTCGTGGGCCCATATCATACTCAATCTCAAATGCCTGTGATTGCGGTAGTCTCTACCCATCTGTGTTTAAATAGGTGTGAACCCAGGTAGTTGCTCTGTTTTGGTCTACATTTGACGTGAATAAAATCTGGTTGGCATGTTGGGTTTTTAAAGTCTTTACAATTGATGAACAATTTGGTCAACGCCTCGCTTGTTACCTCCGGTTCCTACACCTCTTCCTTCGTTAACTGTGCCGCCTCTGTTCCTTTTTGCATACTGCCCCTTGCTAGCTTTCGGTTTTGCGACATTTTCTTATTTGCAGTGATTTTTTTTTGCTATCCCGTTCCTTTTTCCATTTTTTAGCTCTTTCAATTTAGGTTTTTTCTTCCAGGTATGATAGCCTGGATAGTGATCAGGTTGGCATTGTTTTCAGTCTCTGATGACGATCACTCTTACAGCCAAAAGTTAGTAGTATACTGACGAAGTCTCTTTTAGTCTTTAATTAGAACGAAGTTGTCAGATTCATGGAAAGTATGCTAACTCCAGTCTCTGAGGTATGACCAAGAGTCATCGTCATCTAAACAATATCACTTTACTCATAGTACTGGGAGCCTATCGTCCCCTTAAGCCATTGTTAAGGAACCCAACCACTCTGTGCTTACCACAGACGAGGAAGGCGTAATAACCACCGTTGAACCATCCTATTGTTTTACCTCGCAGATTTACTCTCCCAGAGGGATCATTCCCTGTCTTCAGGTTCGTGGCTGACGAAGCAAGTTTCAGAGTAGTGTCTGACCTGCTGCCCACGCCATCGCCCAGATCGAGTTTCCTCGGTGGCAGTACTCAATAACTGCTGCTTCCTACAGATGGCAGTATGATTCCTAAGAATTTCTCCTTCCTACACACCTTAGCATTCGCTTTTGTCTGGCACTCGGCAGACGGAGGATCAAGCCTCTACCACGTCTTGCGCTGAAAGACCCAAGTGGATTTAGCGCTTAACGTGAATTAAACAGAACAATCCTACCTCTACAGAAGGCGAGATTCTCGTGTGAGGACCTTCATCACAACACCAGGACTACCGTTTTGGTGTTGCGCTTACGACCACTTGAAAAGTTATGTCGTTTTATGAATATCCCAATTGTTAATATTATTGTAAATTACCGAAGGCAGTAATCATAGTGTAGCGTAACATGGGAAGAGCTTTATTGCTTTTACAGCTCAGTTTTACAGACTAAGAGCTGTTATCCTACCACAGCTCATTTACAGGCTATGAGTTTTCTTACCTCAGCTCATTTGCAGGCTAAGAGGTCCTACCTCAGCTCATTTGCAGGCTAAGAGGTCCTACCTCAGCTCATTTCAAAGCCCAGCTCTATGAAGGGTCTACTACCATCCCCCAGGATGCGACCCACGACAGTCGACTAACACCCAGGTACCTACTTACTGCTAGGTAAACAGGAGGTTTAAGAAAGGGGGTACCTACTTACTGCTAGGTAAACAAAAGGTTTAAGAAAATGTGCCCAACGATTCCACCAGCCCTGGGAAGTTTCAAGCCGCTTTTCCGAAATTTCTCACTCCTTGAGTGTTGTAACAGTGTGTGTGGAACATAAGTAACTTATTTCTTGTTTTTTGCAATGTTTGAGAGAGAGAGAGAGAGAGAGAGAGAGAGAGGAACGGAGAAAGAGAGAGAACGAAGAGGAGATGAACAGAAGGAGAGAGAAGAGAAGAGAAAAAAAACAAGAGGGAGACTAAGAGATAGAGATAGGAGAAAAGAGGAGAAAAGCAGGGGGGGGGGGGTAAGAGAGACTATATAGCCGTTCTTGGTTTAACAGTTTCCGGAAAAAAAACGTAAAACAAGTTTTATAAACTTCTGGATGCGCTTTACACGTTGTTCCGAAATCATTAAAACTCGTTTGAGTAAAACTACAAGACGTCAGGTGTAGATAATGGTATAAAATACCGACACGATGTGCTTGTGACTTGATAAAGCTCACTGTGTGGGCGAAACGTTGTTAATAAAGGATAGCATTATACTGCATTTGTATTTATTTTCCATGTCAGGTGTGTCACTACAGTGTAGCTTTTCCACGGCGTCTTATATATATCCTTTTTTTAAGTTTTCATGATTCATATTAATGTTACATTTGCAAAAAGCGAGACATAAGACTTAATCTCTTCGTATATATGTAATTGTTTACTTAGATTTGGAATACTACCGGTCCCAGCACTGACCCTTGTGGGAACCTGTTTGTCGCCTCTGCCCTTCTCGGATTTCCTCGTGACTTATTCAGAGGTCTGTTGTAGTACCTTTCACTTTATCCCTGCTTGCTAGTACTAATTTACCATAATTTTTAAAGGGATGGACCGGTAAGCCAGCTGAAGGCTTCGGTCAGAGGACCAAAAGCTCCATCTGTGGGTCATCATATGACTAAAAGCCACGTCCTGTTTCCTGACAAACTTTACCTAACCTAACCTGCCTCCTAGTCTCATCTTTGTATCAGCCTCTGGTGTGACAGAATAGGCTTATTAAACTTATCCCTTGGAAAGCATTGAAAATGGGTTGGACAAATATTTTTATTAGTAAGTTTGGGTTTGGGAAAGACTTACCTAGTATGGGCCAGTAATCCTGCTGCAGTGTTCCTTCTTTCTTATGTCATTACAATTCAGGATGCTGCAATTAAACGTCGTCTTTCTTACATTATGTCCCTCTTCTCGGGCCACTTGCCCTGATTCCTCCTCTTCCCCTCCTCCCCATCCTTTTCCAGTTATTTCCATCCTTCCTTATCATTCTTCCTTCCCATCTTACGACAGCTCTCGTCGCCCTCGATTCGATTCGATTCTTGTCTAAGACGAAAAGCAGGTTTGTAAGATACAGGATTTCACCCTCTCTAAACCCGTGCTGGTTATCCTTTGTGGATTTCCATTCTTCAGATGCTCAGCTCTTATTCTTTTAATGTTCTTTTATCTTACCCTGGGCCAGGGCGGGATTAAGACATGGACTTTAAGGGCTGCAGCTCAGGGTTCTCCGCCAGCAGGAGGACCTCCAGAGATTAAGTGAAACGTTCACAGTTAAGTTTATAATTTTAGTATGTTAGTACTTCACGTATATGATGAACTCTTGACTGTTGTAATTAGTTTTTTTCTTTGAAAATATCACTGGGGAGCTTACAGTACCTGTAGCTCAGGGGCCTCACAGTACCTGTAGCTCAGGGGCCTCACAGTACCTGTAGCTCAGCACAGGGGCCTCACAGTACCTGTAGCCCAGGGGCCTCACAGTACCTGTAGCTCAGGGGCCTCACAGTACCTGTAGCCCAGGGACCTACAAAATCTTAATCCGGTTCTGCCATGGACAGTATTCATGTTAAATATGTGGGTCTGTAGTATAGCATTTGTCTGTTTCAGTTATCTCATCCTTCCATTTGTATATATTAACATAGATACTCTTTCTTTTATTTCGGCAGATTCTTCTCTGTAACAATCCTTCGTAGGGAGATTGTTAGCTAATCTATGTGTCTTGGGCTCTAGTCTCGACTCCTTCCCCTGCCTTATACAATCAACTGACACTGTCGATTCCTATCCCTTTGGGTTTAAAGAAGTCTTTCGTCGAATAATCCGGACGGCTGTTATCTCAGGATAACCCAGAAAAGCAACGTACTGTGGGTTATTTCAATCGAGGTCGTTTGGTTCTCTTCCTGAAGATACGACTCACATCAGTATCTAATGAGACTTTCCGTATAACTCGACTCACTCGGGTTTCAACCTGGCTCCTTCGGTTTTGAGCCGAATGTACTACAACCGAACTATTTATCATCTTAAAATACTCTTGTGAATCAATGGTATACAATGCTCACAAGATGAAGAATTAGACACATGTGCAACATCTGGGTATCTTTACTTGAAGACGTATATGACCATCAATCGTCTTACCTGTGCTTCACATTCGTCAAGACTACGTTGTGACTTTGTCAATGGTCCAAGTCGGACCGAAACGTCATCGTAAGCTTCTCTCTTTTATGTGCGGGTTATTTGTGTATTGCTCATTATTTGCTATTAGGCTGAGGGACTGAGTACCTCATTTCTACTGTCTTCTGTATATATTTTTACAGGCATTAGATTATGTCCATGTATTGTACTGAAAAAGCCAATGGATGGCGAGACTTCTTTAAGTAAAGATACCTATATGTTGCAATTGTGTTTTTAAAATGCTCTTGTTCAACCAGGGACTCGAATTCTTAACCTTTGGTTAATAACACTTAAAACTCTACATACTGAGTTATGCGCTGACGAAGAAAAAACTGACGTCTGCGCCACCGGCCTCGCATGGGATTACATCTACACACGTCTGTGTGATGGCTCTGTCAAATTCACCTGTGGTCTACCTTACTTCTTCCCACTCAAGCAAGAATATGTTAAAATATATAACGATGCTTAGGCAATACAATCGAACTATCGTACCGTCCCAAGTCTACATTCAGGAAATTCAAGAACGGGTCTCTCTCTTTGAACCCACTGTCGACACTCGACTCAGCACTTCCTCCTGGGACTGAACCTCTCCTGAGCCCTGCCTTCCCTGCCCACTTACCACCTCTAACCACTCAAGACCATTATCTGACAACAGCTGCCTGCTTCTGCTGCTCCTCAATATTTCCACGAAGAGACCCCCGTCCCTTCCTCTTCAGTGCTATTATTCACCTGTCCACTTTAAGGATCACCCTCATGGAATCCTTCCTACACTTTCTGTATCTGTACATTCTTCACGGGCGAATTTTTTTTTCCCATAGTTACGCCCAAAACAGATGTGCAAGAATTTCTCGTTTTCTCTCGTGAATTTAATATAACAAAACTGTTCCAGAGACGCGCGTTTAGCAACGGCACAGATCTTATCCAACAAACCCACACAGTCTGCGAGAACAAACGTCACGGCTACGGAGTATGCATCTTCATTTGAATAAAGAGCTCGATCGCTGGCGCACTTTGCTCACACACTGAGGTCCGGAGATCGAATCCCCAGTACGGCTGGACAACATCAGGGCGTGTTTCCTTAAGACACCTGCTGTCCTTGTTCACCCATCATTACCCCTCAAAGAAGGTTCCTTGGTGTTGGTGAGGGGCTCTTGATTTAGGGAATTGGATCTGTGCTCCAGTTCCCCGAATTAAGCCTGAATGCCTTCCTCCCCCCAGGCGCTGTATAATCCTCCGGGTTTAGCGCTTTCCCCTTGATTATAATAATAATAATCACCCATCGTTATAAAATGGGTACCTGGGTGTTAGTCGGCTGGTGTGATTAAAGCATTTTAGGGATTAAAGTATCCATGATTCGTGGTGTACAGAGTATATACCGATTTGGTGAGAATCGTGTAGTTGATAGCCTTCAAACCTAGTAAATTATAAGATTTGCATCAAAAAACAACAACCTGTAGACCCGCAAACAATAACATTCACAACATGTAGACATATGATATCCAAAAACAACTACAACCAAGAAACTAGCAAGTCGATACAACCAAGAAACTAGCAAGTCGATACAACCAAGAAACTAGCAAGTCGATATAACCAAGAAACTAGCAAGTCGATACAACCAAGAAACTAGCAAGTCGATACACCCAAGAAACTGCAGTCGATACACCAAGAAACTAGCAAGTCGATAAACCAAGAAACTAGCAAGTCGATACAACCAAGAAACTAGCAAGTCGATACAACCAAGAAACTAGCAAGTCGATACAACCAAGAAACTAGCAAGTCGATCAACCAAGAAATAGCAAGTCATAACCAAGAAACTAGCAAGTCGATACAACCAAGAAACTAGCAAGTCGATAAACCAAGAAACTAGCAAGTCGATACAACCAAGAAACTAGCAAGTCGATATAACCAAGAAACTAGCAAGTCGATACAACCAAGAAACTAGCAAGTCGATATAACCAAGAAACTAGCAAGTCGATACAACCAAGAAACTATTAAGTCGATACAACCAAGAAACTAGCAAGTCGATATAACAAGAAACTAGCAAGTCGATACAACCAAAACTAGCAAGTCGATACAACCAAGAAACTAGCAAGTCGATACAACCAAGAAACTAGCAAGTCGATACAACCAAGAAACTAGCAAGTCGATATAACCAAGAAACTAGCAAGTCGATATAACCAAGAAACTAGCAAGTCGATATAACCAAGAAACTAGCAAGTCGATATAACCAAGAAACTAGCAAGTCGATACAACCAAGAAACTAGCAAGTCGATACAACCAAGAAACTAGCAAGTCGATACAACCAAGAAACTAGCAAGTCGATAAACCAAGAAACTAGCAAGTCGATAAACCAAGAAACTAGCAAGTCGATATAACCAAGAAACTAGCAAGTCGATATAACCAAGAAACTAGCAAGTCGATACAACCAAGAAACTAGCAAGTCAATACAACCATAAATACACCAAGAAGACAATAACCAGAACCAGTAAACTAAATAAAACTCAGACAACGATAACGTGTAGACTAACAAGAACCATAACAACCCCAGTTCTCCAACAACCTCTTCACTTTCCCAACCTGACCTACCTTCCCCCACCAACCCACTTATCAACCCCTGCCAACCACGAGCTCCCACGTACACCAGTGGTATCTCCACCTTCCCCAACACCACTCTTATTTTCATCTTGCTCTCGCTATCACCTGCTCACACACCACTAAACAGCATTCAAAAGATCAACATTGATGCAACTGTCCACCAGCCCCTTTCTTTTTACACTGGGCATACCAACGCTTTTTAAGTACTAGCGCAAGCCTAGCGTTGCCAAACGTAAACTTTCCGTTATTGTGATTAGTTGTTAGTTAATTATACGCAGACATAGGCTAATATAAATTAAATTAACCTAACCTCCCCTAATTGTTAATAACGAAGGTGATTTTCCGTAGTTTGTTAGATGCAGTAGATGTTAACGAACCAGATTTTATAGGAAAGTAAATACATAATAGGAGAGGAGCTTATGAAGGCCAGAATTAATCACTGGGAAAAATCTGTGTGTGTGTCATTAGCTCCAATTTGCAACAGTTAATAAAATAAAAAAAATCCATCTGGAACACTAAAATTATGGATATTAAGAAGAAAAACAAAACCATCGTTTATTTTGTGATACATCTATACTACATAATTTTTTTTTTAGCAAATTCTCTTCAGCTATTTAGCAGATAAATCTGAATAAAATTCTAAAATTTATCAACTGAAAAACAGAATTTATATTTACAATACAATGATCAAGCATGTTACAGCAGATGTTAAATTAGACACATGTGCAACACTTGTCTGTCTTTATTATTGAATTGTTTCGCTACACAGTGACGTCATCAGTCTAATGGTGAAGATCACAGGTAGTTTGAGGTAATCCAAACCATACCCCGGCCGGGATTGAACCCGCGGTCAGAGAGTCTCAAAACTCCAGCCCGTTGAGACTCTCTGACTGCGGGTTCAATCCCGGCCGGGGTATGGTTTGTTTGCAATCGTGTCATTACGAATTCGTGAGTCAGTTTGAGGTAATGTTAAGGCAGGATAGCCTGTGTGAGGTTCATTAAGGTCAGCCTACTGAATTCTATGGTACTGAGAAGAATTTTCATCACACTGTTGAACTGCCTCCCAGCATACATGAGGGGGATTACCAATAGACCCCTGGCTGTCTTTAAGGTTGGTTTACGTGTGACCAGCAGTAACAGCCTAGTTGATCAGACCTTCATCCACCACGAGGCCTGGTCACAGACCGGGCAGCGGGGGCGCTGACCCCCGAAATCCCCTCCAGGTATCCTGAGAACCACGCTCTGTGGATATCAACTGGCATTAATGTGAGAAACTCTAAGGATATTGCCCACCAAGATGGACATCTGGGCATCCTCCCAGTATAGGAAACCGTAAGTAATTTATTCAGGTACACACAGATCCAGTTACATATAGTAACATATGTGTAGAGAACTTACGATAACTCATAAAAATTCAGAGTGACTTATTTTCACTTGGGTTGTTTGTGTTTTTATTTCCTTCTTCCTCTGAGAATTTTAATTATAATTGAGGTGTAATAAATTCAATCAGCTTCCAATTTCTTACGCTAGTGTATCACACCGTCAGGAATTTTCATGTTATTGGGGTGTGCTAGGTGTCCCGTAGCTCGACTGGTAGCGCACTCAACTCACACACTGAGGTCCGGGGGTCGATCCCCGGTATGGGTGGAAACATCAGGACGTGTTTCCACAAGACTTCAAACCATCAATGTTTTCATTATACGCACTCTGTACTATTCTCTTTTTTTTTTTGCATCTGTTGAGATAGGAGCTGAGCTTATGGAATATAGAGGACAACTTTCTGAGATCTCCCAGCAACGAAACAACTAATTTCCAAACAATAACAAATCCAGTTTGGTTGTAACGATGCCTTTAACCTGCCGTAGTTTCTAAACTTATAGTAGATTGTGTTAAAATATTATCGCCTTTCTGTAACCTCCCAGTTAATGTTGACGATTTTCAAAACCTTATATATAAAAATCTTTGTGAAAGAATATAACAGAAACATATTTAGATTTTTCTGCTCACTATGTATCTAAGACGAAGCAGGGTAGCAGCACATTACTTATCTACCTAATTTCGTTAAGTCATATAAAAAACGACACCATAACCTAAACATACCCAGCTGCAAGCCACCAGCTCAGAATTCACTTCAAGTAAATGTCTTGACCACTATCATTATCTTACACTATCATCACTATTACTCCACCAGAGAACAGCCTTAACTTTCCACTTTCCCCTAACCGCTCGACACTCTTAATTTTTTCTCCCACGATATTCCCTGCACCTACAACATTCCCTACTACCTTAATATTCCCCAAAACACCACTTCCTACCCTACAAAATTCTTTACCCAACGACATCCCTAGCCTCACTACATCTCTATCCCCACTACATCCCTCCCCCATACTACATCTCTAACGCCACTACATCCCTAACCCCACTACATCTCTAACCACCACTACATTCCTACCCCCACTACATCTCTATTCCCACTACATCCTACCCCCAACTACATCTCTAACCACTACATCCCTACCCACTACATCTCTAACCCCACTACATCCCTACCCCACTACTATCTCTAACCCACTACATCCTACCACTACATCCTAACCCCACTACATCCCTCACACCCACTACATCTCCTAACCCCACTACATCTCTATACCCACTACATCCCTACCCCCACAAACATCTCAACCCCACTACATCCCTACTCCCACTACATCTCTAACCCCACTACATCCTACCCCACTACTATCTCTAACCCCACTACATCCTACCCCCATACATCTCTAACCCCACTACATCCCCTACCCCACTACTATCCTAACCCCACATACATCCCTACTCCCACTACACTCTACACCCATACATCCTACCCACTACATCTCTATCCTCACTACACCTACCCCCATACATCTCATATCCCCACTACATCCCTACCCCACTACATCTCTAACCCGACTACATTTCACCTACCCCCACTAATCTCTAACCCAACTTATCCCTACCCCCACTACATTCTCTAACCCATACATCCTACCCCACTACATCTTCTAACCCCACTATCTCCCTTTACTACCAACTACACTCTTATCCCCACTCATCCCTACCCATACATCTCAGCGCACTACATCCCTACCCCCATATCTCTAACCCCTGGATACATGCTTACTATAAACTCAGGAATTCCCACCACATGGCATCCCACTACCAGTCTCTAGAAACCCCAGTACATACTTACTTCCAGTACATCTCTAACCATACATCCTAACACTATATTCTACCCTAACTACCACTTACTTTAACCATAATCTCTCCCCCACTATCTTAATCCACTTAGATTTTGTTTTTACCCCACTTACTCTCTATTCCCATACATTCACATAATGTCCCTACTAATCTAACCACTTACCCTACATTTCCACTACTCTTAATCCATCTACACCTACCATAATCTTCAATTTATCGGACTGATCCCTACCAGCTCGACTTGTACCCATACAACCTACCCACCACTAATCCTACCCGATACATCCCTACTCCACTGAAATCTCAGACCCACTTCCCTAACCCCACACCTTCTAATTCCTCATTATCCTACCACATACATTCTCTATCCCCATCATTTCCTTTTACCTCCCTACATTCTAACCCATACATCCCTCCCCCACTACATCTCTAACCCCACTACATCCCTACCCCCACTACATCTCTAACCCACTACATCCTAACACCACTAACATCTCTAACCATCTTCATCCTACCCCACTAACTCTATCCCTACATTCCATACTCTACGATTACATCTCTATCCCATACATCCCTACCCTCACTAATCTCTAACCCCATCTAATCCTACCCCACTACATCTCTAACCACTACACCCTATCCCCATAAATCTCTTACAACATATACAAATCCCTACCCCCTACATTCTTAACCCACTACATCCTACCCACTACATTCTAACCCACTACTCCTTACCTCACTACATTCTTACCCCACTACATCCTACCCCCACTACATCTCTAACCCACTACATCCCTACCCCACTACATCTCAACCCCACTCAAATCCCTACTCCACTACATTCTAACCCCACTACATCCCTACCCCATACATCTTAACCCCACTACACCCTACCCCCACTACACTCTAACTCCACTACATCCCTACCCCCACTACTTATTTCTCTAACCCCACTACATCCCTACCCCACTAATCTCTAACCCACTACAATCCCTACCCCACTACATCTCTAACCCACTACATCCCTACCCACCACTACATCTCTAACCCCACTACATCCCTACCCCACTACATCTCTAACCCCACTACATCCCTACCCCCACTACATCTCTAACCCCACTACATCCCTACCCCACTACATCTCTAACCCCACTACATCCCTACCCCCACTACATCTCTAACCCCACTACATCTATAGCTGTCATGTGGCACTGGGTGGTGCCCATCCTGCGGGTATATCGCGGGATGAGGTCACCAGTACGTGGGTGAACGCAAGAGTTGTGATTGGTCCTCACAAGGTGAGGACTAGAAGATCAGTTTTGATAGGCTTAGGAATGAGAGGTAAGAGTTGCCAAATATCTTATCCGAGAGGTGAAAGTAGGGAATTAAAAACAAATAAACGGCCGGGGATGTAAACCCGGGAGGGTGAACAAGAAAAAATGAATACATCTTCATCAGGATACATTTAAAGTTATCAAAATCTTAGTTTAAATTATTTTGCAGTTATCTCTTCCTTTTAAACCAGTGGTTCCCAACATTTTTCAGTTGTTACCCAATTTACGCTCACCTAGAGCTATGTACCCCCACATAACGTGTTATTGATATATCCTGGTAACGGAAACGTTCGCTCCATATTTATCTACAAAACCATTGAATTACATCATGTTCCATATCTACATTTTTTTAATTCTATCATAATTAACAGACTACTAATCACTATGTAACAGTACGGACTACATCACTACTAATAACCTCCGCCCAACCAACACTCAGCTTATGTCTCTCCGATTGTCCATTGATAAACTACAGAGTGAATAGAGCACATAGCGAGTGGTACCGTAATGAGGTCAGACCTGGGCTACTCAGTGACTTGTCCTAACTACTTATCAATTACTTGGTTTCCACACCGTAGCATAATTTCTGCTTTTCCTCTACTTGTATATGTAGTTAATGTGTGTTTATGTAATTATTGCGTTAATAATATAGCTTACTTATGAAAGATTACTATACAATGTTTATATACTTAAGAAAGTTAAAGATAATGGGTCTAACCAGTGGTACGCATGTTAAATATATGATTTGAAAGAATGCGTATGAATTTTGTCTGTCACCCTTCATTACGTAAGAGAGAATTGGGTCTAAACATGTCCCCCAGGTAGATAATTTACCCTCATGGGGTAATGACCGTTTGAATTCTTACTTTAGTAAGTTTGAATTTTGTTGTGCTAAACCGTTTCGCTCACCTAGGATCTATGTTCAGCCTAACGGCCTTGTGTTCCTGAGGCCAACGTCCCATAAAGTACATACAAACATCGTGCCATATACCAACTTTTGTCTGGTAATTCTATATATTAACGCATTTATCTGATGAAAAGTACTGACACGCATATACCTAACCCCCCCCCTGGATCTTTCCACACCCACATTGGGCGGTACCGCCATTTTGGATCATTTGCTCTAAACCAAGCTACTTCACGATGTAGTCAGTCTTCATCCTAATTCCTGGCTACGAACCAGACTTCAGTGAAGACCTATTTCTAGTTAAGACCCAGTCCGCCGTCATATGTTCCTGTCGTCCAGCTTGCTAAGTGTGGTTAATGTAATGTGTAATAATGCGTTAAGATAATATGGAATTATGGGAAAGATGACGTATGAATTGTCTTACTTCTTAGTAAGAGAGAATTGGGTCTAAACCAGTGGTCGCCGTAAGATAATATGAATTATGGGAAAGATGACGTATGAATTGTCTTACTTCTTAGTAAGAGAGAATTGGGTCTAAACCAGTGGTCGCCGTAAGATAATATGAATTATGGGAAAGATGACGTATGAATTGTCTTACTTCTTAGTAAGAGAGAATTGGGTCTAAACCAGTGGTCCCTAGATTTGTTCAGACTGCCGCTCCCTTGGTTCCCAGGCCACATCCCTAGTACCCAACCACACACATGCGAACACATCTCTTTCTTGGTATTAGGTTTACTGCATATTCAAAATACCCCAATACCTCCCCCCCTGGATCTTTCCACAACCCCCATGGGGGCGGTACCGCCATCTTTGGGAATCATTGTGACTCTAAACCAGCACTTTAGAATGTAAGATCCAGGTCTTACATCCTAAATCCCTGGGACTCGAAACCAACACTTTAGGATGTAAGACTTTAGGATGTAAGACCCAGGTCCTGGCCTCCATTGCTATTCCTGATGGTGACAGCATCCTAGTGGGAATATGTAAATACGCGTGACTACGTGGTTCAAGGTCTCTGGTTCATGACGTTGCAGTAGATGACTGACAGGTATCGTAACCTTAATTACTGTGGCAATTAGATGTACTTCGGCAGCTGCACAATCCGACAAAGGTATCCCGGTAGTGCATAACCAGTCCCCTGTACGCGACTGGAATAGTGAAGAGTGCGGCTTAAGTTTGCAACAAGTTAAATGTTTGAGTTGATGATTTAAAGTCAATCAGAAGAGGCATTCACAAATCATCACATGGAAACAAATATTTTAATTTCTTCGATATAATTGACAAATTAGGATGTATGTATGTATGTAGGTGTATGTGTGTGTTAGTATGTGTGTGTGTGTGTGTGTGTACTCACCTAGTTGAAGTTGCAGGGGTCGAGTCCAAGCTCCTGGCCCCCGCCTCTTCACTGGTCGCTACTAGGTCACTCTCCCTGAACCGTGAGCTTTATCATACCTCTGCTTAAAGCTATGTATGGATCCTGCCTCCACTACATCGCTTCCCAAACTATTCCACTTCCTGACTACTCTGTGGCTGAAGAAGTACTTCCTAACATCCCTGTGATTCATCTGTGTCTTCAACTTCCAACTGTGTCCCCTTGTTGCTGTGTCCAATCTCTGGAACATTCTGTCTTTGTCCACCTTGTCAATTCCTCTCAGTATTTTGTATGTCGTTATCATGTCCCCCCTATCTCTCCTGTCCTCCAGTGTCGTCAGGTTGATTTCCTTTAACCTCTCCTCGTAGAACATACCTCTTAGCTCTGGGACTAGTCTTGTTGCAAACTTTTGCACTTTCTCTAGTTTCTTTACGTGCTTGGCTAGGTGTGGGTTCCGGACTGGTGCCGCATACTCCAATATGGGCCTAACGTACACGGTCTACAGGGTCCTGAACGATTCCTTATTAAGATGATGGAATGCTGTTCTGAGGTTTGCCAGGCACCCATATGCTGTAGCAGTTATTTGGTTGATGTGCACTTCAGGAGATGTGCCTGGTGTTATACTCACCCCAAGATCTTTTTCCTTGAATGAGGTTTGTAGTCTCTGGCCCCATAGACTGTATTCCGTCTGCGTTCTTCTTTGCCCTTCCCCAATCTTCATGACTTTGCACTTGGTAGGATTGAATTTCAGGAACCAAATGCTGGACCAGGTCTGCAGCCTGTCCAGATCGCTTTGTAGTTCTGCCTGGTCTTCGATCGAATGAATTCTTCTCATCAACTTCACATCATCTGCAAACAGGGACACTTCTGAGTCTATTCCTTCCGTCATGTCGTTCACAAATACCAGAAACAGCACTGGTCCTAGGACTGACCCCTGTGGGACCCCGCTGGTCACAGATGCCCACTCTGACACCTCGCCACGTACCATGACTCGCTGCTGTCTTCCTGACAAGTATTCCCTGATCCATTGTAGTGCCTTCCCTGTTATCCCTGCTTGGTCCTCCAGTTTTTGCACTAATCTCTTGTGTGAAACTGTGTCAAACGCCTTCTTGCAGTCCAAGAAAATGCAATCCACCCACCCCTCTCTCTCTCTTGTCTTACTGCTGTCACCATGTCATAGAACTCCAGTAGGTTTGTGACACAGGATTTCCCATCCCTGAAACCATGTTGGCTGCTGTTAATGAGATCATTCCTTTCTAGGTGTTCCACCACTCTTCTCCTGATAATCTTCTCCATGACTTTGCATACTATACATGTCAGTGACACTGGTCTGTAGTTTAGTGCTTCATGTCTGTCTCATTTTTTAAAGATTGGGACTACATTTGCTGTCTTCCATGCCTCAGGCATGGTATCTAGCTCACTCAGAAGCCTCTTCACTTCTTCCTCGGTTGTGTGTTCTGTGTCCAGCACTTGGTGGTGTACCCCACCTCTCCGTCTTTCTGGAGCCCCTTCTGTCTCCTCTGTGAACACTTCTTTGAATCTCTTGTTGAGTTCCTCACATACTTCACGGTCATTTCTTGTTGTCTCT
The DNA here is from genome assembly GCF_026875155.1 of Cherax quadricarinatus. Classification (NCBI taxonomy): domain Eukaryota; kingdom Metazoa; phylum Arthropoda; class Malacostraca; order Decapoda; family Parastacidae; genus Cherax; species Cherax quadricarinatus. The sequence goes on from NC_069481.1 coordinate 5,122,565, forward strand.
CCTCCTTCCTTCCTTAGCCTGATTACCTGGTCCTTGACTGTTGTTTTCCTCCTGATGTGGCTGTATAACAGCTTCGGGTCAGATTTGGCTTTCGCTGCTATGTCGTTTTCATATTGTCGTTGGGCCTCCCTTCTTATCAGTGCATATTCATTTCTGGCTCTACGACTGCTCTCCTTATACTCCTGGGCCCTTTGCCTTCTGTATTTCTTCCATTCCCTAGCACACTTGGGTTTTGCCTCCCTGCACCTTTGGGTGAACCATGGGCTCATCCTGGCTTTTTCATTATTCCTGTTACCCTTCAGTACAAGCCTCTCCTCAGCCTCTTTGCACATGGTTGTTACATATTCCATCATCTCATTAACTGGCTTCCCTGCCAGTTCTCTGTCCCACTGAACCCCATTCAGGAAGTTCCTCATTCCCGTGTAGTCCCCTTTCTTGTAGATTGGCTTCATTCGCCCTGGCCTTCCTGCTTTCCCCTCCACTTGTAGTTCTACTGTGTATTCGAAGCTTAAAACCACATGATCGCTGGCCCCTAGGGGTCTTTTGTATGTGACGTCCTCAATATCTGCACTACTCAAGGTGAATACTAGGTCCAGTCTTGCTGGTTCATCCTCTCCTCTCTCTCTTGTAGTGTCCATTACGTGTTGGTACATGAAGTTTTCCAGTACCACCTCCATCATCTTAGCCCTCCATGTATCTCCAAGTTCTCCCAATCAGTTTCCTTGTGGTTAAAGTCACCCATGATCAGGAGCTTTGCCCTGCATGCATGAGCTCTTTTGGCCACTGCAGCAGTGTGTCAACCATCGCTCTGTTGCTCTCACCATACTCTTGCCTTGGCCTCCTGCTGTTCTGTGGTGGGTTATACATCACTGCAATTACCACTTTGGGACCTCCAGAGTGAAGCGTTCCTGCTATGTAATCACTTGCTTCTCCGCTGTCTCCTCTCTCCAGCTCACCAAAATTCCATCGGTTTTTGATCAGCAGTGCCACTCCTCCACCCCTCCTGTTCCCTTTGTCTTTCCTCAGGATCTGGTATCCCATTGGAAAGAAGGCATCTGTTATCATACCTGTAAGCTTGGTTTCTGTGAGAGCTATGATGTCCGGTGATGCCTCTTTGACTCTTTCGTGCCACTCCTCCCACTTATTTGTTATTCCATCAGCATTTGTGTACCATACCTTCAGTTTCCTTTCCAACACTGTGGTTTGGGGGGCCTGTGAGGGTGGGAGACCTGGTAGCATACTGTGGGATTCTATAGCTCGGTGTTGGGTGGAAGCTATGAGTATGGACTGTAGATTGTAGTGTTGGGATGGTGTGATAGGTTGTGGGGTTCTGAGGATGGTTCTGTGTGCCTGCCCTTGCTGCATTGTCCTGCTCTGATTGACCTCTGCTGGTTCCATCCTTGTCTCCTTTCCGAGCTCCTTTCACTTTTTTGTCCTCTCCCTCAGCTGTCATTCTGTTTGTATTCTGTCTCTGTCTAGGAACACCCTCTTGTACTCTTCTGAGTACTTCAACCGTGGTTTCTCTTGAAGGATCCTGTTCCGCATTGTTTCTGTCCTGAGAATCAGCTTGATCGGTCGTTTTCTCCCCTTCAAGTACCCCCCCTATTCTCTGAAAATTTACACTATCGTCTTTTCTTCACCTATTTCTGTGATGACGTTCTCAATCTCCTTTCTTTCTGCCTGCCGTCTTTCAGTGTGTGTCCTTTCTTCTCTCTCCTGAAGCCCATGGATAAACACTGATTTTGCCCTTTCCTCCTCCCATTGCCTCTCCCTCTGTGACTTTGATTCCTGTCTTTACATGGTCATTTTCTCCCTTGTTTTTCCAGTGTCTCTTGGTAGCATGGTTGTGCCTCTGCATTTGACCTATCACCCTCTCCATCTGCACCCAGCTGCTCTCTCCTTTCACTCCCTGGCCCTTCTTGACAGGCTGATATGACCTTAGCATAATTCATATCTCCTTCCTTCCTGTTCGGCCTCTCAGCTTCATATGCTGTGTCTTCTCTGGTCAATGCCTCTGTAACTTGCTTCAGCCTGTTTACCTCATCTTCTAGGACCCTTATCCTGGCTACTGCAGTTTCGACTTGTGCCTCCCAAATTTTCTTCTCCTCCAACCTCTTTTCTAATTTCACAGAAAGCTCTGTCTCCATTTTTTCAGAAAGCTCTCCTAATTTTCTCTCCCACTCTTGTTCCATCCTTTTCCACTGCTCCTCCATCCACTCCTCCCTACCAGAACCCTTCTCATCTGATCCCTGGTCCTTCGAGTCCCCACCATTTTTTTTTTGAAAGAGAAGAGTGAGAGAGGGAGGGAAAGAGAGAGAAGGGAAAGGTAGAAGGAGAGAGGAGAGTGAGAAGGGAAAAGGGAGGAGATAGAGAGCGAGAGAGAGAGAGAGAGAGAGAGAGAGTGTGTGTGTGTGTGTGAGAGAGAGAGAGAGAGAATGTGCGTCATTTCAGTAGTTACATCTACATACTCCTGGCAAGACAGTCACTGAATGAATGCTGGTGTGTCGCTCGTCGTCGCAGTTATAATTTACGAGACGTAGTTTATAAACACCGTCGTTGTTGTCATAGTCTTGCTCATCACATTTTCTATTTGAATTACCTTACGAGTTGTTGAACGCAAATTTCTTTAGACTTTCTGAAAACCCACAAATATCGTTTTCTTTATTTTAATTCAAAATAAGTTAGGTTAGATTAGATTAGTTTAGGTTAGGTTAGGTTAAATTAGTTTAGGTTAGGTTAGGTTAGGTCAGGTTAGGTTAGATTTGATTAGGTTACGCTTGGTTAAGTTAGACTGGATAATGTTAAGTTAAAGGAACGTATGGAAACGTATATTTAACAATAATCAAATTAAAATCACGACTTGGAGATATCTGCCAACTAAGTGACTGATAATATCATAGAATCATTAAAGTTCGTGGGATTATTTCTCGTGATTTGAGAACTGTCATAGCCTCATATTTGCTGTAGATGCCGCGTCAAGTCGCTGGTGTCGCCAGCACAGTCACGTAGAAATAATCGTGGATCCATTGCAATCGTTGAATTCTCATACAACCTTGATGAAGCAGTGACAGTGGTGATTACTGCCTTAGTCGTGATACAACGCAGATCACAGCAGCGGTGACCTGGTCCTCCTGCACACCAGGGAACACTTCTCTGAGTACACACTTGGTAAGGTCGTCATGGTATACAGGGAAGGTCCTCGATCGTCGCCGGATTTTACACTAATGTGGCAATTTTGTTGGGAGTTAAGGTACTGACTGTGACTCACAAAAGTGAACATAGAAAAGAGTAAGGTGATGAGGGTATCAAATGATTTAGATAAAGAAATATTGGATATCAAATTGGGGAGGAGGGGTATGGAAGAAGTGAATGTTTTCAGATATTTGGGAGTTGACGTGTCAGCGGATGGATTTATGAAGGGTGAAGTTAATCATAGAATTGATGAAGGAAAAAAGGCGAGTGGTGCATTGAGGTATATGTGGAGACAAAAATGTTGTCTATGGAGGCAAAGAAGGGAATGTATGAAAGTATAGTAGTACCAATACTCTTATATGGGTGTGAAGCTTGGGTTGTAAATGCAGCGAGGAGGCGGTTGGAGGCAGTGGAGATGTCCTGTCTAAGGGCAATGTGTGGTTTAAATGTTATGCAGAAAATTCGGAGTGTGGAAATTAGGAGAAGGTGTGGAGTTAATAAAAGTATTAGTCAGAGGGCTGAAGAGGGGTTGAGGTGGTTTGGTCATTTAGAAAGAATGGATCAAAGTAGAATAACACTGAGAGCGTATAAATCTGTAGGGGAAGGAAGGCGGGGTAGGAGTCTTCCTCTTAAAGGTTGGAGGGAGGGGGTAAAGGAGGTGTTGTGGGCGAGGGGTTTGGACTTCCAGCAAGCGTGCATGAGCGTGTTAGATAGGAGTGAATGGAGACGAATGATACTTGGGACCTGACGAGCTGTTGGAGTGTGAGCAGGGTAATATTTAGTGAAGGGATTCAGGGAAACCGGTTATTTTTATATAGCCGGACTTGAGTCCTGGAAATGGGAAGAACAACCCTGCACTCTAAAGGAGGGGTTTGAGATATTGGCAGTTTGGAGGGATATGTTGTGTATCTTTATACGTATATGCTTCTAAACTGTTGTATTCTGGGCACCTCTGCAAAAACAGTGATAATGTGTGGTGTGGTGAAAGTGTTGAATGATGATCAAAGTATTTTCTTTTTGGGGATTTTCTTTCTTTTTGGGTCACCCTGCCTCGGTGGGAGACGGCCGACTTGTTGAAAAAAAAGTACTCTGAACAATAGTGAGGAAATGTTATTTTATGGAGAACAAGTTTTAGTTACAACGTTTCGCCTTTGACATCTAGATAACTGTGCGTGCGCAAGCAACACACACGCTCGTGTGCACAGACACTGCGAAGAGGTGGGCTCAGGAGCTGTGAATCGACCCCTGTAACCACATAAAGGTAAGTAAATACAGGTGATAACACACGATGTGTCTATCAATAAGTGCCTCTGACAACTGCAAGTAACTAGTACAAATAATGTATAGGCGAGTACAATCTCTCTCTCTCTCTCTCTCTCTCTCTCTCTCTCTCTCTCTCTCTCTCTCTCTCTCTCTCTCTCAGCAACATGTACATCCATATGGGCCATGAAGAAAGTCGTTTTTCCAACGTAACATTAATACAGAACAGTAAAGAGATACTGGAAGTCACAGGGAAGCTGAAGTCACCTCAACTGTCACGTCGTTTAGAAGTTGAGAGGCGGTCCAAGAACCAGAGATCAACACATGTAAACTCATTTATGTAAATACAGAGAATATAAGACAGGTAATTATATACGGAAGAGGAAGAGGAGGAAGAAGAGAGGGAGGAGAAGGAGGAGGAGGAGGAGGAGGAGGAGGGAGAGAGGAAGTGAAAGAGGGAGGGAGGGAGGAGAAGAGAGAGGGAGAGAGAGAGAGAGAGAGAGGCAGGCGGGAGAAGAAAAAGAAAGAGAAGATTAAGAAGAAGAAGAAGAAGAAGACGAGGCAGGAGAGGAACCTGCAACAAAGAGAGAGATTCAGCACATACCAACAAGACAACAAGTGCCAGACGATAAGTATCTGGAGCCTACATGTCCAGGTGTGACAGTATAAGTAGGTCCCCAGCAAGCACAAGTGATGCAGACACCAAACATACACAGGCAGCTTGCAAGCACAGTTGCATTAAAACAACCCAGGCACAGGCAACAAATAAATACAAGACCAGAATGAACAAACACAGGTACCAAATAAATACGAGACCAGAATGAACCAAACATACAATCCTCTGGTAAGTACAGTCTCCGCAAGCAATTCCTCTGCTTTTACTAAGAACCAAAAACTAATAAAAATCGTGATTACCTTCACTTGAAAGGTAATTGAGTATTGAATACAAGATTACAACCGAATGCGCATCAGGCAGATGCTGTATCTTGCTTCAAGATCTCCACACGACTGCACTCACACATTGCCAGTGTGCGAGGAAAACGCAACTCTTGTGGTGAAAGGAATGTAATGACAGCACTGAAATGTTTAACCTATGGTCCATTTGAAACCAAAAAGTTACGAAGAGAATAAATGTTGCACAATGAACCCTAAAATCGTAATGACACGATTGCAAACAAACCATACCACGGGTGTGGAGAGAACCCGCGGTCAGAGAGGTTTATGACTCTTTGATCGCGGGTTCTATCCCCGCCCGTGGTTTGGTTTGAGTCCTAAAAGCCTACACTGTAGGTAGGCCTCTTCTGCTGGTTGTAGGCCTCTGCTGGTGTTGGTTGTAGGCCTCTGCTGGTGCTGGTTGTAGGCCTCGGTTGGTGGTTGTGGGCCTCTGCTGGTGCTGGTTGTAGGCCTCTGCTGGTGCTGGTTGTAGGCCTCTTCTGGTATTGGTTGTAGGCCTTTGCTGGTATTGGCTGTAGGCCTCTGCTGGTGCTGGTTGTAGGCCTCTGCTTGTGGCAGGCCTGTGCAGGTTCAAGGTCATTATTGCAGCAAGTTTGTATTTATGAAAGTCATTAACGAGTTAATAAATCTACTGAAAAAAAATATAACAACTCAGTACACTTACGATATAAAAAAATATATATAATTGTAATTATAGATCTTCATGAAGCAACAAATTGCATAATAAAAGACTAGGGCTTGAAGCCTCTTATTTTTTTAAATGAAAATTTTCAAAATAAAAATTACAGAAACAATGGAAATTTCTCTTAATAATAATAATAATAATAATAATAATAATAATCTTTATTTACTACCAGTACATGTACAAGGTATACAGACCATAGTTGACATCAATAACATACTACTATATAGAAAGCCACTTGTTATGCTGAGCATTTCCCGCAAATTAGGTCAGTTTTGTGCCAGGATGCGACCCACACCAGTCCACTAACACCCAGGTACCTGATAAATTAGACACATTTGCAACACTTGGGTATCTTTACTGAGGAAAGGTTTTGCCACACAGTGACTTCATCAGTCCATACAAAGGAGAATAGTGAAGAACAGGAGGAGTTTGAGGTAATCAGTCCTTGAATAGATGTAATCATTCCATCAATCTTGATGGCTATTTTACTGCTAGGCGAACAGGGACAGCAGGTGTCTTAATGTTTCCACCCGTACCGGGGGTCAACCCCTGGACCTCAGTGTGAGCTGAGTGTGCTACCAATCGAGCTACGGGAGAATATTAACGTTTATTTACAGACTCACTCAACAACTGGAGAAATTTCAACTACTCAGATATGGAAAACTTGAAGAAATTAGAAATGTGTCAGGGTATACCACAAAATCTAACCATACAATAGAGCGGAAAAGTAACGTCAAGGACCTGGGAGTGATAATGTCAGAAGATCTCACCTTTAAAGACCACAACAATGTATCTACCTCATCCACTAGGGAAATGATAGGATGGATAATGAGAACCTTCAAAACTAGGGACCCCAAGTTTATGATGATTCTCTTCAAATCGTTGTGCTCTCTAGGCTGGAATGCTGCTGTACACTAACGGCCCCCTTCAAGGCTGGCGACATTGCAGACCTGGAGAGTGTACAAAGAACTTTCACGGCACACATAAGTGCGATAAGGCACCTAAACTACTGGGAACGGTTGAAGGTCCTTGATCTGTATTCCCTCGAACGCAAGCGAGAGAGATACGTGATAATATACACTTGGAAGGTTCCTGGAGGGATTGATACCAAACCTGCACACGAAAATCACTCCCTATGAAAGCAAAAGACTCGGCAGACGATGCAACATTCCCCCAATGAAAAGCAGGAGCGCCACGGGTACACTGAGAGACAACACAATAAGTGTCCTGGGCCCAAGACTGTTCAACTGCCTCCCAGCATACATAAGAGGGATTACCAGTAGACCCCTGGCTGTCTTCAAGAAGGCACTGGACAGGCACCTAAAGTCAGTACCTGACCAACCAGACTGTGGTTCGTACGTCAGCTTGCGTGCGGCCAGCAGTAACAGCCTGGTTAATCAGACACTCATCCGAAACCCTCTCCAGGTAAACTCCAAGTAAACTGCAATTCTAATCTCATCTCGACGATCACACAGGATAAAACAAAGTATCCAATAAATAACAAGACTAGGCTTCAGTTCCACCTAAGATAAGATTTTGTTTATAATTTTAACATCATGAACTAGCCACCCAGTGTGTTACCGAGGACTGACTTGTCTTATTTCCGTTATGGTCCTTTGAATCTTGTCCCCCAGGATGCCACTCACACCAGTCAACTAACACCCAGGTGATCGTACATTAATGGTATACAGTACCAACAAAGTGAAGAACTTGATACATGTGCAGCATCTGGGTACATTTGCAGATGTTTCGCCATCCAGTGGATTATCAGTACCAGTTGGTGCTCTTCAACTCCAAAGCTTAGGGACTGATTACCTTATATCATGTACTTATATATGTCCTTGTATTGATAAATCCACTGGTAAGCAAAACGTCTACAAATAAAGATACCCAGATAATGCACATGTATCTAATTCTTCTAACACCCAGGTACCTATTTCATAGATAGAAAAGTAAACAGAGTCTTCTTGCTGACCCTGAGGCCATTACAGACGGCATCCTACGGGCTAATACATGTTAGTAAATATAATTATAGATACGTTCTTATGTAGCTTTATTGAAGCAAATACTGCAGACAGGTTTAAAATTGACCGGGCAGATATATGAGTGAGAAAGGTTGAGTGTAAGTAGTTCTTGTCCAGCATGGTTCACTAGACCGATTGCCTTGTCTGTTCTTGTGATCAGTCGGCATATCCAAGTGTGCTTGTTGGTATCAGGAGCGCTGGCCCTTAAGAATCCAGTTAGACGAGTCCAGGGAGGGTTAAAAAGGTGCCGTTGTCAAGATGATATATTGAGAAAAGAATGTCTCATGATCACTGTCACTCTAGACGGTGATCTTGGCTTGAACCCGCACCAATTACCTCTTACTTTAATGAATATAAAGAGGAACTTAGTAACATATTAGATACTCTGTTTAATTAATCTTTATAAATGGGTATCATACCAGAGATATGGAAGATGGCCAAAACGATACCTAATTTATAATGTGGAAGACAGTTATTAGCATCCATGTACCGAAACCTTCCCTATGAGGATAGACTAAGGGCCCTGAATCTGCACTCTCTAGAAAGACGTAGAATTAGGGGGGATATGATTGAGGTGTATAAATGGAAGACAGGAATAAATAAAGGGGATGTAAATAGTGTGCTGAAAATATCTAGCCTAGACAGGACTCGCAGCAATGGTTTTAAGTTGGAAAAATTCAGATTCAGGAAGGATATAGGAAAGTACTGGTTTGGTAATAGAGTTGTGGATGAGTGGAACAAACTCCCAAGTACAGTTATAGAGGCCAGAACGTTGTGTAGCTTTAAAAATAGGTTGGATAAATACATGAGTGGATGTGGGTGGGTGTGAGTTAGACCTGATAGCTTGTGCTACCAGGTCGGTTGCCGTGTTCCTCCCTTAAGTCAATGTGACCTGACCTGACTAGGTTGGGTGCATTGGCTTAAGCCGGTAGGAGACTTGGACCTGCCTCGCATGGGCCAGTAGGCCTTCTGCAGTGTTCCTTCGTTCTTATGTTCTTATGTTCTTATGAAACGTAAACAGGTCATCTATATGATTAAGATCCGTGTCAGGAGACACGTCACATATCTTGACGGGTATTTTAAAATTAACATATTTACCGACCACTAAAACTGGCCTTAATAGAAGGGAAATATGTGAAGACAATATCTGCGGATGCAAATTGAACACAACTTTATGGACATTGGATAAATAACCCGCACATAGGAAAAAGAGGATTATGACTGATACTACTCGTAAATGATACAAGACGGACCAAAAAGTCGTCGTAAGCTTCTCTCTCCTATGTGCTGGTTAGTTATGTATTTATGTATTGTTCCAGTCACGGTATTGTGCCTCTTTGTTCCTCATGAGCATTATTTAATCATCAGAACTCAATATTACCTCATAAGATCGCGGGTTCAAACCCCAGCCGTGGTATGGTTTGTTTGCAATCGTGTCATTACGATTTCATGACTCAAAAATTCACACGCAAAATATTTTCTTAAGTCTATAAAGATTTAAAATACATCACTACTTACGTATTAATAAAAACAGTTTTAAGTTAATTCTGTGAGTGAAAAAGACTTGTGGGAGGACTGAAGGAAACTGGTCGGCATGACTTAAGTATTAAGACATATGCGCAACGTTGAGACACTTGTGCAACACATGGGAATCTTTATTGAGGAAACGTTTCGCCACACAGTGGCTTCATCAGTCCAATACAAAGCAGAAATGGGTAAGGAGAGGAGGAGTTTGAGGTAATCAGTCCCTCAACTTGGAGTCGATGTGTCCATCAGTCTTGTAGAATTGATGGACTGAACACATCGACTCCAGGTTGAGGGACTGATTACCTCAAACTCCTCCTCTTCTTACCCATTTCTGCTTTGTATTGGACTGATGAAGCCACTGTGTGGCGAAACGTTTCCTCAATAAAGATTCCCATATGTTGCTTAAGTGTCTCAATTCTTCAACTTCTCAACCTGTCGATATTGTATACCATTTTCACATTCACTTAGGAAAATCTGTAAAAATATGATCACTTATGCCGATTTGCAAGGTGTCCCGTGGCTTGACTGGTAGCGCACTCACCTAACAGATTGAGTGTCCAAGGCTCACGAAATCGTAATGACACGATTGCAAACAAACCATACCACGGGCGAGATTTGAACCGACGGTCTGGAGTTTTGAGACTCTGACCGCGGGTTCAAATCCCGCCCGTGGTATGGAGTGTCCAAGGTTTGTTCATAAGATCTTTCGACAGTTAGGTATCTTTATTTCGAAACGTTTCGCCTACACAGTAGGCTTCTTCAGTCGAGTACAGAAAAGTTGATAGAAGCAGAAGATACTTGAAGACGATGTAATCAGTCCATCACCCTTGAAGTTTTGAGGTGGTCAGTCCCTCAGTCTGGAGAAGAGCATTGTTCCGTTGTCTGAAACAATATGAAGTTGAAGTGACAGAATGGGGCTTTATATAGTGCCAGCAACCTACGTCTCACCTCCTGGCACTATATAAAGCCCCATTCTGTCACTTCAACTTCATATTGTTTCAGACTATGGAACAATGCTCTTCTCCAGACTGAGGGACTGACCACCTCAAAACTTCAAGGGTGATGGACTGATTACATCGTCTTCAAGTATCTTCTGCTTCTATCAACTTTTCTGTACTCGACTGAAGAAGCCTACTGTGTAGGCGAAACGTTTCGAAATAAAGACACCTAACTGTTGCATATGTGTCTTACCTAACAACCTGTCGGTATTTTATACCATTTTAATGTTCATAAGATCTTTCATAACTTTGAATCTGATATTCTGGTAGGTAAGAAACATAGGCAAGTTTATTCCGAAACATTTCGCCTACACAGTAGGCTTCTTCAGTCGAATACAGTATTCGACTGAAGAAGCCTACTGTGTAGGCGAAACGTTTCGGAATAAAGTTGCCTAAATGTTACCTATGTGTCTTATCTACCATATCTGTGCACAATTATGGCTGTCCTATAAAATTATCAATCACATTCGAAATAAAAAGTGTTTCATTAAAGTGTTTTAAAAAGGTATTTTGTAAACAAGAGTCATTCATTTTTTTTCTGGATGAGGTTCCAGTAATTTATTTCTTATTTTTTCCTTGTTTTGAAGAAGTTTGAAAATCCACCCATTATATCAATAGATTCTTTTCCATTACAATGTCTATCTGAAAGTAAAATCTATCAGTATATACATTCACATAATGGGTACGGGAGTATATTCTTGGGCAGCTTTGGGTAGTGGTGGCTTTGATAAGGACATGGCTTGAATGGGCCAGTAGGCCTTCTGCAGTGCTCCTCAATTCTTATGTTATGTGTCTGAGTTAGGTAGCAAGGACAGAGAAGAGATGCCGGGGTATTGTGGTGATTTTGTGTTAAGCAGAAGGGGCAGAGTATAGATACCCGGGTACTGACGGTGTGGAGAACTCTGCCGCTGCTCCTGGGAATCCTCCACAGATGTTCCTGTTGCTGCTGACCCTCCAAACTGGGCTCTTGTAGCTGCTGGAGCTCCGAACTGGGATCCTGTAGCTGCTGGAGCTCCGAACTGGGATCCTGTAGCTGCTGGAGCTCCGAACTGGGATCCTGTAGCTGCTGGAGCTCCGAACTGGGATCCTGTAGCTGCTGCAGCACCGAACGGGGATCCTGTAGCTGCTGGAGCTCCGAACTGGGATCCTGTAGCTGCTGGAGCTCCGAACTGGGATCCTGTAGCTGCTGGAGCACCGAACTGGGATCCTGTAGCTGCTGGAGCTCCGAACTGGGATCCTGTAGCTGCTGGAGCACCGAACTGGGCTCTTGTAGCTGCTGGAGCACCGAACTGGGCTCTTGTAGCTGCTGGAGCACCGAACTGGGATCCTGTAGCTGCTGCAGCACCGAACTGGGCTCTTGTAGCTGCTGGAGCTCCGAACTGGGATCCTGTAGCTGCTGGAGCGCCGAACTGGGATCCTGTAGCTGCTGGAGCTCCGAACTGGGATCCTGTAGCTGCTGGAGCGCCGAACTGGGATCCTGTAGCTGCTGGAGCACCGAACTGGGATCCTGTAGCTGCTGGAGCTCCGAACTGGGATCCTGTAGCTGCTGGAGCACCGAACTGGGCTCTTGTAGCTGCTGGAGCACCGAACTGGGATCCTGTAGCTGCTGCAGCACCGAACTGGGATCCTGTAGCTGCTGGACACCGAACTGGGCTCTTGTAGACTGCTGTAGCACCGAACTGGGATCCTGTAGCTGCTGGGAGCAACCGAACTGGGCTCTTGTAGCTGCTGGAGCTCCGAACTGGATCCTGAGCTGGAGCGCCGAACTGGGATCCTGTAGCTGCTGGAGCACCGAACTGGGATCCTGTAGCTGCTGGAGCACCGAACTGGGATCCTGTAGCTGCTGGAGCACCGAACTGGGATCCTGTAGTGCTGGGACTCGAACTGGGATCCTAGTGCTGAGCACCGAACTGAGATCCTGTAGTGCTGCAGCACCGAACTGGGATCCTGGGAGCTGCTGCAGCACCGAACTGGGATCCTGTAGGGGAGCAGAACTGGTTCAGTACTACACCTCCATGGGATCCTAGTGCTGGTGAACCGTTAGACTGATGTGCTGGGGGAATGTAAGATGAACCAGGAGATGAACCACTGACCTGGGACCCAACTGAAGCGGCTGAACCAGTAAACTGGGATCCTGGTGCAGTTGAACCAACAAACTGTGATCCTGGTGCTGGTGAACTATCAAGCTGGGTTCCTGGGGCTGGCGAACCACCGAACCGAGATCCTGGGGCTGGTGAACTTTCAAACTGGATCCTGGACTGAACCACTAAACTGAGATCTGGTGCGGTGAACCATCACTGGGTTCCTGGGGCTGGTGAACCACCGAACCGAGATCCTGGGGCTCGTGAACTTTCAAACTTGGATCCTGGTGCTGAACCACTAAACTGAGATTCTGGTGCTGGTGAACCATCCAGCTTGGTTCCTGGGGTTGGTGAACCACCGAACTGAGATCCTGGTGCAGTTGAACCAGGAAATTGGGATCCTGGTGCTGGTGAACCACCAGACTGTGTCAGTTTTGTTGGAGCAATGTAGGATGAACCGGAGATGAACCCCTAAACTGGACCACTGAACTTCGAAACTGGATCTTGTGGTGATGAACCACTGAACTGGGATCCTGGTGTTGGCGAACCACTGAACTGGGATCCTGGTGCAGGTGAACCAGCAAACTGTGATCCTGGTGCTGGTGAACCATCGAGCTGGGTTCCTGGGGCTGGCGAACCACCGAACGGAGATCTGGGGCGTGAACTTCAAACTTGGATCCTGGTGCTGAACCACTAAACTGAGATCCTGGTGCTGGTGAACCATCGAGCTGGGTTCCTGGGGCTGGCGAACCACCGAACCGAGATCCTGGGGCTGGTGAACTTTCAAACTTGGATCCTGGTGCTGAACCACTAAACTGAGATCCTGGTGCTGGTGAACCATCGAACTGGGTTCCTGGGGCTGGTGAACCACCGAACTGAGATTCTGGTGCAGCTAAACCAGGAAATTGGGATCCTGGTGCTGGTGAACCACCAGACTGTGTCAGTTCTGTTGGGGCAATGTAGGATGAACCCGGAGATGAACCACTAAACTGGGACCCAACTGAACCAGGAAACCGGGATGCTTGTGGTGATGAACCACTGAACTGGGATCCTGGTGTTAGCGAACCACTGAACTGGGATCCTGGTGCAGGTGAACCACTGAACTGGGATCCTGATGCAGGTGAACCACTGAACTGGGATCCTGATGCAGGTGAACCACTGAACTGGGATCCTGATGCAGGTGAACCACTGAACTGGGATCCTGATGCAGGTGAACCACTAAACTGGGATCCTGATGCAGGTGAACCACTGAACTGGGATCCTGGTGTTGGCGAACCACTGAACTGGGATCCTGGTGCAGGTGAACCGCTAGATTGACGTGTCAATGCCGATGGGGGAATGTAGGATGTATCGGGAGATGAACCACTGAATTGGGATCCTGGTACTGGTGAACCACCTAACTTGGATCCTGATCCTGGTGAACCACCAAACTGGGATCCTGATCCTGGTGAACCACCAAACTGGGATCCTGATGCTGGTGAACTGCTGAACTGGGATCCAGGTACTGGTGAACTACTCAGCTGGGATCCTGGGGCTGGTGAACCACCAAATTGGGCTCCAGATGCTGGCGAGCCTCCGAACTTGGAGCCCTTGTCTCCTGGACGTGAGTGTGTGGTAGCCTGGCTTGAGAATGTTGTGGCTGCGGTTTTGGTGGAGGCAGAAAGGAGGTCGGACACTACACGATAACCATTCTCGTCAGCGATGAAGCTGTAGGCAGCCGGGGTGCCATCAGGGAAGGTGAAGCTGTAGGACAACAACAGATGAGTTAGATTTTACGTGCAACTCCTTGCCCTTAAACTCTGCTAGAAGATAAATAATAAGCTCTTTACTCCTGAGGGTCTTGTGTCAGTGGTCTTTGGAACAATATGGATGTGTCACAATTGTAAACGAAGAATTCAGAGCTTAAATAAAGAACATTCAGTTCTGGAACTGGATTTTGTCTATAACCAAAATTATAACACTAATACTCACGACCAACTTCCTTGCTTAGCCACGGCGCCAGTCTCGCCTTGCGGGGCGCCCTCTTCCTGCCTGCTGATCCCGTCTTCTGTCTCGTAAAAGAAATAATAGGAGCCGTCTGCAGCAGGTCCTTGGCGCTCATCCCTCAGGATCTTGATCTCAGGCTGCTGGTGGAATCCTGCTGAAGATCTCCCGAGAGTGTCAGCTCCGGCAGTGACTACCACAATACACAGCACCACCGTCTGCAGCTGTATTGTTAAAATCTTCTTAGAAGTAATTTTTGTCTGCTTATGGAATATTTTCTTTCTGCATTCCTTTATAACTTGCTATGTAATGCAACATTTAAGAGTCATTCAGCAAAATGTTGAAAAGTCGAGGTGAGTTTTGTAAAGTTTACAAAGCAGGTATAAAAATCCCTTGATACTATGAATCAGACAGTCAGTACTTACAGTCAACATCCTGCTGGTAAGAGAGCAACACTGCTTGCTGTGAGACGGCCTCAACCCTGTATATATACGTGATCGCTCCTGCCACAAGACGCGTCCTTCTATGCCTTTTACACCTCATTCCTCCTCCTCCTCCTCATCCTCCTCTCCTCCTCCTCCTCCTCTTCTTCTTCTCCTCCTCCTCTTCCCCCTGTTCCCCTTCCTCTCCTCTGCCTCCTTTGCCTCTTCTCTCAGCCTCTAAAACCACACCCCCCTGCCCATAGCCTCCTTCCCATGCTTTTTCTACAATACTACGACTTAGTGCTGAATAAACATTCCAGCCTCATTAAGGTAACAGCATCATCTTCAACTCTTATTTTTTATAGTGCTGGACAGAACATGTGCTAATGCTGCACCAACCTGTTATCGAATAGAAAAAAACAGATGATATGATATACTTGCTCAAGGATATCTAGCTAGTAAGAAGGACGGTAAGATGAAAATAGCACAGATGAGGGAGTTTGGGATTGAGGCTTTGTGATAAGCTCTCAGCATGAGCATCCGAGATAAGGAATCTTAAGGATAAAGAGGCACTTAAGCATTTAGGTCTATCCCAACAAGTATTTTCTCACTTGGTTCGAAAACTCCCTAAACACTCGCTTAACATCTAAAAATCTCTCCCTCTCTACTGCAAACTTCTCTTTTTTCCATACATAAACAATAATTACTAACTTTTCATATACCATCCTTATTTTAATTCACTTAATTACTAAATTTATACACCTATACCCCTTCCTTTGTATACTTGATCATTTAACATTACTGCTATCTCTTTCTTTACTCTAGTTCTCTCACATATACCCGATTTACTCCCATTCACACCTACCCACTGAAATTCTCCAACTTTCTTCCATATTTGTTTCGCTTAGAGCTACGATATCAATCTTCTTTTAAATCATATAATTGATAATCAGTTTTTCTTATTCTCCATACTACACCCACGCATATTCAACCATCTTAATTTTTCAAATTTCTTCTTCGATTTAGTAATTTATACAGAAGAAGGGGTTACTGGCCCTTTTCTCGAGGACTTTTAGTCACCTTTTGCAACACTCTTTGTTCACGGAGGATTCTTCTCTACTTCTCCATGGAGAAGGAAAGAGAAAAAATACGAGAAAGAACAAGAACTGTTTAGAAATTAGATGGAAACCCATCTGAGTATGTATACGCATACATAAGTTTACACTCCACATCTGCATGTGGAGTGTAAACTAAGTGTAAGCAGAAGTAGCAAGACGTACCTGTTATCTTGCGCGATCATGAGACAGAAAAAAAAAGATACCAGCATTCCTACTATTGTGTAAATTAATTACAGGTTTTCGTTTCACACGCATTTGGCAGGACGATAGTACCTCCCTGGGTGGTTGCTGTCTACCAATCTACTACCACAGGACAGTAGTACCTCCCTGGGTGGTTGCTGTCTACCAACCTACTACCACAGGACGGTAGTACCTTCCTGGGTGGTTGCTGTCTACCAACCTACTACCACAGGACGGTAGTACCTCCCTGGGTGGTTGCTGTCTATCAACCTACTACCACAGGACGGTAGTACCTCCCTGGGTGGTTGCTGTCTACCAACCTACTACCACAGGACGGTAGTACCTTCCTGGGTGGTTGCTGTCTACCAACCTACTACCACAGGACGGTAGTACCTTCCTGGGTGGTTGCTGTCTACCAACCTACTACCACAGGACGGTAGTACCTTCCTGGGTGGTTGCTGTCTACCAACCTACTACCACAGGACGGTAGTACCTTCCTGGGTGGTTGCTGTCTATCAACCTACTACCACAGGATGGTAGTACCTCCCTGGGAAGTTACTGTCTACCAACCTACTACCACAGGACGGTAGTACCTCCCTGGGTGGTTACTGTCTACCAACCTACTACCACAGGACGGTAGTACCTCCTTGGGTGGTTGCTGTCTACCAGCCTACTACCACAGGATGGTAGTACCTCCCTGGGTGATTGCTGTCTATCAACCCACTACCACAGGATGGTAGTACCACCCAGGTGGTTACTGTCTACCAACCTACTACCACATGATGGTAGTACCTCCCTGGGTGGTTACTGTCTACCAACCTACTACCACAGGATGGTAGTACCTCCCTGGGTGGTTGCTGTCTACCAACCTACTACCACAGGATGGTAGTACCACCCTGGGTGGTTTCTGTCTACCAGCCTACTACCACAGGATGGTAGTACCTCCCTGGGTGGTTGCTGTCGACCAACCTATTACCACTGGATGGTTGTTCCTCCCTGGGTGGTTGCTGTCTACCAACCTACTACCACAGGATGGTAGTACCTCCCTGGGTGGTTACTGTCTACCAACCTACTACCACAGGATGGTAGTACCCCCTGGTGGTTTCTGTCTACCAACCTACTACCACAGGATGGTAGTACCTCCCTGGGTGGTTGCTGTCTACCAACCTACTACCACAGGATGGTAGTACCTCCCTGGGTGGTTGCTGTCTACCAACCCACTACCACAGGATGGTAGTACCTCCCTGGGTGGTTGCTGTCTACCAACCAACTATCACAGGATGGTAGTACCTCCCTGGGTGGTTGCTGTCTTCCAGCCTACTACCACAGGATGGTAGTACCTCCCTGGGTGGCTGCTGTCTACCAACCTACTACCACAGGATGGTAGTACCTCCCTGGGCGGTTGCTGTCTACCAACCGACTACCACAGAATGGTAGTACCTTTCTGGGTGGTTGCTGTCTACCAACCTATTACCACAGGATGGTAGTACCTTCCTGGGTGGTTGCTGTCTACCAACCCACTACCACAGGGCGGTAGTGCCTCCCTGGGTGGTTGCTGTCTACCAACCTACTACCACAGGATGGTAGTACCTCCCTGGGTGGTTGCTGTCTACCAGCCTACTACCACAGAGCGGTAGTACCTCCCTGGGTGGTTGCTGTATACCAACCTACTACCACAGGACGGTAGTACCTCCCTGGGTGGTTGCTGTCTACCAACCTACTACCACAGGATGGTAGTACCTCCCTGGGTGGTTGCTGTCTACCAACCTACTACCACAGGATGGTAGTACCTCCCTGGGTGGTTACTGTCTACCAACCTACTACCACAGATGGTAGTACCTCCCTGGGTGGTTACTGTCTACCAACCTACTACCACAGGATGGTAGTACCTCCCTGGGTGGTTGCTGTCTACCAACCTACTACCACAGGATGGTAGTACCTCCCTGGGTGGTTGCTGTCTACCAGCCTACTACCACAGAGCGGTAGTACCTCCCTGGGTGGTTGCTGTATACCAACCTACTACCACAGGACGGTAGTACCTCCCTGGGTGGTTGCTGACTACCAACCTACTACCACAGGACGGTAGTACCTCCCTGGGTGGTTGCTGTCTACCAACCTACTACCACAGGATGGTATTACCTCCCTGGATAGCTGCTAACAACCTACCACCACAGGACGATAATACCTCCCTGGGTGGTCACTGTCTACCAACCCACTACCACAGGGCGGTAGTATCTCCCTGAGTGGTTGCTGTCTACGAACCCACTGCCACAGGATGGTAGTACCTCCCTGGGTGGTTACTGTCTACCAAAATACTACCATAGGATGGTAGTACCTCCCTGGGTGGTTGCTGTCTACCAGCCCACTACTACAGGGCGGTAGTATCTCCCTGAGTGGTTGCTGTCTACCAACCCACTACTACAGGGCGGTAGTATCTCCCTGAGTGGTTGCTGTCTACCAGCCCACTACTACAGGGCGGTAGTATCTCCCTGGGTGGTTGCTGTCTACCAACCCACTACCACAGGATGGTAGTACCTCCCTGGGTGGTTGCTGTCTACCAATTTAGGAATTATATACATTTTTTTAACACATCGGCTGTCCCACTGAGGTAATCCGACCTGAAAAAGAGGAAACACTCTCACCATCATTTTATCCTCCTCTTGGCAGAGGCACACCTCCATACTGCAATATCCCCACCCTCCTTCCAGGACTCGAGTCCGGATAATCATTTTTCTGAATCTTCATAAATGTTGCTTTATTCTCGCTCCATTCACTCCTATCATATGCACACCTGTTAGATGTTCACTGAGATCTTATCCATCAATAGATACAAGACAACTCTTCAGAATGTTCTCGGAAAGCTTTCCTAATCGTATTTCTTTTGTTTTCCAGTTTTCTTCTTCACTGGTCAAGTCACAAAAGCTTAGAAAAACTGTTTAAATGAACAAGTTTTGCCAAAATCTCTTTTAAAAAAGTTAGAAAATCTCAATACTTGGGTAGAGTATCAGTTGTGTTTCACAGAGTCGGGTGTTGTGACGTGACTGTGTGGTGTAGTCTTGCTCTTATATGCCTTTCTGTTGATATTTTATTTTTATAGTTTCTTGATAATGTGAGAAGTCTAGAAAATATGGAGAACTTGCCCATCATTGTATGTTTGTTCCCATAGGCTCAGAGACCCTTGGCTCATGGGGAAAGAGATGCATCTAAATTCCTTAAGGAGCTGGGAAAAAGACTCACCAGGGTAACTAGGGATCCCAGGGAAGCTAGTTTTCTGTTCCAGCGGCTCAGTGCTGCTGTTCAAAGGGGTAATGCCTGCTGTATTTTGGGCACACGCCCCAGCTCTGAGGAGCTGGATGAGATTTTCGGATTATAATCGGTGATACACAAGTAACAACATGTACCGTATATGCCACCTTTATATCAACAATGTATCTCTTGGTAGGTAAGACACATAGGCAACAGTTAGGCAACTTTATTCCGAAACATTTCGCCTACTGTGTAGGCGAAACGTTTCGGAATAAAGTTACTAACTGTTGCCTATGTGTCTTACCTACCAACCTGTCGGTATTGTATACCATTTTGATGTTCATCTTGTCAGACACTGCAACACGTGGCATCTTGGTACAGAAAACACCTTGGACAAGCTTTTCAAGTGAGAATTGTTGGATCTGAGAGGGACATGACCTCTCAGTGGCTACATTCTCACTACTACTACTACTCTGCACCTCTCCTTCCGACAGTATTTAAGTCTCCGCACTGTCGCTTGATCTTCAGATAGTTCCTGACTATGGAACTGAACTTCTCCAGGCTGAGGGACTGACAACCTCAAATCTACGACTTCAAGGGTGATGGACTGATTACATCGTCTTCACATCTCACTATTCCTGCCTACTTTCTGTATTCGACTGAAGAAGCCTACTGTGTAGGCGAAACGTTTCGGATAAAGTTGCCTAACTGTTGCCTATGTGTCTTACCTACCAATGTATCTCTTAAATCTTTTGTACCATATTATGTAAAAAATATTCCTATTGGTAAAAAAAAAAATATGAAAAGATGGGGTGGTAGGGGAAGTGGAATATTCAAACAACTTCAGGAAGAAATCCAAATATTCTTTCTTGAAGCCTTTTTATCCACTTCTCCGAGGCTATGGGTCCCACAATTTACACCAGAGGTGGACCCCATCATATATATATATATATATTATATATATATATATATATATATATATATATATATATATATATATATATATTGTGGCGTGCGAGAGTACGTTACATTTTATTCAACGTTTGTTACATTCATTGTAGCATGCCTTTTCGATCAGTGAACTAACAGTTAAGAGTGTAGCAGTTCTGGGGCCCCATTGATATGCTAATCGGTAGTTCAATAGCCAGTCACGTGAAACAGAACTGACAGGGTGTCCACTGTTCTCACAGTGGCTATTGCTTATACATACCATTTGTATTATCTGTACATGTGTATATATATATTTTTTACTGAAGGAATACACGGATTAAGAAATTTATTTCTGCTAGTTTGCCCTTTCCTTGAGTTGCCTAGGTGAGTGTTGATTTAGTTGCGATCAGGTGCAACAAACACATGTGACAACAACCTGTGTGTGTGTGTGTGTGTGGTGTGTGTGTGTGTGTGTGTGTGTGTGTGTGGTGTGTGTGTGTGTGTGTGTGTGCGTATGTGTGTGTGTGTGTGTGTGTGTGTGTGTGTGTGTGTGTGTGTGTGTATGTGTGTGTGTGAGAGAGAGAGAGAGAGAGAGAGAGAGAGAGAGAGAGAGAGAGAGAGAGAGAGAGAGAGAGAGAGAGAGAGAGAGAGAGAGAGAAATGGAAAGATACTGAAGTCGAATGAATCATAGTCCATGAGACACAGAGGGACCTAAAAACTGTTAATGAAATTGATACAAATCCAGAATACTTCTCGTATTCCAGATCAAGGACAAAACCCCATCCAGTATCCTGGCCTTGCTCGAACACCATGGATCTTGGACTGGTGACAGCAAAGAAGTGAAGGAAATACTAACGTCTCGATATGACTGTTCAGTGAGCTTTTACTCACACTTCAAGTTAACATTATGAACGAATACTTCATGAACGAGACTCAAAATTTTGTCGATGTCTCCAAAATTTCTGACATAATTTGGCTTTGCGAAAGCCATTGACAACACGCAAATGTACTCTGCCTCAAGCCCAGACTAATGGTACTCTGCATTCATTAAGAACCGCAAGAAACCTCCCTTTCACGCGCCTTAAAATCTATGGAGAGGTAGCCTAGAAATGAAAGTCATCCCACAATCTTTGAAAACATGATCGCTACCCACATGGATTCACAACGCCTGTACAACTCAGGGCAGCATAGGCTTGGAGTAAGTCACTCCTGTCTCTCACAACTACTGGACCACTAGGATATTACCTTGGATGCACCGAAAGATAAACAAAAGCCTTCGACAAGTGCGACCTTGGTATGATAGCGTACAAAATGCGTGCAACAGGAATACGTGGAAGAGTGGAAAGATGGATTTTCAACTTTGAAACAAAGATTGTTTAACAGAGTTGAGTCAGAGGGTGCAACAGTGACAAGGTCGATTCCCCAAGGTATATTACCCAGCCTATATTTTTAATCATCCTCAAATCTAACATAGGCAGGGGCATGATGGATGTCACTCCATTTGAGTGACATCCATCACTGAAACAGCAAATCTTCAAATTGATATAAATAAAGTCTTTCAGTTGGCAGCAGAAAACATTATGATATTCAATGAGAACAAATTTCAGTTACTCCATTATGGAAAGATTGAGAAAATAAAGTTAGACTGTAGTATAAAAAAACAATTCTAACCACTCAATAAGGCAAAAAACAAACGTGAAGGTCTTAGATGTCAGAGGATCTCGCTATCAAGGATCACAGCAGTGTCATTATCACACATGCTAGGAAATGATTGAATGGATAATGAGATCCCTCAAAACAAGAGTTACCAAGGAAATGATCGTCCTCTTTAAGACACTTATTCTCTCTAGGTTGGAATAACAGTAGCAAACCCTTTTAAGGAGGGCGAAATTGCGAACCTAGAGAATATACAAAGAACCTCCACTGCACTAATAAGTTTAGTCAAGTACTTTAATTTCTGGGAAAGTTTGAAGTCTCTTGACCGCTATTTCTTGGGATAAAGGCAAGAGATGCATTATAATTTACACCTGAAAATTCCTAGACAATTGATCCTAAATCTGCACACACAAATCAGTCTCTACAAAAACAAGAGGCTGTGCAGACGGTGCAAAATACCCCAGTGAAAAGCAAGAGTGCCACGAGTACTGTGAGAAATATCCCAATATGGAGGCCTGGTCACAGACCGGGCCGCGGGGGCGTTGACCCCCGAAACTCTCTCCAGGTAAACTCTCTCCAGGTAATATGTGTAAAGGGCCCATGACCATTCAACAGCCTCCCGCCATTTATAAGGAGGATTACCAATATACCATTGGCTATCTTCATGAGGGAACTAAATAACTTCCTTATATCAGTTCCAGGTTAGCCGGGGCTGGGGTATATACGTTGGATTGTGTGCTGCCAGCAATAGCAGCCCGGCTGATGAGGCCCTGATCCACTGGAAGGCCTGGTCTAGGACCGGGCAGCGAGGGCGTTGACCCCCCGGAGTACTCTCCAGGTCTCCGGGTAGTAACCCATCTTCATTTTCTTCTTTTGAGTCATACAGCAGGAAAATGTTTTCCTTTATTTTTGAAGTGGTGTGGGGGGAATTTATCTCTGGTTCGCCAGAGG
Source organism: Cherax quadricarinatus (assembly GCF_026875155.1). Classification (NCBI taxonomy): domain Eukaryota; kingdom Metazoa; phylum Arthropoda; class Malacostraca; order Decapoda; family Parastacidae; genus Cherax; species Cherax quadricarinatus. Next base: position 5,145,772 of record NC_069481.1, read on the forward strand.
TGTGACAGCTGATGAACACTCGCGACACCAGGCATTTTTGTTCCCTAGTGAACAAATCATTATAGCCGCCACCACCTGCTTTTTCTTCTTTCTTGCTTACTATTATTATAATCAGAGGGATCGCTAAACCCTTAGGGATTATGCAGAGCCTGGGGGGGGTGAGGAATGGATGTAATTCAGATTCAATTCAGGGAACTGGAGCACAGGTCCAATTCCCTAGATCAAGAGCCCCTCACCAGCGTCAAGGAACCTCCCTCGATGGACTCTTACCTACTACTTTATTTACTCAGGAATATGGAACGAGTTATCGATCTCTGCTGTTTCACACTGAGGATCCCCTATGCGCTTCCTTCATGGTTATGTCTGCTAGAACTGGCCAGGCTGTGTTGTTGACTATTTGCCCAGTCATGTAATTCCATTTCCCGCCCACCAACCTTTTTTTTTTTTTTTGAGGTCCCGTCGACATTTTCCTACTTGAAATCGGAATTATCTATGATTGCATCTGAAGGAATTCCACCAAGTTACAAGTATTTATCTTTTTTTTATGTACAAACGTCAACAAATATATTTTTTATCATAATTTACCTTGCCATTTTCTGACATGTAAATAAATCTGGATACTAGTGTTCTGTAAGAGGACTCGTCAGAGGACGACTGTTGGCAGAGTACCGTTGAAAATAATATAAAATGCCATAAGTTGTTGAGTAAGACACATGGGCAACGGTTGGCTATCTTTACTCAACTGTAGAATTGTTTTGCCTGCTCAGTAGACTTCTGCAGTCAAATACAGAGGAGACAGCACAGGCACTAGAATGAAAAGACAATGATAATCAGTCCATCACTCTAGATGACGTAGTTTTGAGGTGGTCAGTCCCTCAACCTGGAGGAGAGTCCACTTCCATACTCTGGAACGATGTCGTTGTATCGTGATGGACTGATTACGTCGTCTTTTCATCTCTACTGCCTATGCTGTCTCCTCTGTATTTGACTGAAGAAGCCTATTGAGTAGGTGATATGTCTCAACAATACAGATACCTAACTGTTGCACATAATTCTTACTCAGAGTACCTTAAATAGGTAAAAATACCGTTAGGTATGGCCACGCAGAGGAGCAGTGACTGCAGCCTCTCACGACCTACTGCACTGGCTGAGATCGTTTCCAATTTATTCGTACCGTCAAATTACAGTCAGTGAGAGTTGAGAAAGATGAGGTCATTATATATTACCAGTACCTGCATGAGCACGGCAGAGCGGGTGAGCTCATATGTATGTATATACGTGAAGTTCTCACACCCAACTTCGTGATTCTCTTCCCGGATGTATGACAACTACAGCAGGGGGGAGGAGGGTGCTCTCGTAGCCTCCTGCATCTCACCACTATTATATTTCTTCCATCTCTGCACATCCGCCTTAAAAAACGTTACACGTGGGACAAAAAAATGTTGGGACGTGATGATTACATCTGTGACGGATTATTCTGGGAGATGATAAGTTAGTCTCTCCAAGACCGTCGCATCTTCAGCAGTGATGGGACTCTTAGATCGCACACACACACACCATAAGGCGGGCCAGGACAGGACCGACCTGCAACCTCAACTAGGTGAGAACTAGGTGAGTACACACACACACAAAGGGACACTATTCACTACCAGCAAGTAAAAAGCTATACATCCTGGTAAAGGTGAAACACCATCGTAAAGAGATAACTATTTAAAGAGTCATGATTCCAAATTTCCAGCCAGGAGAAACATTTTGAAGTAGGCACAGAACTAAGCCTAATGCTCGGGACGCCTACAGACAAAAATCATGATGAATTAGACACGTGTGCAACATCTGGGTATCTTTACTTGTAGACGTTTCGCCATCCAGTGGCTTTATCAATACATCAATGCAGTGACAATACCGTCGTCTGCTACACGTCCTCTGACGCCAGTATATAAGCATCAATCTTCCTGCCGGTGCTTCAGATTCTTCAAGACTGTGCTCATCACCTGCTCTTGGGCTGAGGGACTGATTACCTCATCTTCCGCTGCCTTCTGTATATATTATATACATGTGTGGCACTGATAAGGCAACTGGGTGGCGAAACGTCTACAAATAAAGATACCCAGATGTTTCACATGTGTCTAATTCTTCATCTTGTCCGTACTGAACACCAGTGATAAACAAAATAACGAAAATGCCATTTACGCAACTAGCAAATATAAGAAAGGATTTTATGACTCGACAATCATTCAGGAACATACTGACATGTCAGACTTTCTACCGAGTATGCAGCACCTGCAGGGAGCCCGTCCCTGGACAAACATATACAACAAACTAGAGAAAGTCTAAAGATTTGCAAAAATATTGGGCCCTAAGATGAGAGATTTTGCGTACGAGAACACACACACACACACACACACCACACACACACACACACACCACAACACACAATATATATATATATATATATATATATATATATATATATATATATGTCGTACCGAATTGGTAAAACTTGCGATTTTGGCTTAAACAGCAACGCTCTATTTGCCGAATAAGGCAAGCGAAAATTTGTGTATGCAATAATTTCGCAAAAATCATTGTGAACCTTCAGAACCCTTGGGAGTGGGGAATCTGTAGGTTCGCTTTTTACAGATCCCCCACTCTCAGGGGCGTTCCACAGGGTTCAGTTTTAGGCCCGTTGTTGTTTAAAATATATATCGATGACTTTGACGAGGGAATTACTAGTGATATGAGCAAATTCGCCGATGACACGAAGATATGTAGGAAAATATATTCAGACGTAGATGTCACGGAACTTCAGGAGGATTTAGACAGACTCAGTTCGTGGTTAGGAAAGTGAGAGATACAGTTTAACGTAGATAAATGCAAGGTTCTGAAGTCGGGGAAGTTCATAACACTAACACTTATCAGCTAAATAATGAAAAACTTAGCCGTACAGAATGCGAAGAGGACTTGGGGGTTATGGTAAGCAACAACCTAATACCAAGACAGCAGTGCTAAGCGTACGTAATAAGGCAAATAGATTATTGGGATTTATATCAAGAAGTGTAAGCAACAGAAGTCCAGAGGTCACACTGCAGCTTTATACATCATTAGTAAGGCCTCACCTAGATTATGCAGCTCAGTTCTGGTCTACATATTACAGAATGGACATAAATTCGTTAGAAAACATTCAGCGAAGAATGACTAAATTAATCATAGCATTAGAAATCCGATGTCCATTATTGTAGAGAAGAATGAGGGGAGACCTGATCGAAATGTATAAGTGGAAGATAGGTATTAATAAAGGGGATATAAATAAGGTCTTGAAGGATATCTCTCCAAGAGAGAACCCGCAGTAATGGATTCAAATTAGATAAGTTTAGATTTAGAAAAGACATAGGAAAGTATTGGTTTGGAAATAAGATAGTTGATGAGTGAAACAGTCTGCCTAGTTGGGTGATTGATTTTATTCTACTTGGGAAAAATTGCTTTGGTTGTCGAGCATTTGGTTGTAGAATCGACATCTGGAACGAATTAAATTCAACAACCAGGTTCCACTGTAGGAAATAAAATTGTGAAAGTGTCGATCATGTGTCTTAAAAGCATTGTATACCATTGTATACCATTGTAAGGATAGTATACCCTTAATACCATAGCATGAGAAAGCAAGTAAATCAATTTATTAAGGCTTCTACTTGTGTAATTCAAAGATCTCATCACTTTCACCCTCAGTATTTTTCTAGCCTTCTAATGCTTCGCCTTCAAATTTCCTTTATCCTCAAAGTTCTGAGCCCGTCACTCTCAAAGTTTCTGATCCTCAGAGTTCTTTTATCATCAAAGTTCCTCACCTCAAGAGTTCCTCGAACTCAACGTTTCTTACTCCTCGAAGTTGGTCACCCTCTAAATTCCTCATCTTCACTTATCCTCACTCTCAAAATTCCTCATCTTTAAAGTTCATCATATCAGTTCCTCACTCTCAAAATTCTTCATTCTCTAAATTCATTCTGCTTATGGTTCCTTACCCTAAAATCATCTAAACTTTGAATTTCTTTACTCTTAAAGTTCTCTCTGTCAAAATTCCTCACCTTTTGAATTACTTATCCTCAAAACTTCTAATTCTCAAAAATGTTCATTACCAAATCCGCTCATCCTCAAAGCTCCTAATCAAATTTTCTCTTACTAAAACTTTTTAACCCTCAAAGTTCGGCATCGCCTAAGATCCTAATCCTCATAGATCCTCATGTTAGATATTTTTTCATTCTCATCGTTCCTCATCCCCAGAGATCCTCACTTCTCCTCCCGCCCCAATTATTGGGTAGAAGTCCTTGAGTTCGTCTATTATCTGCTATTATTTGATAATAGGTTAACATTAAGAGTGTTATGTCCAGCGTTATAAAAACAGGGAGACAAAAAACAAGGCATTACATTGATAAAGCTGAGATGGTGTTTATGCTGTGTCGTGAAGCTGTGGAATGAGGAGGGGAGGGGGTTTTGGTTATGTTAAGGTATGGGTGGAGGGGGTTGGGTTGGGCCTTATGATAGGGCAAGAGGTTGGGGAGGTAAGGGTCGGGGCTGTGGTTAAAATGTTGGAGGAGGGCTGTTGGGTAAGGTCCACAGAGTATATATAGGCGTCACATATTTTAACAGCAAGTAGTGTACGTCTCGCCAGCAAGATGGTGACTGTAAGTACTCCAAGTCTGATTTTAAAATACCAGGAATATTATAAGATGTGAAATGAGATATTTGGTAGTTTATGTGAACAATTTTGCGAAGACTGTTAAAAATGGATAATCATTTATAAGCGAAATAAACCTAATCGCGTTTACAGTACTTCAAGAATCTTAAAAATAATCACGCTAATGTTAATATTTTTTTTAGCTGCAGATGTCAGTGTATTATAAAACTAGTTATAAAGGTATGCAGACAAATATTTGCTAAGCAGACAAAAATTACCTCTAAAATTTTTTTAACAATACAGCTGCAGACTGTGGTGCTGTGGATTGTGGTAGTCACTACCGGAGCTGACACTCTCGGGAGATCTTCAGCAGGATTCCACCAGCAGCCTGAGATCAAGATCCTGAGGGATGAGCACCAAGGACCTACTGTAGACGGCTCCTATTATTTCTATTACGAGACAGAAGACGGGATCAGCAGGCAGGAAGAGGGCGCCCCGCAAGGCGAGACTGGCGCCGTGGCTAAGCAAGGAAGTTGGTCGTGAGTATTACAGTGTTTTAATTTTGGATATAGACAAAAATCCAGTTCCAGAACTGAATTTTCTTTATTTGGGGTTTGAATTCTGCGTTTACAGTTGTGACACAATTCATGTGTCCCGTAGCTCGGTTGGTAGCGCACTCCGCTCACACACTGAGGTCCGTGGTTCGATCCTCGGTACGAGTGGAAACATTGGGGCGTGTTTCCTTAAGACACCTGCTACCCTGTTCACCTAACAGTAAGTAGGTACCTGGTGTGGGTCGCATCCTGGGGATAAAATTAACCTAAGTTGCCTGAAATGCTCAGCATAACAAGCGGCTTTCTATATAGTATGTCACTAATATTAGCTATGGTAAATAAATATTATGATTATTATTATGATTATTATAATTTTCTTTAAGAGTAGACCCTTGCCCAACGACCCATACGGGTTAAAAGCTTATCATTAACTTCTAGTAGAGTTTGAGACAAGGAGTTGTTCATACAAGTCTAACTCATCTCTTCTGTTGTTGTGCTACAGTTTCACCTTCCCTGATGGCACCCCGGCTGCCTACAGCTTCATCGCTGACGAGAATGGTTACCGTGTAGTGTCCGACCTCCTTTCTGCCTCCACCAAAACCGCAGCCACAACATTCTCAAGCCAGGCTACCACACACTCACGTCCAGGAGACAAGGGCTCCACTTTTAAAACACCTGGATCTCAGTTAAGCGGTTTCAGATCTCCAGGATCCCAGTTTGGTGGTTCCATAAGTTCTGCATCGCAGTTTGGTGGTTCCACAACTTCTGTATCGCAGTTTGGTGGCTCTATAAGTTCTGCATCGCAGTTTGGTGGTTCAAAAATTTCTGTATCCCAGTTTGGTGGTTCTATAAGTTCTGCATCGCAGTTTGGTGGTTCCTTAAGTTCTGCATCCCAGTCTGGTGGTTCTGAAACTCCAGGATCTCAGTTCGGAGTCTCCTCTGCTACAGGACCTCAGTTCGGAGCCTTCCCAGCTACAGGATCTCAGTTCGGAGTATCCCTTGCTACAGGATCTCAGATTAGAGCCTCCCTTGCTACAGGATCTCAGCTTGCACGTTCCTCTGCTACAAGATCTCAGTTCGGAGGTTCCCCTACTACAGGATCTCAGTTCGAAGACTCCCCTGCTACAGGATCTCAACTTGGAGGTTCCCTTGCTACAGGATCTCAGCTTGGAGGCTCATCTGCTACAAGATCTCAGCTTGGAGGTTCCCCTGCTACAAGATCTCAGCTTGGAGGTTCCTCTGCTACTAGATCTCAGTTTGGAGGTTCCTCTGCTACAAGATCTCAGCTTGGAGGTTCCTTTGCTACTAGATCTCAGTTTGGAGGTTCCTCTGCTACAAGATCTCAGCTTGGAAGTTCCCCTGCTACAAGATCTCAGCTTGGAGGTTCCCCTGCTATAAGATCTCAGCTTGGAGGTTCCCCTGCTACAAGATCTCAGCTTGGAGGTTCCTCTGCTACAAGATCTCAGCTTGGAGGTTCCTCTGCTACAAGATCTCAGCTTGGAGGTTCCTCTGCTACAGAACCTCAGCTTGAAGGCTCCCCTACTTTAAGATCTCAGCTTGGAGGTTCCCCTGCTACAAGATCTCAGCTTGGAGATTCCTCTGCTACAAGATCTCAGCTTGGAGGTTCCCCTGCTACAAGATCTCAGCTTGGAGGTTCCCCTGCTATAAGATCTCAGCTTGGAGGTTCCCCTGCTACAAGATCTCAGCTTGGAGGTTCCTCTGCTACAAGATCTCAGCTTGGAGGTTCCTCTGCTACAAGATCTCAGCTTGGAGGTTCCTCTGCTACAGAACCTCAGCTTGAAGGCTCCCCTACTTTAAGATCTCAGCTTGGAGGTTCCCCTGCTACAAGATCTCAGCTTGGAGATTCCTCTGCTACAAGATCTCAGCTTGGAGATTCCCCTGCTACAAGATCTCAGCTTGGAGGTTTCTCTGCTACAAGATCTCAGCTTGGAGGTTCCTCTGCTACAAGATCTCAGCATGGAGGTTCCCCTGCTACAAGATCTCAGCTTGGAGGCTCATCTGCTACAGGACCTCAGCTTGAAGGCTCCACTGCTATAAGATCTCAGCTTGGAGGTTCCCCTGCTACAAGATCTCAGCTTGGAGGTTCCCCTGCTACAAGATCTCAGCTTGGAGGTTCCCCTGCTACAAGATCTCAGCTTGGAGGTTCCCCTGCTACAAGATCTCAGCTTGGAGGTTCCCCTGCTACAAGATCTCAGCTTGGAGGTTCCCCTGCTACAAGATCTCAGCTTGGAGGTTCCCCTGCTACAAGACCTCAGCTTGGAGGTTCCCCTGCTACAAGATCTCAGCTTGAGGTTCCCCTGCTACAAGATCTCAGCTTGGAGGTTCCCCTGCTACAAGATCTCAGCTTGGAGGTTCCCCCTGCTACAAGATCTCAGCTTGGAGTTTCCCCTGCTACAAGATCTCAGCTTGGAGGTTCCCCTGCTACAAGATCTCAGCTTGGAGGTTCCCCTGCTACAAGATCTCAGTTTAGAGGTTCCTCTGCTACAGGACCTCAGCTTGGAGGTTTACCTGCTACAAGATCTCAGTTTGGAGGTTCCCCTGCTACAAGATCTCAGCTTGGAGGTTCCCCTGCTACAAGATCTCAGCTTGGAGGTTCCCCTGCTACAAGATCTCAGCTTGGAGGTTCCCCTGCTACAAGGTCTCAGCTTGGAGGTTCCCCTGCTATAAGATCTCAGCTTGGAGGTTCCCCTGCTACAAGATCTCAGCTTGGAGTTCCCCTGCTGACAAGATCTCAGCTTGGAGGTTCCCCTGCTACAAGACCTCAGCTTGGAGGTTCCCCTGCTACAAGACCTCAGCTTGGAGGTTCCCCTGCTACAAGATCTGAGCTTGGAGGTTCCCCTGCTACAAGATCTCAGTTTAGAGGTTCCCCTGCTACAGGATCTCAACTTGGAGGTTCCCCTGCTGTAGGATCTCAACTTGAAGGTTACCCTGCTTCAAGATCTCAGTTTGGAGGTTCACCTGCTACGAGATCTCAGCTTGGGGGTTCCCCTGCTACAAGATCTCAGCTTGGAGGTTCCCCTGCTACAAGATCTCAGTTTGGAGGTTCCCCTGCTACACGATCTCAGCTTGGAGTTTCCCCTGCTACAGGATCTCAACTTGGAGGTTCCCCTGCTTCAAGATCTCAACTTGGAGGTTCCCCTCCTGCAGGAACTAAGTCCAGTCCAGGCTCAGGAGCCCAATTTGGTCGTTTAACTCAAGGATCGCAATCTAGTGGTTCACTCCCTGGGTCGCTCAGTGTTCAACCATCTGGATCGAAGCTGCAGTCTGGGAGTGTACCAGCTTCTGGAACACAATTTGTGGGTTCAACAGCTCCAGGATCCCAGTTTGGAGGTTCATCGGCTTCTGAATCCCAGTTCGAAGATTCAACAGCTCCAGGATCCCAGTTCCGAGGTTCAACAGCTCTAGGATCGCGGTTCGGAGGTTCAACAGCTCCAGTATCCCAGTTCAGAGGTTCAACGGCACCAGTATTCCAGTTCGCAGGTTCATCAGCTCGTGGATCACAGTTCGTAGGGTCATCAGATCCAGGATCACAGTTCGTAGGGTCATCAGATCCAGGATCCCAGTTCGGAGGTTCATCAGCTTCTGGATCCCAGTCAGGAGGTTCATCGGCTCCAGGATTCCAGTTCGAAGGTTTAAGAGCTCCAGGATCCAAATTTGGAGGTTCATCAGCTTCTGGATCCCAGTCAGGAGGTTCACCAGCTTCTGGATCCCAGTTCGGAAGTTCATCAGTTTCTGGATCCCAGTCAGGAGGTTCGTCAGTTTCTGGATCCCAGTCAGGAGGTTCGTCAGTTTCTGGATCCCAGTCAGGAGGTTCGTCAGTTTCTGGATCCCAGTCAGGAGGCTCATCAGCTCATGGATCCCAGTCAGAAGGTTCACCAGCTTCTGGGTTCCAGTTCAGTGGTTCATCAGCTCCAGGATTCCAGTTCGGAGGTTCAGTAGCTCCGGGAACATCCGCTGGAGGATTCCCAGCAGCAGAAGCAGTTTTTTCCACACCGTCAGTACCCGGGTATCTCTACTCTGCCCCTTCTGTTTAACACAAACACCATCACAATACCCGGGTATCTATACCCAGCCCCTGATGCTTAACTCTAACACCCCCCCCATCATATCCACTTAAATCTTAACGAATTTTATATTTCATAAGCAGAAATGGTGATTAAACCTCTTGGTGTTGTTGGGTTTATAAGGTAACTGACAGCTTACACCGTATTGATTCCTGGTGGTGAAACAGTGTCTTCTGGTACCGTGACTTGGTAGTCTGTTGATTAATTATACCGAAGCAGGTTGTTTACTTGTGGATGCAGCTGTGTACTGCCGACAGTAATGAAGATCACTTAGAGCTTTGTTGTTGTTGTTAGTGATTTTATAGGGCCACAACATCTTATGCCGTATTGAGCTCTGATTCCGTTGGATTCATCAAAATTATATTGCCTTAATCTAAGCGAGAATTGGAAGGGAAACAGCGTGTTCCCAGTTAAGTTTAGCGAGTCACTGTTGAGAGATTTATGTAGATAAAAGACTTGATAAAGCTCTATATAGAGTGAAATGTCACGTTAAATGATTGCTCTGTGCCTGCGTCTGTCCATGTACACCGTTTTTGTCAAAGCTACTTGTTACCCGGGCTACATGATGTTGCAGTGCTACGTTATGTTGCAGTGCTACAAGTTGCGGTGCTACATATTACTGTGCTACATGTTGTAGAGTTACGTGATGTTGCATTGTTACATCTTGCAAGGCTACGTGATGTTACAGTGCCACGTGATATTGCAGTGTCACATTTTGTAGTGCCACGTGATGGCGCAATATTACATGGTGCTACTTGATATTTCTTTGTTTTAACGAGGCTACGATTATTAACATTTAGCCAAAAATATAAACAAATCTCTGCAATTTGGTATAATTTCTACAGAGGCAGAAAAAAATATGAATATCAAACTTAGTTTATTTCTCGACTTGAAAGATGAAAAACGATTCTTTATCTTACAAGGTAAAGATTGCAGACTGAAAAAAAAAGATTGGAGTAAAGATGGCGACTCTCACTAATTACTGATAAGAGGGTCACCCAAGCACTTGCTTCTCCATCACAACACCATACTTAACCATTACACAGGTCGCTCGTATACTTCACTAAACTGTTGGTGTACACTCCCGGTATTTTATCTAGAAAAAGAACTAAAAGACACAATACTGTGACTAGAACAAATAACCCGCATATAGAAGCTTACGACGACGTTTCGGTCCGTCTTGGACCATTTACAAAGTCTCTTCTATTTATAGGTTATTTGTGTGTAGTTTTTTATCGTTGTACAAGGAGGATACAAGCGGATGAGGACCAGGGGAGGTTATAAAGGGACTGCACAGGCTGCAAGCCTTGACAAACAAGTGGCTGCTGGAGTTTAACAGCCAACTCCTACTTTTAAAAAATCATATGAAAAGTATAATAAAATCTAAGATATTCGGTACTTTGACTCTAATGGATTTTTATTTAAAAAAATTAATTTTAATAGTAAACCGGAAACAGTCCAAAAATCGAAAATTATCAGTAGTTTTGATTAAAAGTGCACATTTATTCGACGTACGTAAAACGAACCACACATCCAGCAGTTATCTTTGCCAGCTGTAAGGAAACCAGACCCATCTGCTTGTGGAATACAGTTTTAGATAGTCTAAGAGGACATATGAACAATACTCGAGATATTTTATTAGAAGACGTTTCCATCCAGTGAACTTTTTCACTTCTGTGATAAAAATGGTACGAGAAACACGGTAAATGTAGATAAAGCACATGTGAGGGAAGAGGTGACTGGTGGGTGTACTGTGGCATTCTGCTATGCCAGGGAGGAGTTGGGGGCTGCTTCGATTACCTTGTCAGTGGTAATCATTCCATCCTACCAGACACTCAAGCTATCACTCAAGCTATCACTCAAGCTATCACCTCGCTGTGAGCTCTGGTTCTCTGTCATTTTTTATGTTCACTGTTTAACATTAAATTGCCTTGTTCAGCCATCCCTGTATATTGTAAACACTATACAAAGCGATTTGTTGAAAAAAGAATATATGAAACAAGCAAGGTATTTCACAGAGTAACTTGATACCTTGTTGAGTAATACTTGTGGTACTGTTTTTGGCTGTTGTTAATAACACAACCTGGTACGGCAGACCTGGAAAACAGGTACTACGTACAGACCTGCAACACAGGTACTGCAGACCTGTAACACAGGTACTGCAGACTTGTAACACAGGTACTACAGACTTGTAACACAGGTACTATAAACCTGTAACACAGGTACTGCAAACCTGTAACACAGGTACTACAGACCTGCAACAGAGGCATCGCAGACCTGTAACACAGGTACTGCAGACCTGTAACACAGATACTGCAGACCTGCAACTCAGGAACTGCAGTACCTGTAACACAGGTACTGCAGTACCTATAACACAGGTACTGCGGACCTGTAACACAGATACCGCAGACCTGTAACACAGGTACTGCAGACCTGTAACACAGGTACTGCAGACCTGCAGCACAGGTAGTGCAGACCTGAAACACAGGTACTACAGACCTGCAACAGAGGCATCGCAGACCTGTAACACAGGTACTGCAGACCTGTAACACAGACACTGTAGACCTGTAACTCAGGAACTGCAGTACCTGTAACACAGGTACTGCATTACCTATAACACAGGTACTGCATTACCTATAACACAGGTACTGCGGACCTGTAACACAGGTACCGCAGACCTATAACACAGGTACTGCAGACCTGTAACACAGGTACTGGAATCCTGCAACACAGGAACTGCGGTGCCTGTAACAGGTACTGCAGACCTGCAACACAGGTACTGCAGTCCTGCAACACAGGTACTGCAGTACCTGTAACACAGGTATCGCAGACCTGCAACACAGGTACTGCAGTCCTGCAACACAGGTACTGCAGTACCTGCAACACAGGTACTGCAGTACCTGCAACACAGGTACTGCAGTCCTGCAACACAGGTACTGCAGTACCTGCAACACAGGTACTGCAGTACCTGCAACACAGGTACTGCAGTACCTGAAACACAGGTACTGCAGTCCTGCAACACAGGTACTGCAGTACCTGTAACACAAGTGTTGGTGTTTGTGGAAAATGGTCACTCAAAAGTTATTTAACAAGATTCTTTCAAATATACCACTACAATGGTCACTCATCACTACAATGGTCACTCATCACTGCACAATGGTCTCACCTGCATCACTACAATGGTCACTCACACTACAATGGTCACTCACCACAATGGTCACTCATCACTACAATGGTCACTCACCACAATGGTCACTCATCACTACAATGGTCACTCATCACTACACATGGGCAACGGTACTCACTACAATGGTCACTCACTACAATGGTCACTCATCACTACAATGGTCACTCATCACTACAATGGTCACTCATCACTACAATGGTCACTCATCACTACAATGGTCACTCACTACAATGGTCACTCACTACAATGGTCACTCATCACTACAATGGTCACTCATCACTACAATGGTCACTCAAAGTCATAACAATGGTTCAACATCACTACAATGGTCAACTCACTACAATGGTCACTCATCACTACAATGGTCACTCATCACTACAATGGTCACTCATCACTACAATGGTCACTCATCACTACAATGGTCACTCACTACAATGGTCACTCACTACAATGGTCACTCATCACTACAATGGTCACTCACTACAATGGTCACTCACTACAATGGTCACTCATCACTACAATGGTCACTCATCACTACAATGGTCACTCATCACTACAATGGTCACTCATCACTACAATGGTCACTCATCACTACAATGGTCACTCATCACTACAATGGTCACTCATCACTACAATGGTCACTCATCACTACAATGGTCACTTATCACTAAAATGGTCACTCATCACTACAATGGTCACTTACTAAATGGTCACTCATCACTACAATGGTCACTCATCACTACAAAATGGTCACTCATCACTACAATGGTCACTCATCACTACAATGGTCACTCATTCGCCAGTTCGCTGGATATTCAGTCATCACTGAAACTATTTCTCAGTCATCACAACTACGATCGCCACTACAACATTCAATCAGTCCCACTACAACAATCTTGACTATTACTGTTACCAATACGTCAATCATTCAAACACTAACCACTACAGCAGTTACTCAAGCACTAATCACTACAACAGTTTCTTAGTCACTACTAAAACGGATGCTTAAACAGAGTCCCTCTAGGTCAGATGTGGTATTGCTATAACGAGTCCGGTCAAGGGAGGCATAAAACCCGTTGATTGGACTCACTAATCTCTCCTCGATCTCAGTACAAGAACCCGAGGAGCTGCAGTTTGGAACTATAATTCAACACCATCGAAAGATCCAGGGGCTGGAGTTCATCATCTTATGTATAAAATGGTAATATAGGTAACCTGTGAATGGGGTAACCTGCAAATAGGTGACTTCTCAGGTGATGGCTGTCTTCTTTACTGAATCAACTTTGCTAAAATTCTCAGAGATGGTGGAAGACCCTGAGACACATCGTCAACGGCTCAGAAAGACGAGAAGAATTTTTTTTTACATAACACCAGACTAGAGCCGTGCAATAACATGTAAACAGTACTCCGGGATGGCGAGACAAACAGTAACTTAGCCAAACAGTAACATTAGAGTCGCAAACATAGCCTTCATTGTATGAATGATTTGGAAAACAAGTCTATTTTCTAAACATTTTTACAAATTCTAAGTATTTCCTTTATCATGGCCTTCATTGCTACCAGGGATTTAGTAAAAAAGTGACTAAATCAACAACACATCCATAAGAGTCTACATCATACCTTGTGGAGGCTGTGATAAATTTTATATAGGAAAAACTTCCAGGAACTTAAACCCTAGAATAAAGAAACACAGACACAGTATGCTTGCCCAAAATGACAACACAAAGTATTCACGGTACGTGGTGACAACTGTAACCACATGATGACCTTCCTCGTAAGAAAAAATATTTGTCAAAGAAGCAGATTGACGTTGCCGAATGTGTTTGAAATGCGCTTTAATCCTCCCTTCCAAAACTATTTCACAAAACTCTGTCATCGTCTCTAAGGTTTAAACAAAGTTATCTTTCTCCAGAACCGACACCGTCATCACCCCAGACCTCGTCCAATCACAGGTGACCTCACCTGCTGCTGTCTGACAGAGTTTATATAAATGGTTTTTAGAAAACCGACAAGTTGGTAAATGTCGATTTTCTAAAACCATTTGTACAAACTGTCAGATACAACAACAAACTGGGATCTTGTTGCAGGGAATTTTCACAGCTTACCTAAGATAAGATAAGATTTCGTTCGGATTTTTAACCCCGGAGGGTTAGCCACCCAGGATAACCCAAGAAAGTCAGTGCGTCATCGAGGACTGTCTAACTTATTTCCATTGGGGTCCTTAATCTTGTCCCCCAGGATGCGACCCACACCAGTCGACTAACACCCAGGTACCTATTTGCTGCTAGGTGAACAGGACAACAGGTGTAAGGAAACGTGTCGAATGTTTCCACCCGCCGGGAATCGAACCCGGGCCCTCCGTGTGTGAAGCGGGAGCTTTAGCCACCAGGCCACCGGGCCACCTACACCTATAGGCATGACATATTTCCATTAGTGAATATGAAAATGGTTTACAGTATTGATAACTTGATAAGAAACATGTGCAACAGTTATTGATCTTCATTCTGAAACGTTTCGCCTACACAGTAGGCGACTTTAGTCGAGTAAAGAAGAGTTAACAGAAGCAGTAGAGACGCGAAGACGATGTAATCAGTCCATCACCCTTGAAGACGTAGTTTTGAGGTGGTCAGTCCCTCAGCCTGGAGAAAAGGGGGGACTGATTACATCGTCTTCACATTTCTACTGCTTCTGCTAACTCTTCTGTACTCGACTGTAGAAGCCTATTGTAATAAGCGAAACGTTTCGGAATAAAGATACCTAACTGCTGCACATGTGTCTTACTAACTTCCACTAGTAGATATTTCCACTGGCTAACTCCACCTACAACTGCTCCACCTCATCTGTCGGAAATATATAAACCCTTTTCTCACTCACATGCTGGACTTTTATCAAGATGGTGGACTAAACTCATCGACTGGAGGCTGAGGGACTGATTAACCCAAACTACTCCTCATCTTCCACCATTCTTCTCTGTACTGGACTGAAGAAGTCACTGGCAGACAAAACGTTTACAGAATAAAGATTCCCAAATATTGCACAAGTGTCTCATTTATCAATTTGTTGATTTTCTAAACCCATTTATTGAAACTGTCCGTCTTGACTAGACACTGTGATTGATTTGAAGATGCTAACACCATCTGATCCACCTCTCCTGACAGTCACATCTGACTGACAATAGAGGTGGATCAGATCAAACCATACCCCCGGCCGGGATTGAACCCGCGGTCATAGAGTCTCAAAACTCCAGCCCGTCGCGTTAGCCACTAGGATTGAACCCGCGGTCATAGAGTCTCAAAACTCCAGCCCGTCGCGTTAGCGGGTTCAATCCCGGCCGGGGGTATGGTTTGTTTGCAATCGTGTCATTACGATTTCTTGAGTCGTGGATCAGATGTGTGTGCCTTCATACACAAATAACCCGCACATGGAAGAGAGAAAATTGCGACGACGTTTCGGTCCGACTTGGACCATTTACAAAGTTATTTATGTCTTCATGAAATGAAAAATAAGACCTATTTACTCTATAAATTCCCTAGAAAAGTGTTTTAATAAATGATTTTTATCGTTTCAAAATATGTGATTATCTCACGTATTTTAAAAAATCCCAGGAAAAGGGTTAAAATTGTAAATTAAACCAGTTTCCTTAATTTACCTTTGTAAATAAACATGTTCTTTAGTGGTTTATCTTTCAGCTCTACTTGAACCTTCGAATATATTCAAGGTATTTCCGTTGTTCTTATAACCAGTGAAGGTACTCAAGGTATTACTAGTATTCTGCTGGCCTTTAAAGGCATTTATGTTGTCTTAGAATATATATATACCTATTTGCTGCTTCTCTTGCTGCTGCTGCTGCTGCTGCTCTTGCTGCTGCTGCTGCTGCTACTGCTGCTGCTGCTGCTGCTGCCTGCTGCTTACGCTGCTCTGCTGCTGTGCTGCTCTGCTGCTGCTGCTGCTCTGCTGCTGCTGCTGCTGCTGCTGCTGCTGGCTGCTGCTTTCTCTGCTGCTGCTGCTGCTGCCTTTTCTGCTCTTGCTTTCTGCTGGCTGCTGCTGCTCTCGTGCTTGCTGCTGCGTGCTGCTGCTCTTGCTGCTGCTGCTGCTGCTGCTCTGCTGCGCTGCTGCTCTCTGCTGCTGTGCTCCGCTTGCTGCTGCTGCTGCTGCTGCTACTGCTGCTGCTCTGCTGTGCTGGCTGCTGCTGCTGCTCTTGCTGCTGCTGCTGCTGCTGCTGCTGCTGCTGCTGCTGCTGCTGCTGCTGCTGCTGCTGCTCTTGCTGCTGCTGCTGCTGTCTGCTGCTGCTGCTGCTGCTGCTGCTGCTTTCTGCTGCTCTGCTGCTGCTGCTGCTGCTTGCTGCTGCTGCTCTGTGCTGCTGCTGCTTGCTGCTGCGCTGCTCTGCTGCTGCTGCTGTCTGCTGGCTCCCTTTCTGCTGCTGCTGCCATGCTCTTGCTGCTTGCTGCTGGCTGCTCTTGTTTCTGCTGCTTTCTGCTGCTCTGCTCTTGGCTGCTCTGCTGTCTGCTACTGCTGCTGCTGCTGCTGCTGCTGCTGCTGCTGCTGCTGCTACTGCTGCTGCTGCTGCTGCTGCTGCTGCTGCTGCTGCTGCTTGCTGCTGCTGCTGCTGCTGCTCTTGCTGCTGCTGCTGCTGCCCGCTGCTCTGCTGCTGCTGTGTGTTGCTGCTCTTGCTGCTACTGCTGCTGCTCTTGCTGCTGCTGCTTGTGCTGCTGCTGCTACTGCTGCTGCTCTGCTACTGCTGCTGCTGCTGCTGCGCTGCTGCTGCTGCACTGCTCTGCTTTCTGCTTTCTGCTGCTGCTGCTGCTCTTGCTGCTGCTGCTCTTGCTGCTGCTGCTCTTGCTGCTGCTATGTTTATGTACATGTTTCATACTGCTGCGTCAGTGTAGTTAGGTTCAGCAAAATCCACACAGTTACAAGCTCGTGGTTCTTCTCTCATTGCTTCTAAACTTTGGAAAAAATTATTTAAACATACAAAGTTTTATTATATTGACAAAAACTGTGAATATGTATGGAAGTGATTATCTTCTGCTGTGTATGAGTTATTTAAAAATATATAAATATAATAAAAGTTAACATAATCTGAAAAATTATGTGTTTTCGGGTCAGCGAACAGGTACACAGGTACAGTATAAGGTACGATACTTCAGAATTTTGTAAATCTAACTGGCAATCAAACAGCCCCGGTCTAATCTAAACCTTTTTAAAATACGATTCACAGTATTAATAATTTAAGCTTATAAGAAAAGGCATTCTCAAGTCTAGAACAAAAACACTCGTTTTAAATCTGCAAATCAGCAACAGCATCAACTAATAACTTTAAATCTGTCGTCACTCAGCAAAAAATCAGCTTTAGGAATCATTACTCATTCAACAACACTCTCTCCCCCTTATTTAAAAACTTTAAATTTGCGTAACATACAGAGTATTCACACTTTCTACTGTTCACTCAGACATTATCCCCGAGCTTAAAATTGATCTGGAGAGCTGCAACACAACACTTGGATGCAATACAAGGAAAAAGCATTTGACATTCCACACATGTCTCAATCTGTTCAAACATTCCCAACAATTTGGAACTCATTGCTTAAAAAAGGCCAAATGCAGTATAATTTTTTTTTACGTCATATCGGTATTTTATACTATTTATCTATATCTACTTATTTACTGATGTTAAAAAGCGCCCATTCAGTCTCATATAAATGATATTTATATCCATTAAATGTCTGTAAATTCTTACGTTTTGATTTCACTACCTCATTTCAGTCGTTCCATACGTAGATCACTGAACCAATGCTAATTCTATGTAATTTATTCGTGATTGATACAGTTGTCTTTCACAACCTCTCTCATTGTTCTTGTAATTATAATGAATTACACAAGCTGTGTTGATAATTAATGTCTTAAATAATACGATAAGTCTAGATTACATTAGTATGCAAGCTTAATGATTAGATTGCCCTAAATGCATTGCATGAATATTGGCTTTCTTCTGTGCCTACATTAGTATCAAAATGCATCGCAGCCTAATAATATTTCAACTCACTACTGAGTATCACTCATTACTTAAATACGACTAGCGAAGAGGCGGTGGCAGAAGCTGTGACTCGACTCCTGCAACCACAAATAGGTGAGTACAAATAAGTGAATACATTCTCCCCATCTGTTTAAACACTAATGTGCTTCATGTGACCTAGAGACACACTAGTATCCTGTCTCGCTCATGGAATCACTAACATAAATATGTTACAGTCCTTACTCTGTGATCACATCTGATCCAGGATGAGGAGGGTAGTTCCAGTTTGCATGATGAACCCTTCGCCAACTTCAAGGTTGTACCGTGACCGCAATGAAAGGAATGTGCCCATTAGGCCATGGCTCCGTCCAGCTCCTCTGGACTCACAATTAAGGAAGGAATTTTGCATGATTTTGCACACTTCCTATAGTGGTGCAGGTCCGACCTTGTCTTGGGGAGGTATCGTGATGAGTGAGCATCAAGCCATACTCATCAACGTTCACCCTCCGACAGACACGACAGCCTCTGCAGCGTTGTCGTGCTTCCAGTGTCCTTCTTGATCGTTCTGCGGGAGAAACTGTACAGAGAAGGGTAATGTCCTGCGCTACTTGGTCCAGCCTCTGTTAATACATTTTCTAGCTAGGAAATCACACAATCTGAAATTTAGTGAGAATCTTTGGACTGTATGCTGCTAGTGCAACTCACCTGAATGAACAGCGAGAAATCAGGAAGTCTGGTTCCGGAGCAGACCGCAGGAGCGGTGACCCTGAAGCCTGCTCTGAGACCAGGCCGGACCCCCAAAACAGTCAGCAAATAGTATTCGGATATATTCCCTCATATGAACTCAAGCACGTTCTCCCTTTGCATGGGAACATCAAAAATGCATTAATGCATCAGTAACATAGTAAGTATCCACAAAGCAGTAGACAGTATGTATACCGGGGTAGCACTGAAAATGGGTTGGACAAATATGTTTGTTAGTGGGTTTGAGTTTGGTAAGGACCTGCCTAGTATGGGCCAGTAGGCCTGCTGCAGTGTTCCTCTTTTATGTTTTTTTTCAGAGACTGGTGAAGAATCTACCAGTAGGAACTCAAATAAGCGTGTGTGAGGTTACCAGACAGGCTCTACTAATTCTTACACAAATTAATAGTTTCTCACATATATGAAGTTACAGGAGTCAAGGTCCCGTCTCTCTGCCGCTTGCCATATTCAGTCCTCCTCCTAGTCTCGCGGGCTTTGTCGTACTGTTCTTAAAACTATGTATATATAGACTGTGCTTCCACCATATATTCACCAAGGGTATTCCACTTCCTGGACGCGTGAGGCTGGAGAAGTACTGCCTGACATGTCTATGACCCATCTGTGCAATTTCCAAATATGCCCCCTGGCACCTGTTTAATACTGAATGGTTATGACTGTGACCATAATTTTTGAAGGGGAGGACCGGTAAGCCAGCGGAAGACCTCGGTTAGATGACCAAAATCTCATGAGTATTTTGTATGTTGTTACCATGTCCTCCCTTGTTCTTCTCTCATTTAATGTTATTAGGTTCAGTTCCTTAGCCTGTCCTCACTGGTAATACAGCTTAACTCTGGGACTAGTTTCATTGCATATCTTTGCACTTTCTCAAGTTTCTTAACCTGATTTATAAAGTGTGGGTTCCATCCTGGTGCAGCGTGTTACAAGATGGGCCTCTGCTGTATGCTATATAGACGGGTCTTGAATGACTCTCTGTTAAGATTCCTCAAGGCTACATTTAGATTTGCCAGACCAGCACTGACTGCAGAGGTTATTCAGTTGATGTGTGCGGGAGGAGAGACAGAGGAAGAGAGAGGGAGAGAGAGAGGAGAGAAAAAACCCACTTGAAGCATGACAAAACTCAAGTTTGGCCATCTGTATGTTTGAACCTCTACCTGAGGTCCTCTTCAGCAAATACCTCAGGTGGAAATCGAAATATACAGGCAACCCTTTCTTTCTAGTTTTATTCTCATGAAGGTTTTTCCGTCCCCCCCATCCCCCCTCTCTCTCTCTCTCAATAAACTCATGTTTAAAGTTTGAAGTCGATCAGAAGAGGCGTTCTCAAATAATATTACATTAACTGTAATCACTTCTGGGTTTATAAAACTGAAAAAAATGTCAGCTGCACAACCCAGTAATAACAAGATATTTTTTTTTGTTACACATCAATTTTATAGGTTAAAAGAGCAGCGCTGTACGACCCTAGTGGGTTTAGCGCTTGGGTTTTGATATTAATAACACAGGCTAAGAGCTGTTAACCAACCTCAATTCATTTCGAAGTCCAGCCCTATCTAAGGCATACTACCCCCCCCCCCCAGGATGCCACCCACACCAGTCGGCTAGCACCCAGATACATATTTACTGCTAAGTGAACAGGGACAGCCGGTGTAAGGAAACATGCCCAACGTTTCTACCCGTGCCGGGTAGAAACGTTGGGCATGTTGATAAATTAGACACATGTGCAACTCTTGGGTATCTTTATTGAGGAAACGTTTCGCCACACAGT
The DNA here is from genome assembly GCF_026875155.1 of Cherax quadricarinatus. Taxonomy (NCBI): domain Eukaryota; kingdom Metazoa; phylum Arthropoda; class Malacostraca; order Decapoda; family Parastacidae; genus Cherax; species Cherax quadricarinatus. The sequence goes on from NC_069481.1 coordinate 5,166,801, forward strand.
GGCTTCATCAGTCCATACAAAGGAGAATCTTGAAGAACAGGAGGAGAATGAGGTAATCAGTCCCTTAACCTTGAGTCGATGTGGTCAGTCCATCAATCTTGAATAGAATGGCATGTTGGGCATGTTGCTCCACAAGCCACAGTACTCACCCCCACCCTGTTCCTCATCCTCATATCAGACATAGACAGAGATACTAGGATCTGCACGAGACTGCCATCTATTGAGGACGCGGTTAACCTCCAAGAAGATATAAACCAACTTTTCCAGTGGGCAACGGAAAACAATATGTTCAATGACGACAAATTCCAACTACTCCGTTATGAAAAACTGGAGGAGATAATAACTAGAACTGAGTACGTATACTGCAAACTCTAATCATACAATAGAACGGAAAAGCAATGTGAGGGACCTGGGAGTGGTAATGTCTGAGGATCTCAGTTTCAAGGATCACATCAGTGCCACGATCACAACTGCGAAGAAAATGATAGGATGGATAATGAGAACGTTCAAAACAAGAGATGCCAAGCCAGTGATGATCCTTTTTAAATCATTTGTTCTCTTTAGGCTGGAATATTGCTGTACATTAACATCTCCGTTCAAAATAGGTGAAATTGCAGGTCTAGAGAATGTACAGAGAACCTTTACTGCACATGTAAGTTCCATCAAACACCTTAACTACTGGGAACGCTTGGAAGCACTTGATTTGTACTCACTGGAACGCAGGCGAAAGAGATATATCATCTACAGTTGGAAAATCCTAGAAGGAATGGTCCCTAATCTGAACACAAAAATCGCTCCCTACGAAAGCAAAAGACTAGGCAGGCGGTGTACAATAACCCAAACGAAAAGTACAGGAGCCATTGGTACACTACGAGAAAACACAAATGTTCGGGGCCCAAGACTGTTCAATAGCCTCCCACCAGGCATAAGAGGAATTACCAATAGATTCCTTCCTACCTACCTACCTGGAAGGTATTCCGGGATCAACGCCCCCACGGCCCTGTCCATGACCAGGCAGTAACAGCTTGATCAACTAGACTGTTACTGCTGGCCGCACATAGTCCAACGTACGAACCAGAGCCCAGCTGATCCAGCTCCTTCTTGAAGACAAGCAGGGGTCTGTTGGTAATTCCTCTTATGGCTGGTGGGAGGCTGTTGAACAATCTTGGGCCTCGGACACTTACTGTGTTGTCTCTTAGTGTACTAATGGCGCCCCTACCTTTCTGTAAGGGTATGTTGCATCGCCTGCCAAATCTTTTGCTTTCGCAGGTAGTGATTTCTGTGTGCAGATTAGAAACCAGTCCCTCTAGGATTTTCCAGGTGTAAATTATGATGTATCTCTCTCGCCTGCGCTCCAGTGAGTACAAGTCAAATGCTTCCAATTGTTTCCAGTAGTTAAGGTGTTTGACGGAATTTATATGTGCAGAAAAGGTTCTTTGTACAATGTACATTCTCTAGATCTGCGATTTCACTTGCCTTGAATAAAGATGTACAGCAGCATTCCAGCCTGAAGAGAACAAGTGATTTAAAAAGGATCATCACTGGCTTGGCATCTCTTGTTTTGAATGTTCTCATTATCCATCTTATCATTTTCATCGCAGATGTGATAGTGGCATTGTTGTGAGTCTTGGCTGCCTTCAAGAGGGAGCTGGACAGATACTTAAAGTTGCTGCCGGATTAGCCGGGTTGTGGTTCGTATGTTGGACTACGTGACACCAGCATTAACAACCTGGTTGATCAGGACCTGATTTACCGGGAGGCCTGGTCGTGGACAGGGCCGCGGGGGCGTTGATCCCCGGAATACCCTCCACATAGACACTCAGTGAGTGAGCTGAGTGCGCTACCAACCGAGCTACGGGTTTTATGCAAGATACCGTAACCTACAGTTGAAAATCTGAAGTTAATCAGGCCAGGCGTTCTGATGTTATAAACGAAAACATCAATGGAAGAAAAAAATCCTACCACACGCTATAAATTCCCTCAGTCGTGGGATACATAATAAATTTCACTCATGGAATAACCGATTCCTTTGAGAACTCAAGACTTGGTCTGTCTTGCAAGAGGCTTGAGGCTTTGTATAGGACTGATGAAGTCACTGTGTGACGAAACGTTTTCTCAGTAAAGATACCCAAGTGTTGCACATATGTCCAGTTTATCAACTTGTCGATTCTCTGAACCATTTATCTATATTCCTGTCAGACACAGCAACATTTTGGGATCTTGATACAGTGAATTCTACGCTTGCCTAACCTATAGGTATGACCTACTTCCACCTGAGGATTTATCCAAGGTGACACCGCCTACAGCTGCTTCACCTCACCTGTCTGCGGTATATAAGCCCCTTCTCTCATATGCTGTATTCTTATTAAGACTGATAGACTGACTTCTGACCTTCGCCATTCTTCTTTGTAGTGGACTGTTGAAGCCATTGCTTGGCGAAATGTTTTCACAGTAAAGATACTTAAATGCTGCACACGTGTTTAATTTATCAACTTGTTGGTTCTCTTAACCTTTTTGTATAAACAAAGGATATATTAATAAGGTCGTGAGAATATACCTCCAAGAAAGAACTCGAAATAATGGATTCAAGTTAGGTAAGTTTAGATTTAGAAAGGATATAGAAATGTATTAGTTTGGAAATAGAGTAGTCGCTGAGTGGAACAGTCTGCCTAGTAGGGTTATTGAAGCTAAAACATTGGGTAGTTTCAAATTTAGGTTAAATACATGAATGAGAAATGATGATTTAAGTGGGACTTGCACATGAGTTAATAGTGTCATCAAAGTTTATTCCATGGGCAGCAATGAAAATGGGTTGGGCAAATATTTTTCTTAGTGGGTTTGGGTTTCAGAAAAACTTGCCTAGTATGGGCCAGTAGGTCTGATGCAGTGTTCATCCTTACTTAGGTAATTTGGTAGCCTTATTGCGCACACTTAGGCACT
>NC_069481.1:5174740-5185366 GCF_026875155.1 Cherax quadricarinatus
TATTCCGTGTTACTACTACTACTAGTAGTAGTACTATTACGTGACACTACTACTAGTACTATTACGTGACACTACTACAAGTACTATTAGGTGACACTATTACTAGTACTATTACGTGTTACTACTACTAGTAGTACTATTAAGTGACACTACTACTACTAATAGTACTATTACGTGACACTACTAGCAGTAGTACTATTACGTGACACTACTACTAGTACAATTACGTGACGCTACTACTAGTACAATTACGTGACACTACTATTAGTACAATTACGTGACAATACTACTAGTACAATTACGTGACACTACTACTAGTACAATTACGTGACACTGCTACTAGTACTATTACGTGACACTACTACTAGTACAATTACGTGACACTATTACTAGTACTATTACGTGACACTACTACTAGTACAATTACGTGACACTACTAGTACAATTACGTGACACTACTACTAGTACAATTACGTGACACTATTACTAGTACAATTACGTGACACTACAACTAGTGCTATTCCGTGTTACTACTACTAGTAGTAGTACAATTACGTGACACTACTACTAGTACAATTACGTGACACTACTACTAGTACAATTACATGACACTACTACTAGTACAATTACGTGACACTATTACTAGTACAATTACGTGACACTACTACTAGTACAATTACGTGACACTACTACTAGTACAATTACATGACACTACTACTAGTACAATTACGTGACACTACTACTAGTACAATTACGTGACACTACTACTAGTACAATTACGTGACACTACTACTAGTACAATTACGTGACACTACTACTACTAAGTGTCACTACTACTACAACTAGTGCTATTCCGTGTTACTACTACTAGTAGTAGTACTATTACGTGACACTACTACTAGTACTATTACGTGACACTACTACAAGTACTATTAGGTGACACTATTACTAGTACTATTACGTGTTACTACTACTAGTAATACTATTAAGTGACACTACTACTACTAATAGTACTATTACGTGACACTACTAGCAGTAGTACTATTACGTGGTACTACTACTACTAGTACTATTACGTGACACTACTACTACTAGTAGTACTATTGCATGTCACTACTACAACTAGTACTATTACGTGTTACTACTACTACTACTTCTAGTACTATTACGTGATATTACTAGCAGTAGTACTATTACGTGACATTACTAGCAGTAGTACTATTACGTGACACTACTAGTACTATTACGTGACGCTACTACTAGCAGTAGTACTATTACGTGACACTACTAGTACTATTACGTGACGCTACTACTAGCAGTAGTACTATTACGTGACACTACTACTAGCAGTAGTACTATTACGTGACACTACTAGTACTATTACGTGACACTACTAGTACTATTACGTGACACTACTACTACTAGTAGTAGTGGCTTTCTTTGTGTTTAACAATATTTTACGACTTGCAACCTACACATCACTACTACTACTATTATTACTACTTCTACTATTACTACTACCACCACTACTACTACTGATAATACATACTAGTGATAATTTCCAAACCAGGCGAATGTTCCCCGCAGACTCTGGACTGCATCAGAGAAAACGGTGTCGACAGGACCCTCCTCTAAGAGAACGTACAACTATCCCAGACAAATTTAGTAAGCTAGTAAGTGTACTCAGCTACATAGATTATCATACATAGCAGCATATGTGTAGAGAACTTTGGATAACCCAGAAAAGTCAGATAAAATAATCAAAACCTTTTACCCTTCAGTGTCAGCACGTATGCTACAAGACATTACGTGACAGTGGAATACAACGCGAGCGTAAATACATCGAGATAATAATAATCTTTATTTCTACAAGTACATGTACAAGGTATACAGACCATAGCTGACATCAATGACATACTACTATATAGAAAGCCACTTGTTATGCTGACCATTTCGGGCAAATTAGGTCAATTTTGTCCCAGGATGCGACCCACACCAGTCGACTAACACCCAGGTACCCATTTTACTGATGGGTGAACAGGGACAACCGATATAAAGAAACACGCCCAATGTTTCTACCCTCGCCTGGAATCGAACCCGGGAATCGCCATGTGAAGCGAGAGCTTTTGCCACCAGGCCACGGAGCCCTAATACAGTATTATACTACAAAATGCAACGTAATACACTGTACTACTAAATACAACGTATTACAGTATACTACACAATACTCTGCAACACATACTGCAACACGTCACAATATAATGCAACACAATACAACACGTTGAAAATGACACAATACATTCCACTTAAATACAACACAATAATGCTCAGTAGTACCATACAATATAATACAGTATAATACAACGCAGTACAACACTCCTAAGCTAGCAACTTACAGAATACAGTAAATTACTATATAAAGTTGCAGGGCGTAATAAAAATAGCCACAATACAACATAATACAACAGAATATTATACAGCACAATGCAATACAACATATCACGCTAAAATAAAATATAAAAGATGCAATGCAGCACAATACAACAATAATACAAAGCGCCACAGTACAATACAATGTAAATACAATGCAGTACAACATAAATACAATGCAGTACAATACAACAAATACAATGCAACACAATATAAAAATACAACGCAGAACAATAAAACAAAAATACAGTGCAGTACAATACACCATAAATACAATGCAGCAGAATACAACATAAATACAATGCAACACAATACAGCATAAATAAAATACAGCAGAATACAACATAAATACAATGCAACACAATACAGCATAAATACAATGCTGCAGAATACAACATAAATACAATGCAACACAATACAGCATAAATGCAATGCAGCAGAATACAACATAAATACAATGCAACACAATACAGCATAAATACAATGCAGCAGAATACAACATAAATACAATGCAACACAATACAGCATAAATACAATACAGCAGAATACAACATAAATACAATGCAACATAATACAGCATAAATACAATACAGCAGAATACAACATAAATACAATAGAGCATAATTACTTTAACTGCAGACCTGGAGAGTGTACAAAGAACTTACAAGGCATACATAAGTACGATAAGACACCTAAATTACTGGGAACGGTTGAAGTCCCTTGATATGTATTCCGTGGAACACAGGCGAGAGAGATACATAATAATATACACTTGGAAAATCCCCAAATTTGCACTCGAAAATCACTGCCTATGAAAGGAAAAGACTTGGCAGGAGATGCAAAATTCCCCCAGTGAAAAGCAGGGACGCCACGAGTACATAGAGACAACACAATAAGTGTCAGGGGCTCAAGACTGTTCAGCTGCCTCCCAGCATACATAAGGGGGATTACCAATAGACCCCTGGCTGTCTTCAAGAAGGCACTGGACAGGCACCTAATGTCAGTACCTAACCAACCGGACTGTAGTTCGTACGTCAGTTTGCGTGCGGCCAGTAGTAACACCCTGGTTGATCATACCCTGATCCACCACGAGGCCTGGTCTCAGACCGAGCTCGAAACCCTCTCCAGGTATTCGCCTGGTATGTATGCTTACTGAGTGTGTATGTTGGTGAGTGTATGTGCCTGTGAATGTGGGCACGTTTTGTGTATTTGTGTGTTGTATGATTTTGTTAAGACTTATTTGTAGTTACAACAGCAGAACTATGTTGGTGTTCCGTCTTCAGTGATCGTAGTTACATCAGCAGAACTGCTGTAACTACAGTGGAGGGAAGGCGGGGTAGGGGTCGGCCTAGGAAAGTTTGGAGGGAGGGGGTAAAGGAGGTTTTGTGTGCGAGGGGCTTGGACTTCCAGCAGGCATGCGTGAGCGTATTTGATAGGAGTGAATGGAGACAAGTGGATTTTAGGACTTGACGTGCTGTTGGAGTGTGAGCAAGGTAACATTTATGAAGGGATTCAGGGAAACCGGCAGGCCGGACTTGAGTCCTGGAGATGGGAAGTACAGTGTCTACACTGAAGGAGGGGTGTTAATGTTGCAGTTTTATAACTGTAGTGTAGCGCACCTCTGGCAAGACAGTGATGGAGTGAATGATGAATTATGGGCGAGCTTGAAATTGGCTTGGGATTGGCTAAGCAATGATATATTCGGTGGTAAATATTGTTGTAAACAAATAACAATTAAGCACAAATGAGTATTTCAAAGACAGGTCGTATGGTCATTTACTGTGTTGCTGAGCATTCAGTAGAATGGAGTATTCTGTTGGGTAATGTAATTAAAAATAACAAAGTCTGATAGGGTCACAGGTTAAACCTTTATGAGATACAATTATTCAGTATTTATTTAGTTGTGGGTAAGTGATTTTTAAGAAGAGACTTGAATTCATAAACAAACAGTATTTCTTTTATATTCACAGGTAATGAATTCCAAATTTTAGGACCTTTTATGTGCATTGAGTTTTTGCAGTGTGAGATGGACACGAGGAACATCAAAGAGTGATCTGTGGCTTGTGTTATGGTCATGTGTTCTGTTGAGGTTGGTAAGGAGATGTTTGAGGGGAGGGTTTATATCCGAGTTGGGTGTTCTATGTATGTGGTGGGTACAATGGTAAGTATGGATGTTTTGTACGGTGAGTAGGTTTGGAGTTTTCAATATTGGTGGAGTGTGCTGCCTGTTTTTTTCCCTTTTAACATACCCTGAAAAAATCGCCAATTTAATTTTTCATGTTTTTTTTAACCCCCAAAATTAAGAACTTTAATACTGCGGGAAGGTCTACTCACAATTGTAAAAAAACCCCTGCCAAGCTACCAAGACTTTTATAACTCCCCCCGGTGAAAAATCAGATGCGCTTTTCTCCACCGGCCCTAAAACATTCGGGAACATGGCTATAAATACCCCGTCCCTTCCCCCCCAAAGGAAAAGATCTGTGTTTTGGATTGAAAAAGGGCCCACGTGTGGGGGGAAAACGTTGTCAATTAAAGGTTCCCATTATACTTCATATGTGTTTATATTTTCCAACGGTTTTCGGGTATTTAAACCCATTTTTTTCCATCGTGAAAACCTGCGTAGAAAGGGGGATCCCTTCACCACAGAGAATATGGGCCCTTCTTAAAAAGTTACTTCGCAAAGACCCAATTTTCTTCGTATTGCATAAAAGAAAGGGTTTTCCCAAGTTAAACTCCTCCCCCAAATTCCCAAAATAAAAACCCCCTTTTTCTCCCCCTACAGTCGGACCCTCCTTGAAGAGGGGGCGATGATTAAACAATGTAAAAAAGGAAGTTTTTTCCCAAACCCCAGAACATTTGGACAAACCCAACGGGGCAACATGAACGGACGCACCCCCGGGGAAAATCATTCGCAGCTGAGTTACCCAGCGAATGTTCAACAAAAAAAACAGATTACAGGAAAACTAAAACCTCTGGTTTAATAGTAAATTGGAAAATTTTAGGAAGCCCTTTAAAATTATTAAAAATTTTTAAATCCGCCCCGTGTAACCCAACAGAAACTAAAACCCCCCCGCTTAGGCCTCAAGACTAAAGGAAATCGTAATGACACCGATTGCAAAAAAACGACGGGCGGGATTTTTAAAGGACTCTATGACCGCGGGTTAAATTTTTCCCGGCCGGGGGTTAGGGGTTCTTAGGCCCCAAATTCGAAAAAAAGGGTTACGGGAAAACCCAAAAAAAGCCTCAATTTTTATCGCCAAAAACTAAAGGGCACAATGACTCCGCTTTAAAAAGGCTATTTTTTAAAGGCCCTAAACTCAGCAGCCATCTCAACACGCAAGGTCCCCAGTCATCCTCCCAGGGGGCATCAAAGACTCAAGGTTTAGCAGAAAACCCCGACCCTCAGGGCCCTCCGGTGAAAAGGAGGTGGTTTTTTTAAAACATGGAAAACTTTTCCGGGTTACAAAGGAACCAAAATGTCAATCTACTTAATGGGCCCAGGGTTTAAAACCCCTCACAAAATAACCCGTGGAAAACCTTTTCTAAAACTTTTCTTCAAGGGGCTCGCCGCATTTGAGGGGGCAGAACAAGGGGAAAAAAACTTCGGGACACCAAACCCCCAAACAACCCCGGGCCTGCCCGAATTTTACGGCCTGCCCAAAAAAAATCACAAGCCTGGTATCCCCCTGGGGGCCCCAAACCTCGGGGAAATTTTGGGAATGTCCCCACCCGTTCAGGAAAATTCCCCGCCCAAACACCCCCTCTAAACTCTTTTGGGGATATCAGTCCAGCACCCTCTCAAAAAATCGGGTGATCTTCTCAACGCATTCGCCCCAAAACAAAAATTTAGGAACAAGAAATTTTCCCGCCTTGACGTTTACTTCCCTTTTCACCCCCGGGACCCACTACCCCAAAAGCCAAAACCCATCTCTTGCGCAGGAAAATTTTCGATTTTTCTTGACTTCCCCTTCCAGCCAGCGAATTTTTAAACGCCTTGTTGAAATATGGGTTGGCTTTACCGGGGGTTTCTCTTTGAAAAAAAACCCTTTTCAGCAGGGCTTTTGGCTACCCCTGGGTTCGCCACTCAGTGCGGTTTCCCCGGGGAACCTTACATGGAAAAATTTTGAAGCCGAAAAGGGGTTTTCCTCCTTTTTTCCTTCGTTCTGTCCCCGGGGTCGTTATGTTGGGCGACATTTTCCTCTTTAAATCCCAAAACGGGTTCAACGTTCAAATCCCAAAACAAGCCAAACCCGGTCAAACCTTTAATCCAGTTCACACTTGAAGGGAAAAAATCGACAACACTCTTCCCCCTTTCTTTGTTCTGTCTGCAAAGCCGGGCCCCGAAATTTTGTTTAAAAAGTTTTTCGAAAAACCCCAACCAAAACGATTTTTCTCCACTTCCCACTCTCACCCGACACCAAAAAAAACGTGGTGTAATTATTGGCTTCGTCCTGCGTTTCACTAAACCCGCAGCAATGAGTTCCCCTTTAGGAAGAAAAGGCCTATAATTGAAAAATATTTTCTAAAACTCCAAATATCCTCGTCACTTTATCAGAGGGTGCAGGGGGGGCGGGCATTAAAACATCTTCAAACACCCAAGGGGGGGGGGGAAGAATTTCCGAGAAGAGTTTCATAGTCCCCCCCCAACCAAATCCCTTGAAAAAAATGTTTCCAAAAATCTTTTCCAAAAACATCATTCCAAAAGGGAATCTACCTCCAAACCACGACCCCTCCCAAGGGCATCACCAGCAGTTGAAAAGGACAAACCTCCATCCTCTGGGGGGGTTTTAAAAAATCCCCCCTTTTAAGGAAATGCAACAAAATTTTTTTGTGGGGGAAAACATCCAAAGGGACCTTCCAAAAAAACGTTTTTTTCAGGAAAACCTTTTGCAAAACAGGACTGACGATTACAAAGAATGCCTGTGTACAACATCCAATTTCCCCCCATTTAATTAAATACAGAAACTCAAAACTTATCGGGCCCCGAAGACAAACAATCAAAACCGGGAAAAATTTCCCGGAATCATTTGTTATTTTCATAACCCAAAAATTTTTAACCGAAAAAAAGGGCCCTTTTATAAACATTGGGTGAACAATCGCCAAAGGGAAAATTCTTCCTCGCTATCCCCAAAAGAAACATAGAACACTGCAGAAGGTCTACTCCAACTTGTCCAATTCCCTTTCCAAACAAATTTCCAAACCCCGACCTAAAATTTTGAACCATGGTTCTCTGAAACCATTTATCTACAAATTCCCGAAAAATGATTTAAATATCCCCCTACCTTCCACCCCCGGTAGATCTGTGTGTTGTTTTTTTCAGGTATACAATACCGACAAAGAGAATCCCGCCCCCACCAATGATATGCCCCCGTCTGCTTAAACCGGCTTCCCTCACTGAGCCTATATAAAACGCCAGGGCTCCTTTTCCTGTGTTCAGTTTGGGGCTTGTGCGAGGAGCTCTGCAATTTTCGAGGGTGTGTCTTGGGTTCTTGGGAGAGGGTTTTTAAAAGGTAAAGGGGGCCCCAGGGGATTTGCACAAGGGGTGGCCTGTACCTCGAACCTCCCCACATCCCCGGGTTGGCTATAACCTCGTGAGGGGATTGGGTTTGGATTTCAAAAACAGCTGTGCCTTGAGTGAATGGGGTCCATGGGCCCCAAAAAACCCAGCAAAACCGGGTTTGTTTGAGCACATAGTCGGGTCAGCAGAGTTTTCTTGGGAGCAAGACGATGTCAACCCCAAAACTCCCAAAATTTTCTGCCCCCCCGCAAGAGGTTTTCCCGTTTGCCCCCAGGGCCCCTGAATGTTTCCCCTGTTGGAGATTGAGAGGGGGTATTTGGTACCAAAAGGGTTTTTCCACTGCTGTTTTTTTTCCTGAGCGGGGGAATGAGTTTGCCCGCTCTGGGGGAAAAAAGCAAATTCATGGGATCCACTGTTCCTCTTTTGGTAAAAAAGCACACTTTTCCCGGAGAGTTTGACCATCTGGGGGGAAAGTCGCTCTGTTGTTTTTTGTTTGGGGTTTATTGTGTTGCAAAAAAAGATCCCTTTAACACCCCTTTATGAGTGCCCACGAGATTTCCCCCCTTGGGGAGGGGCCTGCTTTGGAGATGGGTTCGAAAAAAGGGGGATTATTATCTGGGCTTTCTGTGGTCTGGTAGGCAATGCTGGGAGGGTTGGATTTTTTTTATTTGTAAAGCACCGTTGGGCTGTTGCTTTTTATCCAGGTTGGTAGCCGGGGGTTGCTGGTTTAGGTTTCCAGTTGAGTCTGCAAAACGCCCTTTTGCCCCCGTGGGGAAAAGGGGGGTTGGGGTTGTCTTTTCTATGGCCGGTGGGGGCTCGTTTAGTGCAGGCTGCTGATTCGCATTGACCCGATGCACCCTGTTGACGCCTCCTGTTCCTCTGTTTTCTGTTTCTTCGTTGAGGTAGGGGTGCAGGAGGTTCTTGACCTTGACGCCTGGTTGAGGCTTCTAGGGTTGGGAATTCCTGGGCATTGACTTGGTTTAGCTGCTGAGAGATCTGCGGTATGGCAGGGTTCTCTGCACCCATCGTTTGATGATCCGTCGTAGCCTGTTGCCGAGTTTTTGGCGTCTTCCAGACTTCTTGAATTCTGGCGAGCCTCTCGGGGCATCGAGGATTCCAGGCATGGTGTTTTGCCTGCAGTTCGGGCATTGTGGAGTGGGTGGCGATGCATTTTTCAGCTTGGTGATGCATTCCTCGGTAGGGTGGTGCTGGCTGCAGACACCGCAGATTACTCTGTTCGGACAGAGTGCACCCAGGTGTCCATAACGCTGACACTTGAAACAGCGAACTGGTTCTGCTGTGAAGGTCCTGACATCGTACCTGCCCCAAGAAACCGAGGTCCAGCTGGGATGGCAGTGGTCCTACATGCTGAATAGAACCTGTGGGTTGGTGCGTTGCCTGCCGTCTTTGCCTTGAGACGTTGAGCTGCACCACCATGGGCGTGAGCTGCTATGCCTCGATGGGCATCATCAGCGGGTATCGCATCACTACACCCTTGGTGATCTTCTGCCGAGAGTCCAGTTCCTCCAGGGTGAATGAGCGATCTGTCTCCATGACTCTCTTCAAGGTGGTATACATTTCCTTGTTGAGAGGAGTCAATATTGGTTCTCCCCTCAAGTTGAACCATATCTTGAACTTCAGGTTGTGTCGTGATTCCAGGTATGAAACAACCCCATAGTGGGTTCTGTGGTCCCCATAAGACTTCACCTTGAATTTGCCAGGTCGGTTGAGCTGGTTTGCCTGCTCCTTGGACGGACGGTGCTTCTTCTTCTTGTCCACAGTGTTCCATCCCTCTTGGTTTTCGGGGGGTGCGGTGTTTATTTCCGCACCTGTTTCTATTGTCGCTGGCTCCATGGTTGGGACTGTCAGATCTGCTACAATGTGAGCAGGATCTTCCTCTTCCTCTCGCAACTTCTTCGCTAGAATTTCGCCCCACATTTCCAAATCTGAGTCCTCCGTCGTGTTCATGGAGCATCGTGGCCTCTTCTTTTCGGCAGAAGCCATGTGCCTATCTTGTGATAAGGTAGTGAACTCCGTGAACTGAGAGTGTCAATGGATTGTCGTAATACGAGTCTTCCTGTATGATGATCCGTTTAGTATATTATGAGTGTATTGTGGGTGGAGATTTCAACGCACATCACCCTGTTCTGCACTCTCACTCAGCAACCAATGCTGCTGGCAGACATATAGCAATGCTCCTACACGATATTCCAGAGGTAAAGTTGCTAAACAATGGAGACCCCACACACCTGTTGGGTGGCTGCCTCGACCTTACCTTCGGGTCAAGACAACTCGCAGCAGGAGCCACATGGGAAACTCATCCTCACCTTGTCAGTGACCACTTTGCAGTGATCACCACCTTCAACATCAACAGGCCTCCCACAGTTGTGCTGCTCCTAGATGGGACGTTAAAGAGGGCCAACTGGAAGGTGTTCCAGGATTATCTTAAACTGGTGGTCCACATACTCTCTATTTTGAAGACTGTGATACGGCTGAACAGGAGCTAATCACTGTTCTCATCCCGGCAGCAGAGTGGCAATTCCAAAAAAGTCCGCAGGACGCACTCACAAAAGGACTGGTGGTTCTACAACGACGAGGGGCGGAGCAGAACCACCGCTCAAACCTTTTTTTTGGAAACTATAAGGCGTAACCCTACGGCGGAACAGGAAAATTTTAAC
>NC_069481.1:5185866-5213557 GCF_026875155.1 Cherax quadricarinatus
AGTAGATTTTTTTGTACATTAAAAAAAAAAAAAAAATCTAAATTTTAAACCCATATAATAATTCTTCGTTCTTTAAACCCCAAATTTAAAATCTCCCTAAAATACGGGTAAACACGTCATGTATCTACAAAAAAATTAATTATTATTATTATTATTATTATTATTATTATTTCTACAAGCACATAATACACTACAGAGCATTTCGGACAAGTTACGTTAATTTTGTTCCCCAGGATGCGACCCATGACAGACGATTAACACCCAGGTACCTACTTACCCAGGTACCTACTTACCCAGGTACCTACTTACCCAGGTACCTACTTACCCACGTACCTACTTACCCAGGTACCTACTTACCCAGGTACCTACTTGCCCAGGTACCTACTTACCCAGGTACCTACTTACCCAGGTACCTACTTACCCAGGTACCTACTTGCCCAGGTACCTACTTACCCACGTACCTACTTACTCAGGTACCTACTGCCCGGTACCTACTTACCCAGGTACCTACTTCCCCAGGTACCTACTTACCCAGGTACCTACTTACCCAGGTACCTACTTATTGCAAGGTGAAGAGATGCAGCAGGTGTAAGGAAACACGCATCAGTATAACAAAAGCATCCAAGATGGATAAAGCAACAACAACAGTGACAACAACAACAGTGACAACAGCAACAAAAATAACAGCCAAAATAAATGAATTTGCTTCAACAAAATACAAAATAAATGACGAAACTGTCGTTTTAACTAGCAGGAAACGTTAGTGTCAGCTAGTCTTGAAACTGTCGTTTTAACTAGCAGGAAACGTTAGTGTCAGCTAGTCTTGAAACTGTCGTTTTAACTAGCAGGAAACGTTAGTGTCAGCTAGTCTTGAAACTGTCGTTTTAACTAACTAGCTGCAAAGGATAGTGTCAGCTGGTGATTATGAACAGTTGTCATCATCAGTGGACTAATAAAGGTAGCAATAAAGCAGAGACCACTGTACCTCGTCATTTCAGAACAAGGGTCAGGGTAGTCATCTGATTTCACTCGACCTCTGTAGACTTGACCCACACCTCCCATTAACACCTGGTGCCCCTATTCACCTAGCAGTGCACAGATACCCGAGAGTAAGTCTTCGTTTAGTTCCCCGTCTGGTGCTACCAGTGACAATGCTCTCGTCTGCTACACGTCCCTCATCTGACTCCAATATATAAACACCAATCTTCCTCCCTGTTCTTCAGATTCTTCAAGACCACGGTTCTCATCACTTGTTTTTAGGCTGAGGGATTGATTACCTCGTCTTCTACTGTCTGTTGTATATATTTCTACAGTCTTCAGATTGTATACATGTACTGTATTGATAAAACAACTGGATGCCAAAACGTTCATAGTGTGAAAACTCAATCCTCCGTTCGTATAACGTGAGACAGATACTATAAATTGCAAATCAATATCCACATACCCAGCTATGAGTTAGTTGGCTGTGGTTGCATTTTATGAGCGGCCTTAAAAATAGGATTCCAAAAGAAATAAACCACACTGCTTGACTTGTGTTCTCCTGTCCCATGGCTCGGTTGGCAACGCTCTCGCCTCACACACTGAGGGTCCGTGGTTCAATCCCCGGTGCGGGTGGAAACGTTGGGCATGTCTCCTTACACCTGCTGTCCCTGTTCATCTAGGAGTAAGTAGGTACCTGGGTGTTAGTCGATTGGTGTGGGTGGCATCTTGGGTACACAAGATTGAAGGACCACAGCGGGAATAAGACAGTCCTCGATGGCGCACTGACTTTCTTGAGTTAACCTGGGTGGACAACTCCGAGTTAAAAATCCTAACAAATCTTATCTTATTATTGTCCTGTTGTCTAAAAATAACTTCTGGATTGCTCCAGAGATTTTGAAAAATATTACTTTTCAGATGAGAAAAGGGCGAAGTCTGCAATCTTTCTTGCCCCTGGTGGCCCGTGGCCTGGTGGGGAAAGCTCTCGCTTCACAGGTGATCTCCGGGTTCGATTCCAATCAACAGTAAAAACCCATTGTGCGTGTTTCCTTACCCCGGTTGTCCATGTTAAACCCATCAGTAAATGGGAAACCTGGGTATTAGTCGACTGGTGTGGGTCGCATCCTGGGACAAAACTGACCTAATTTGGCAGAAAACACTCAGATAACAAGGGTCTTTCTTATAGTAGTATATCACTGATGTCAGCTAGGACTGTATACCTTGTACATGTACTTGAAAAAATTTAAAGATCAGCTCTGGAAAATTTTCTGGCCTTAACTCACATAAAAATAATGGGAGAGTGTGGAAGATTTAGAATCTTAACAAATCCAGATTTACGGATATGGAAACCTGGTACAAATTTCGTATCATATTTCTGCAGTATTATGACTCACGAAATTTTAATAACACGACTGCAAACAAACCACGGTACTGATGAGGTTAGAAACTTACGGCAAGTGGTAGTTAAACTCCAGGCCATTTGCGTAAGCCACTGGACCCCCTGGCTAAATTCTTTTTTGTAGCAGCTGGCCCAGTGAATTACGCACTGGCCTGGAGTTTAACGACCCCACTTGCCATGAGTTCTAACTAAACCCCATACGTGATTATTTCTAAAGTATTTCTGACAGCGCCCTGTACTGGGTAGCAAGAACGAGGTGGACACATCCCAAATAACCCGCACATAAAAGAAAGAGGCTCACGACGACGTTTCGGTCCGACTTGGACCATTGACAAAGTCAATGGTCCAAGTCGGATCGCAAACGTCGTCGTGAGCTTCTCTCTTTTTTGTGCGGGTTATTTGTGTATCGTTCCAGTCACGGTATTGTGCCTTTTTTGTTACGAGGTGGACACCCGTGTAGGAAGGGATAACCAGAAGGACTCTCTGCTTTTACTGTCTAGATCTCTAGGAACGAGATTTCTTGTTACTGATGACAAGAAATGTTAATGAGAGGGCAACTCTAGCAACAGGATAATTTTCACAATATATCGGATAGATCTGCGTAATACATAGATTTTGGGAAAGAATGAATTGGTTGGTGTAATTTAAATTTTATCTCATGTCTGGCAGTTTAAATTAATTTTAATTTTTAAAAGGGTGGGCTGGTAAGCCAGTGGAAGGCCTCTGTCAGATGAGCTAAAGCTGCAGTGGTGGGTCATCATATGACTAGACCCGCATCATGTTTGTCATGTTTCCTGACGAACCTTACTTTAAACCTGGCAGTATAACATCGTTTAAAGCAATAAGTGGGAAGGAAAGTGATACCCTAACTTAGCCAACCTAACTTAACCTAACCTAACCAACTTGGTATAACCTAACTTAATCTAGCCCAAAACCTAACCAGCTTTTTTCCTGTGACTCTCCGTTCAGCCAGGCTAACCTGTTTCAAGAGTCTGGATTCCTTTAACACCAGGAATTAAAGTCACAAAATGCAAAGCAAACCAACGGAATGACAAATACAATTAAACATATTTAACTAAAATATATGTTATAATTCTGAGGGAAAAAATTTTTTTTTCATGGTTTTACAGTGCTCGCCCTGAATCTTGGCTTCACACTCCACTAAACGTTACTAATACCCCCGAATACCGGAGTATTTCCTGGAGAGGGTTTCGGGGGTCAACCCCCCCCCGTGGCTCGGTCTGAGACCAAGCCTCGCCAAAAAAAAGGGTTTCCCTTTTTTTACTTCTGTGGCATGCCAAAAAGTACGTAACCTTTATTCGGCGCTGTACACCCCTCATTGAAAGGCTCTCTCCTCAACCAGCGAACCAGGGACTAAGGGTTGACGATGGGCCTCGTCGTTCAACCAGTACCAGGTTCCAGCCAATGAGAAGATGGTTCTGGCAATCGCAGAGGTGTTGTGGGGGGCCCCCACACTGTCTGGGCCCCTTTTCATTCCCATTCTAGAGCTGGTTGAAGCACGGTTGCTCTCTAGTGGCTTCTTTCTGCTTGCTTACCGTGGAGTGCACTAATATCTTATTGTTGTACATAGTGTTTTTTAGTGTACATACTTCTTTCTTATTGGTGAAGGAAAATATAAGTCAAAAGTTTTTTTGCTGTGTTTATTTTGTTCCCTTTACCCCAGGATAACAGGCCTTTGGGACTCCTGGGTTGTAATAACTTCACAACCATAATATTTACAGGATTCAGATATATTTTAGTCACTAACACAGCGCCTCGTAGCGGGTAAATCTTTAACTACTTGTGGTTTATTTATAGGTTGACGGAGAATTTTTTTCTCCGACTCTATGCCGAAACAGAATATATTTAAAAAACAAGGCCAATACCGTGACTGGAACAATACACAGATAACCCGCACATAGAAGCTGACGACAACATTTTGGTCCGACTTGGACCATTGACAAATGGGCAATAATGGTAGAATTTTCGGACAATATATTAGGTAAAAGGACACAAATACAACTAATGTGACATTTTATTGTGGCAAAGTTTCGCTCTCCACATTATTACCATTTGTCAATGGTCCAAGATGGACCGAAACGTCGCTATAAGCTTTTTTTTCTCTCTCTCTCTCTCTCTCTCTCTCTCTCCTCTCTCTCTCTCCTCTCACCCTTCCTCCTTTTTCTACAAAGTGAACTTTCACACACTACCTGTGAAAACAACTAGCCGTTCCCTGTTCGTGACCTTCGCGGATACATTATACATAATTTGGAAAATATTTTGCAAATTGCATGGTGGCGGCTGCAAGGCCAGGAGCTACTGAAGCTCTAGGCTTTAATAACCCAGTTAATGCGCTACTTACTGCGTTGTAACAAACGTATCGCTTGGGCAGTCGAGTGAGGAACGCTAATGATAGCAAACGAAGACGGAATACTCTTCACACTATACCGAATATTACGTTATACAAATTATTACATTCAAATGATGCAGGGTAAAATTTTAGATTTTATATATTATATATATATATTATATATATATATTATATATAATATATATATATATATATATATATATATATATATGCATTTTAAATGAACTATATTAAGACAGAACAACAAGGCATCACAAAGCCTGTGTCCGAAATACTTTCTCCGGCTTCTCGGCAGGAGGTATTGTTTAGGAGTTGTCGTTAGGTAGGTATCGTTTGGGAGTTCTTAGGAAGGCATTTGGAAGTTGTCAGGGAAGGTATAGTTTGGAGACGTGGCCAGGAAGGTATTGTTGGGAGGCGTAGTCAGGAAGGTATCGTTTGGGAGATGTGGTCAGGAAGGTATCGTTGGGAGGCGTAGTCAGGAAGGTATCATTTGGGAGGCGTAGTCAGGAAGGTATCGTTGGGAGGCGTAGTCAGGAAGGTATCATTTGGGAGGCGTAGTCAGGAAGGTATCGTTGGGAGGCGTAGTCAGGAAGGTATCATTTGGGAGGCGTAGTCAGGAAGGTATCATTTGGGAGGCGTAGTCAGGAAGGTATCGTTGGGCAGATGTTAGGGAGGTATTGTTTGGAGTTGTTAGGAAGGTATTATTTGAGAGCTGTTAGGAAGGTATCGTTTGGAGTTGTTAGGAAGGTATTGTTGGGGAGGTGTCGTTAGGGAGGTACCATTTGGGAGGTATGATCAGGAAGGTATCTCGACCTTGCCATAGTATATCCCCCGGCTATTTCCCTATTCAACAGCAAAACATACACTTACAAGCAGAAGGTTAAAGTTTAATGGGTAACCTAGTCCTAGAGGATATAACAGCTGGAGTATTACTGGTTATACAACAGTGTATAATCAGTCCTCTTGTGGTCTTCACACACTCCACATTACTTAGCTTCTCACACATACATGGAAGAAAACACTGGTTTCTCCTAGACAGAATGTTGTTGAGAACTCACATTTTTCAAAACATCACGGACAAATCTCATAACGAAAATATGATTATTCGACTGATCATTAGGAATTAAGTGATACAAGCTGGAGGAGTAATGGCGACAAGTGGTAATAAAGACACTAATTGTAGTGAAGGTCTTTACTGATACAACGTTTTCAGACATAAGAAGGTTTTTTCGATTACAGAACAGATATGAGACATTAAATAGCCATCCATGGTGCCAAAGTCAGGTGCATACGCTCCAGAGCCAAGGACAACATTGTCAGGAAGTATATACCACTAACAGTGACTAGTCAACATAGTATATACTACTAACAGTGACCACAGTCAAAGCGGTATATACTACTAACAGTGACCACAGTCAACGTAGTATATACCACTAACAGTGACCACAGTTAACATAGTATATACTTCTAATAGTGACCACAGTCAAAGCGGTATAAACTACTAACAGTGACCACAGTCAGCATAGTATATACTACTAACAGTGACCACAGTCAACGTAGTATATACAACTAACAGTGACCACAGTCAAAGCGGTATATACTACTAACAGTGACCACAGTCAACGTGGTATGTACTACTAACAGTAACTACAGTCAACAAGGTATCCCTCATTCTACAGTAATCAACATCGTTAGCACAGTAACTACTACAGAGACTAGAGTTGTGCAGCAATAAATTTGCCTGAAGGGCAACACTCCCAGCTTAGCCTTATATATATATTCCAAGACTTTTCTCCATTTCAAGTCATTGAGCAGACTTTTGCTACACATACCTTTTCCTGTTAATGAAAATACGAAAAAATCACTTTATGCAAAGAATGCAACAAATCAGGGAACGGGTTAGAAATGAACCATGGCAACGGTCTTAAAACCCAAAGGCCAGTGATTTAACTGCCGTGGGTTCAAACCCCACCTGTTCCGTGATTTGTTCGCAGTCGTCTTATTACGATTTCGCGAGTCAAGAATGGAAGCATTGATATGCCAAAATAAATAAGTTAAATTAAAATAAATAAACTGTAGTTCAATGAAAAATAACAATTAGTCTGGTATTGTTTATTATATTTCTCACGAGTCATTCAAAATGTTGATGATAACGTGAGAATCTGAGCGAGAAGAATGACATTGCTGATGTGCGTTGACCAGACTGCTGAATTCTGGTGTTGTGTCAGATGTTGCAGTGCCGAGTACTGCCTCAAGGTGGTCATTGCTGTTACAGTGCTGAGTACTGTCTCAAGGTGGCCATCGTTGTTACAGTGCTGAGTACTGTCTCAAGGTGGTCATGGCTGTTACAGTGCTGAGTACTGTCTCAAGGTGGTCATGGCTGTTACAGTGCTGAGTACTGTCTCAAGGTGGTCATCGTTGTTACAGTGCTGAGTACTGTCTCAAGGTGGTCATCGTTGTTACAGTGCTGAGTACTGTCTCAAGGTGGTCATCGTTGTTACAGTGCTGAGTACTGTCTCAAGGTGGTCATGGCTGTTACAGTGCTGAGTACTGTCTCAAGGTGGTCATCGTTGTTACAGTGCTGAGTACTGTCTCAAGGTGGTCATGGCTGTTACAGTGCTGAGTACTGTCTCAAGGTGGTCATGGCTGTTACAGTGCTGAGTACTGTCTTAAGGTGGTCATGGCTGTTACAGTGCTGAGTACTGTCTCAAGGTGGTCATGGCTGTTACAGTGCTGAGTTCTGTCTCAACGTGGTCATCGTTGTTACAGTGCTGAGTACTGTCTCAAGGTGGTCATAGCTGTTACAGTGCTGAGTTCTGTCTCAAGGTGGTCATCGTTGTTACAGTGCTGAGTACTGTCTCAAGGTGGTCATCGTTGTTACAGTGCTGAGTACTGTCTCAAGGTGGTCATGGCTGTTACAGTGCTGAGTACTGTCTCAAGGTGGTCATCGTTGTTACAGTGCTGATACTGTCTCAAGGTGGTCATAGCTGTTACAGTGCTGAGTACTGTCCAAGGTGGTCATCGTTGTTACAGTGCTGAGTACTGTCTCAAGGTGGTCATGGCTTTTACAGTGCTGAGTACTGTCTAAAGGTGGTCATCGTTGTTACAGTGCTGAGTTACTGTCTAAAGGTGGTCATCGTTGTTTACAGTGCTGAGTACTGCTCAAGGTGGTCATGGCTTTTTACAGTGCGGGAGTACTGTCTCAAGGTGGTCATCGTTGTTACAGTGCTGAGTACTGTCTCAAGGTGGTCATCGTTGTTACAGTGCTGAGTACTGTCTCAAGGTGGTCATGGCTGTTACAGTGCTGAGTATGTCTCAAGGTGGTCATCGTTGTTAACAGTGCTGAGTACTGTCTCAAGGTGGTATCGTTGTTACAGTGCTGAGTACTGTCTAAAGGTGGTCATTGCTGTTACAGTGTGAGTACTGTCTCAAGGTGGTCATGGCTGTTACAGTGCTGAGTACTGTCTCAAGGTGGTCATCGTTGTTACAGTGCTGAGTACTGTCTCAAGGTGGTCATTGCGGGTTACAGTGCTGATTTACTGTCTCAAGGTGGTCATTGCTGTTACAGTGCTGAGTACTTCTCAAGGTGGTCATTGCTGTTACAGTGCTGAGTACTCTTCTCAAGGTGGTCATTGCTGTTACAGTGCTGAGTACTGTCTCAAGGTGGTCATTGCTGTTACAGTGCTGAGTACTGTCTCAAGGTGGTCATTGCTGTTACAGTGCTGAGTACTGTCTCAAGGTGGTCATGGCTGTTACAGTGCTGAGCACTGTCTCAAGGTGGTCATGGCTGTTACAGTGCTGAGCACTGTCTCAAGTATAGCGTTCAATATATAGTGTAGAAAGGGGAATATCTTACAAGCGACTGGCACTAGCGAACTATTGCCAGAGGCCCAGTGAAGTGTTAATAACGGATAAGAAACTACTATAGTCATAAGATATGAAAAGAGTGATGGTAGCATTGAGGTGCAGGGAATCACAGCATACATAATTTGAGCATACAACCGTTACCTCTACAATATAGTGTAGAAAGGGGAATATCTTACAAGCGACTGGCACTAGCGAACTATGCCAGAGGCCCAGTGAAGTGTTAATAAGGGAATTAAGAAAACTACTATAGTCAACAGATATGAAACGAGTGATGGTACATTGAGGTGCAGGGAACACAGCATACATAAATTTGAGCTTTACGACCGTTAAATCCCCAATACATAGTGTACAATATATGGAATATATATATGGGTTGACCACTCACCAGGAAAATTATTGCCAGAGGCGACAGAGAAATGTAAACTATCGTACAGGTGTTATAACGAGGAAAAAGGATTTGAATAGGCCGTGATATATGTACTGAATTGTGGATGAGAGTAATCCTTTAAACCGAGTGCTAGTGTAAGCTAGGTGTAATTATAGGGGAACAACTGCTCAAGTTTACGGTAAACCCCACTGATCCCCCCACCCTCTCCCCCGCCCCTTCGTACCCCAACCAGCGGGGGTTGTTCCCCCCCTACTGGTACCCATACCATGGACCCACTTATCACCAAACCAAAGCAAAGTGGAGACGTGGGGATACAAACTGGATAAGTAATTAAGCCATAGTAAAAATTTAATAAAAAAGAGATAGTTTGATTGATGTGCAGGGAAACAGTGAACTTGCAGTGACTGGATAGTGGAAAAGGATAAACCACCACCAAATCCTCTCGCACCCTCCCCCTCCGACACCCCAAAACCAGAAGGGGATGGTCCTCACCCCCCCTATTGGCACCCATACCCAATTCTCCTGACCACCGACTACCTTTCATCACCGAAACCCACCCAAACCCCACTACATATAACTGTCCGGACAAGATAAACAGCAGTGATCATGACAGGAATCAGATGCTGTAGGATGTATGAATATGATGTTATACAACATAAAAGTTTTTAATGGGTAATAAGTCTCCATGCTAATTACACCCCACATACCCATGTATTGACCTATAACACCCACACCTGCGTGCAGAGCTAAAAGGGTTTAAGTGAAGATCAAGCTCTTGTGGTACCCAGTTGCAAATAGGATACAGGCAGGATGGCAGTACAGTATACCTGTGGGACATGTAGAAAGGCTCTTGGGAAACAATCTAGAATCACATGAAACCTTTGTTTTCAAAACATCATGTTACCTGTGCAAGAATAAACACTGCAACCAAAAATGACATCTATCTAGATAGGTTTTTTCTGGATCTGAAAACAGGGATGTGGAACTAGGTTTAGATATCAGGAAAGCACTCAGGAGGTTAATAAACAATAACACGAGAAAAAGGAGGAACTATTGAATAGTCTACCTGGAATATATAGAGCATGGGAAGATAGGAGAGGAGTAAAGTCTAACCCAGAGAACCCCCAGATCTACAACAACTGACCCAAAAATAAGCAGTTTACACACTAGAAAAAAACAGGGAAACAAAAACAACAGCTAGTTCAGTGCCCACCCTTAGGGCTGACCCAGACCCAGCCCCAGCCATTGTGAAAATCTGGATTCAGTTAAAGACTCCTCCACAGCTACCAATGCCATATCCCCTAGTACAGATGTAGTAGGGAGCCCTCCTCTGGAGTAGACTCTTCTGCAACCATCACAGTCATAGCCCCACCCCCATCCCCCAGCCCCAGTGCTGACCCAGACCCAGCCCCCAGCCTTACTGCCAGCCCAGACTCTCCTAGGGACACTACCCAAACCACCAAAAAAACAGCAATATACAACCATCATTGCAAAAGGGACCGTGGCCCACAGTACAGATGTTGAGAGGAGTCTCCTTCCTCTATTTGGGGAAAGTAGATGGAATCCAGGAGGGGGGTGGCCCTGGCTTGGGAAATACTGAGGATTATAGTGCAGTCCCAGAACCTGCAGAAATTGACAACCACACTCCCAACAATTTCAACCAAGGTGAATTTGTGCAAATATTATGCTTGGGGATCTGTAAGCATGGAATAACAGGGGAAAAAAAATGGGACATGCAACTTTGACCATCCAAAAAATGTAGCGACCTCCTGCCCTAAAGGAGTGTGTCGCTCTTTTTCCTGTACTTTCTTTCACCCAAAAATGTGCCACTCCTCGGTCCTCCAGAAGCAGTGTTACAACATCAAAGTCCCCTGCATACCATCAAAAAGGGGACCAGGAGGCACAGACCCCACAGGACAAACAATAGTAGCTACGACTACCCAACTCCAGGTGATTTTTTAGTGGCAGGAAACGAAAAAAGAAAATGGAAGGAAATAACAAAAATAGTCCACCACCTTGGAGCCTTGTTGGACTGGAGGCGCAGCCAGTGGCCACCCATGCCCTCCAGAATTACAACTACTGATGCCAATAACAAAATCCCCCCAACAAACACAGAATACAACCTCGTTCATATTTGCTAATATACAGGGCCTTAAGCCATCCACCAACAACAAAATACCTTTTATCAGTGGACTTCTAGTGGAGTCTAATGCAATGTTTTGCAGCCTTCACAGAGGGCTCACAAAAAGATCACTTTGACCCGTGAAATATGGATAAGTGGTTACAAAACCTTTAGATGCACAGAAAAAACAGGCAACAAGGGGGGTTGGCCTGTATGTCAAAGAGTCCCTTATCTGCAGGAGTTGCTGAACACCACAAATGAGGTAGTTGAAGTTTTTATCAATAAAAATCGAGAACCAAAACTAGTCATTGTGGTTGTATACAAGCCACCAGATACAACCTCCCAACATTCAAGGAACAGGGTACTGAAAATCGATTTCTGTTTGGAAAACCTTCCAGCCCCCATCCCCAAACATCTTACTGCTTGGTGATTTCAACCTAAGGCATACAAAATGGAAAAAATGTAGCAAAAAATGTTATAGCTGAAACAATCCCGGAGGTAAACGCAGATGAAGGTCTCACACACATGAGCTACTAAGTCTCTGCGAAAAACACTCCTTAAGCCAGCAGATAGTGGAGCCCAAAAAGACTAGAAAACACACTTGACCTAATCTTCACAAATAATGAGGACCTGGATAAGAGACTTAAGAATATCAAAAACAACTATTTTTCCCATCACAATCTAATCGAAGTCCAGACGTAATGCATAGGGGTCCTGAACAAGCAGAATGCATGTACCGGTGAAGGTGTCTTCACAAAATACAAATTTTAACAACAAGAACATCAACTGGGACCAGGTAAACCATGTCCTAAACGAAACATGTTGGGAAGATGTCTTAAAAGACATGGACCCAAACCAGTGCCTTGAAAGGATCAAACTTCCTGGTAGCCGAAGCATGTTCTAGGCATATTCCCCTAAGAAAGAAGAAGAGCAGGAAATAAACTGGAGAGAAAAGACGCTCCCCCTACAGAAGACGACGAAGAGTCACTGAGCTCCTCAGGAGTGCTAGAATATCTGATACACGAAAGGAGGCGCTGACCAGGGAAGTGGAAACTATCGAACTTAAGCTAAATGACTCTTACAGGAACCAGGAGAGGCGGAGGAGCTTAAAGCTATTAGTGAAATTGAAAGAAATTCAAAATATTCTTTTCATATGCCAAAAACAAGGCAAAACCACATCTAGTATCGGGCCCTTACTCAGACAGGATGGGACTTACACAGATGACAACAAGGAAATGAGTGAAATATTGAAATCCCAGTAGACTCTGTGTTTAGGGGAACCACTAATCGGGCTGAGGATCGACGACCCAAATGATTTCTTCATGAATGACCTCAAAACTCCATAAATGTATGCCAGATTTCCGACATACCCTAACTCCGATAGATTTCGAAAAAGCCCTTGACAACATGCCTATGCACTCAGCCCCGGGCCCAGACTCGGGAACTCTGTTTTCATTAAGAACTGCAAGAAACCCCTCTCGCGTGCCCTAAGTACACTATGGAGGAGGAGCTTGGACATGGGGGAGATTCCACAGTCACTTAAAACAACGGATATAGCCCCGCTCCTAAAGGTGGCAGCAAAGCATTAGCTAAGAATATAGACCAAAAGCTCTGACGTCCCACATCATAAAAATCTTTGAAAGAGTGCTAAGAAGCAGGATGCAAATCACCCGGATTCCCAAAATCTGCACAATCCAGGGCAACATGGGTTCAGGGCAGGTCCGCTCCTGCCTCTCACAACTACTGGATCACTATGGGCATGGCCTTGGATGCACCGGAAGAAAATCAGAATGCAGATGTAATTACACAGACTTTGCAAAAGCATTTGAAAAAATGCGATCATGGTGTAATAGCCATAAAATACGTGCTAAAGGAATAACTGGGAAAGTGGGGAGATGGACTTCAACTTCCTAACAAATCGAACACAAAGAGTAGTGGTCAACAGAGTTAAATCGGAGGCTGCCATAGTGAAGAGCTCTGTTCCACAAGGCCCCAGTTCTCGCCCCCATCTATTCCTTATCCTCATATCAGACATAAACAGAGATATAAAACCACAGCACCGTATCATCCTTTGCGGATGAAAACTAGGATCTGCATGAGGGTGTCATCTGCTGAGGACGCGGTTAACCTCCAAGAAATAAAACAAAGTTTTCCAGTGGGCGGGCGGTAAACAATATGATGTTCAATGAGGACAAATTCCAATACTCCGTTATGGAAAACTGGAGGAAGATAATTAACTAGAACAGAGTATACTACTGACTCCGGCCATACAATAGAGCGGAAAAATAAATTTGTAAGGGACCTGGGAGTAGTAATGTTTTGAGGATCTCACTTTCAAGGATCACAACAGTGCCACATCGCACGTCAAAGAAAATGATAGGATGGATAATGAGAACTTTCAAAACGAGAGATGCCAAGCCCATGATGACCTTTTCAAATCACTTGTTCTCTCTAGGCTGGAATACTGCTGTACATTAACATCCCATACAAAGCAGGTGAAATCGCAGATCTAGAGAGTGTACAGAGATCCTTTACTGCACGTATAAGTTCTGTCAAGCACCTTAACTACTGGGAAAAGCTTGAAAGCACTTGACTTGTACTCGTTGGAACGCAGGAGGGAGAGATATATCATAATCTAAAACTTGGAAATCTTTGGGAAGGAATGGTCCCCAAAACTGCAACAGAAATCACTCCCTACGAAAGTAAAAGACTGGGCAGGCGATGCAAAATGCCGCCAATAAAAAGTAGGGGCGCCCTTGGTACACTAAGAGAAAACACCATAAGTGTCCGGGGCCCAAACTGTTTCAACAGCCTCCCATCAAGCATTAGGGGATTTTCCAATAAACCCCTGGCTGCCTTCAAAGAGAGCTGGACAGATACCAAAAATCAGTGCGGATCAGCCGGGCTGTGGCTCGTACGTCGGACTGCGTGCGGCCAGCAGTAACAGCCTAGTTGATCAGGCCCTGATCCATCGGGGGGCCTGGTCGTGGACCCGGGCCGCGGGGGCGTTGATCCCCGGAATAACCTCCAGGTAACCTCCAGGTCATCGTTTTTACAGTGCTGAGTACGTCTCAAGGTGGTCATCGTTGTTACAGTGCTGAGTACTGTCTCAAGGTGGTCATTGTTGTTTACAGTGTGAGTACTGTCTCAAGGTGGTCTTAGCTGTTACAGTGCTGAGTACTGTCTCAAGGTGGTCATAGCTGTTACAGTGCTGAGTAACTGTCTCAAGGTGGTCATAGCTTTTTACAGTGCTGGGGTACTGTCTAAAGGGTGGTCATAAGTTTAAGGGGAATAAATTTCGTTCGGTTTTTAGCCCCGGAGGGTTACCACCCGGATAACCCAAGAAGTCAGTAGCGTCACGAGGACTGTCTAACTTTTTTCCATTGTGGCCCTTTAAATCTTGTCCCCAAGGATGGACCCACCCAGTCGTTAACACCCAGGAAACCTAATTTGCTGCTAGGGGGAACAGGACAATGGTGTAAGGAAAGTTGCGAAATGTTTCCACCCCCGGGAATCGAACCCGGGCCCTCCGTGTGTGAAGCGGGAGCTTTAGCCACCAGGCCACCGGGCCACCTTAAAGGTCTTAGCTGTTGCAGTGCTGAGTACTACCTCAAGGTGGTCATCGTTGTAGCTGTGTTGAGTACTGCTTCAAGGTGGTCATCGTTGTAGCTGTGTTGAGTACTGCTTCAAGGTGGTCATCGTTGTCACAGTGCTGAATACTGCTTCAAGGTGGTTTGTTGATCAAGAGTAAAGGTATAGCAGCCATAACTGTTAAGAGCTGCCATTATTCTGTCAATGCCGTTTAAATTAGTCCTGCTGCTGTCTCTGTGACTGTTATTTCTCGTGCTACTGTTGTACAATTTAATAAAAATATGAACATTCGAAAAATATTTAAAAAAAAATCATATTTTGTTGAACATCACGACCTAACCTTCATTTCGTACGCATCTAACACACTCGTAATAATCCCGCTAAACTATACACACAAAATCATCGAACGGGTGCGTATTGAACCCAGGCCAGAAGGTATTCGGACTCACTTGCCATGGTTCAAACCTCACCCGTTCCGTGATTTGTGGTGTAACCGATGAATTGGCTCAAGGTCAGCTTGACATGGAATTAAAGAATTAATCCAAGTTAGGATTTAGTGAAGTAAAAACAGAGCCGAATGAAGAACTACAAGCGGAAAGTGTGATGGAGCCTCAGGAGAGTATTAAGGATTGCAGAACAGAGTTTTCCCGATTATGATTTCGTGAATACACATTCGTAATTTCACAACTCTGGCAGCATTTCTCCTTACAGGTGAAGAAATACCCTAGAAAGTTTAAGACAGTGATTATTAGAGCTCCTTCGTAGAGAAATGCAAGAACAGGTTAATCAAGATACCCCGAGGAAGAGCGGACTGTGACCTTGGTAGCAGTCTCAGGGTCGTGCGGGTGTGGCAGCAGTCTGGACCAGAAGTAGATCATGGTAGACGGCTTAATACAACACGATTCCTGATAAGTTATTGCGTAAGAAGTACCGGGACTGAACCCACAGTCTCTGGCTGGGTTCAAGAACCCGAAAGAACGGCGGTTCTATTCTCAGTTCTCCCTACACAATCTTTTTTCACGATAGAAATAGATGCTCTTCAACCTTTCTTTTTATATAGTTGAATTTTCCAGACCAGCTACCAACCCTCTACCCACCGGATGCAACCCACAACAACCTTTTAATACTTAATTAACTAGCTATTTGCTGCTAGGGGGAACAGGAACAGAAGGTTAAAAGAGACTTACCCACGCGTAAAGAACAAGAAGGCACAATACCGTGACTAGAACAATACACAAATAACCCGCACAAGTTAATGGTTCAAATCGGACCGAAACGTTGTCAAAAGTTTCATTCTCCTATGTGAGGGATATTTTGTGTACTGTTCGTACGTCTCACTGTGCTGGGAATCGTACCAGGATACTTCTTTTGTAATCCGAGAGCTCACACCTGAAGCTATAGATCACCACTCAGAGTTCTAGACTCACGAAGTCGTAATAAGACGATTGCAAACAATACACGGAACGGGTGGGGTCTGAACCCATGACAAGCGTTCGAACCCTACCCGTTCCGTGTTATTTCTCGAAATTTTAGCATATGTCTAACATTTTATGTTACAGATTTTGGAACTGAGAGATAAATATCACACTTTTCTTGCATTTAGATCATTATAGGCATTTTGGAGGAATTTCTCTGCTTGGATGAACAGGTTATTCGAGTCAGTGATTCAATTAGATCTATATCTTACCGGTACCTAATATGATGTAACACAGCTGCATAATATATCACTTAACCTTTTACTTATCATTTGCTGCTCGAATTAATATCGCAGTTTCTCTTCAGCATAAGTTAGTAAAGTGTTACACAGGCAGAGGTCGTTGCTCTGACATGATGGCGTCCGGGAAAGTAATTATGTTCAGATAGGTTTGCCAGGACGGTCCTGACTAGGGTGGAAAGTCAGTGATTGCTGAATCACCTAGTGGATCATCGTCTGGAAAAGACTCATGCCTGGAGACTCATCCCGTTTCCCGAAGAACAAAACAGTTCATAGAATACTGGACCACTGTCGCACCCTCCTGCAGCGTCTACTCTCAGGTGTTGTGGTTCCAACATGAGGAGTGATTGTCACGGACCTGACAAGGCCGGAAACTACGGTTTCAGTCTCTAGACTGGAGACAGAATCGGAGGACAGTAGACGCTGTAGCCGCCCGAGGAAGACAATCTTAAGACTCCATGTTCAAAATAATCACGATTCACGAACTCGTAACAACACAATCACAATCAAACGAGGAACGGGAGGGGCTTGTGAGTCTGAAGACTCGTTGTGGGCTCAGACGCCACACGTTCCTGATTTTTTCAAGACTTTAAAAGATACAAAATACTTATAGGCATTCAGATATGCACCTTCTGAGTGTACACCCTGAGAGGTATACATCTCTCGGTGAATATATCTTCGGAGGTACACATTTTCTCGTATATACCCTGAGTGGTTCACACACTGTATATACCCTGACTGGTTCACACATTGCATATACCCTGAGTGGTTCACACACTGTATATACCCTGACTGGTTCACACATTGTATATAACCCTGACTGGTTCACACATTGTATATACCCTGAGTGGTTCACACATTGCATATACCCTGAGTGGTTCACACATCTCGTTATATATACCCTGAGAGATACCAACTTCTGCTTACATACCAATATTGCATACCAATAGTGCTTATTGTATAAAGTAATTTGCATCACTAGTAAAAAAATACAGTTATATCATAATATAGATAACGTAAGATATATTATAAATAATATAGATAGACTGTGATATATATGAGAAACCTTGCAGTGTGTATTTAATATAATTATTTCCGATTATACCTCATTAATATTGTGGAGATTAACGATTAACGGTTCTGTTCAACAATGGTTTAAACTAATTTATTCTTGTATTATAGAGTGTTAAACCTTCATACTGTCCACACACCTGCTATAATGTTAAGACCCTTCCTACACATGTGCAAAACCCCTGCTACAGGTTAAGGCCCTTCCTACACACCTGCACACATCTGCTACAAAATTTAAGCCCCTTCTTACACGTGTACACACCCCTACAGTGTTAAGACCCTACACACGTGCACCAAACTGCTACACTTTTAGGACCCTAAACACGTGCACACACACCTGCTACAGTGTGAAGACACTTTCTCCAAATGTGCCACAACCTTTTACAGTTTTAAAGATCCTTCCACACGGCGCCCCACATCTGTTATAGTGTTAAGATTCTTCCCCCACACGTGCACACACCTTTTACAGTATTAAGATCCTTCCTACCAGGTGCACACATCTGTTATAGTGTTAAGATTTTACTACACACGTGCCCCAACTGTTACAGTATTAAGATCCTTCCTACACAGGTGCCACACAACTGTTACAGTATTAAGATCCTTCCTACACGGGTGCACACAACTGTTACAGTATTAAGATCCTTCCTACACAGGTGCAAAAACAACGTTACGTATTAAGATCCTTCCCTACACACGTGCACACAACTGTTACAGTATTAAGATCCTTCCTACACAGGTGCACACATCTGTTATAAAAATTTGGCAAATTTACCTCAGCATCACTTCTATCCCAGAATAAGAGCTTCCTCAGCTTGGCTCACATTTGACCAGGAATAAATCATGTAGATGTACAAGTCAGTAGCAGGTAAAAGCCAGCAGCATGGACAAGTCAGTAGCAGGTACAAGTCAGTAGGAGGTACAAGTCAGAAAGCAGGTAAAAGGGTCAGTAGCAGGTACAAGCCAGCAGCAGGTACAAGTCAGTAGGAGGTACAAGTCAGTAGCAGGTACAAAGCCAGCAGCAGGTACAAGTCAGAAAGGAGGTACAAGTCAGTAGCAGGTACAAGTCAGTAGCAGGTACAAGTCATTTGCAGGTACAAGTCAGTAGCAGGTACAAGCCAGCAGCAGGGTAAAAGTCAGTAGCAGGTACAAGTCATTTAGCAGGTACAACCCAGCAGCAGGTACAAGTCAGTAGCAGGTACAAGCCCAGTAGCAGTAATTAATCAGGATCAATGTTCCCTCATTACAACTGTGGTAACAAAAATAGATTCCAACAGCCTCGTAGTATGTTGATGTTCGGTTGTGATATAATCACAGCTGACGGTGTAGTGTGCACTTACACCAACAATTTGTTCCACTGTATATATAATACTAAAGCAAACTCCCAATTAATATTGTAACTATGCTGTTTATTATGTATGACAACGACTGAGTTCTACCGTACATACCAATCAGAACTCTTGTGTTTGTTTACTTTAGTGATTATATATCTGTCTCTTCGTCGTATGATTGATTATTGTTTGCAAGGGGTTAACGAGGACAAATTTCATTTCTTCTGCTATGGTAGAATGGAGGAAATAATGATTATAGGAGGAGAGAACAATCTCGAATCATTCAAAAGAGTGAATGTCCCATGTGCGAGACTTACAAGTAATTATGTCAGAATTTGTCATAGTCAAGAATCACAACAATATGCCCAGGATAACTAGAAGTTTTTAGTCATTGATGATACTCTTCAAGCGACTTTTTCTCCCCCCGGAATACTGCTGTATATTGAGGGCCCACCTTAAACGTTCTATATTTAAATCCACTTTTTATAAGACCCAATGCATATTGTACCTTCAGTAAACTGGCAAACGGATACCTGTTAAATTCTGCTACATTTCGTATCTATATTCAATATTTTTAAAAGATAATATCCATTAAAATTAGCTAAGAAATGTGCTGCATCACTGGGAGTTTAATTGTATTCTCTTTGAATTCTGTTGGGTTTTACCAGGCAATGGAAACCTTGCAGGTATCTCTCAGGTTATTAAGATTCTTATATAAAATCTGACCTTCATGTTCGGGCGCAGTTTAGAAAAAAGGTCAATTTAACTGGGAGTTGTTGGCCCCACTGGGGTTCTGTACAGTGTTCAGTGACATACTGCACTTTTCCTCCAGTCTCATGTTCTTTGTGTGTGTGTTGTACTCACCTAATTTTTCGTTGCTGGGGTCGATTCATAGCTCCTGGCCCCACATCTTCACTGGTTGCTACTAGGTCCACTGTTTCCCTGTTCCATGAGCTTTATCGCACCTCTTCTTAAAGCTATGTATGGATCCTGCCTCCACTACATTACTCTCCAAACTATTCCACTTCCAGAAAAACTCTATGACCGAAGAAATACTCCCAAACACCCTGTGATCATCTGAGTTTTGAACTTCAGTTGCGACCCCTTGTTGCTGTGTTCCATCTCTGAAACATTCTGTCCTTATCCATCTTGTTAATTTCTCTCAGTATTTTATATGTCATTATCTTATTCACCCCAATCCCTCCTGTCCTCAGTGTCGTCAGGTTTGATTTTCCCTTAACCTCTCTCGTGGATATACCTTAGTTCCGGGACCAGACTTGTTGTAAACCTTTGCACTTTCCTAATTTTCTTGACATGCTTGACCAGATGTGCGTTCCAAACTGGTGCTGCATACTCCAATATGGGCCTGACGTACCGGTGTACAGAGTCTTGAACGATTGCTTGCTGAGGTGTCGGAAAGCTCGGTATGATAACTCACCCCAAGATCTTTGTCCTTGAGTGAGATTTGCAGTCTTTGACTTCCCTAGCCTGTACTCTGCTGTCTTCTTTGACCTTCTTTGCATTTGGTGGGGTTAAACTCCAGGAGCCAGTTGTTGGACCAGGGTTTTTCACCCTTTGTCCACACCCTTTTTGTAGTCCCACCTGATCCTCACCCACTTGAATTATCCGCATTCACTTCATATCGTCTGCAAAATGGGATACTAAGGTCTTTCCCCATATTCCAAAAACAGACCCGGCCTAGGTCTGACCCTTGTGGAAACCGTTCGTCACAAGCACCCATTCTGACCACCTCATCAGTACCAACCCACTCGTTTTCATCCTGTCGGGTATTTTTGATCAACTGCATTTGCCTTTCCCTGTTATTTCTGCCGGGCTCCTCTTTTGCACTAATCTTTTATGAGAAACTGTGTGCAAAGCTGTCTTACAGTTCAGTAAAATGCAGTCTACCCATCCCTCTCTCTCTCTCTCTTTCTTCCTGTCTTACTTCTGTCATCTTGTCGCAAAACTCCAGTAGGTTTGTACAGGTTTTTCCTTCCTGAAACCGTGCTGGTTATGGTGTATAAGTTCATTTCTTTCTAGGTGCTCCTCCATTTCTTTTCCTGATAAGCTTCTCCATGTCTTTGCATACTGGGACATGTTAATGACACTGATCTGCAGTTTAATGTACCTGCCTGCCTCTTTTCTTAAAGATTGGGACTACATTTGCTGTCTTCCACACCTAGGTAGTTGCCCCGTTTCGACAGATGTGTTGAAGGTTGTTGTTGGTGGCACACACAGTGCCTTGCCCCTCTCACCGGACCCACATAGAGATATTGTCCGTCTCACCGATTTTCAGCTATCTAGCTCACTTAGCAGCTCTTCACCTCCTCCTCAGTTGCGAGTAAAAGGGATCCAGCCATTGTTGGTGTACCCCTTTCCCTTCCCGGTTTGCTGGCGTTCTGTCTCTCGTGTTGAGCTCTTCACATACTTCTTTTTCATTTCTTGTGATCTCCCGTCCCTCCTCCTTTCTTGGCCTAAATTACCTGGTCTTTGACTGTTGTTTTCCTCCTGATGTAGCTGTACAAGAACTCTGGGTCAGATATGGCTTTCGATGCTATGTCATGCTCGTACTGCTGCTGGGTCTTTCTCCTTATCCTTGCATATTTATTTCTGGCTTGTTGGCATAATCTTATTTTCCTGGGTGCATTTCTATACTTTTTTCATTCTTTAGTGCACTTTACCCATAGGGCCCTTCTAGCCACCCTTTAGCTTGTGTGTCCTCCATTGCTCTGTTGCTCTTAATCACCTTCCTTGGGTCTTCAATCACCACCTTGGGGCCCCCCAGTCTAAAGTGTTCCTACTATATAGTCCCTTGTTTCCCTTCTGTTCATTCATTCCAGCTCCTCAAATCTCCACTTGTTTCTGATGAGCAGTGCAACTCCTCCTCCCCCTCTGTTCCCTTTATCTTTCCCGATCTGATATCTGGGTGGAAAGACCACATCTGTCATCATCCTGTGAGCTTTGTGTCTGTGAGTGCTATGATGTCTGGGGATGCCTCCATGATTCTTTCATGCCACTCCTCACATTTATTTATTCCATCTGCATTGGTGTACCATACCTTCAGCTTCTTTTCCAATACTCTGTTCTGGGGGATTTGTTGGGGTTGGGGGGAGCGGGAGGGCCTGGCAGGACACTTGGGAGGCTACTGTGAAAGTTGAGTTTGTGATGGGGTGGCGGTGGGGGTACAGAATGTGGGTTATTTTGGTTAATTTTTTTAGTTGCAGTGGGGTTGGCAGAATTAAGGATGTTCTTGAATAGTTTTTGAGGGAAGTTGTGTTTGTGGTCCTCTGAGTCTCAGCTCCCTTGCCTGTTTCTATCCTTGACTCTTTTTTCCTGCCTCTTGCAAATCGCATCCTCTAAGTTTCTGTTATTCTTCTCATGTTTTGTCGTGGTTGAGGTACATCTGGTGGTAATTTGACGAGCCCCCCCTTTGTCAGGGTTTCTGCTGCAGAATCCTGTTTCACACCACTTCTGACTTGGAAATCAATTTAACTGGATGGTTTCTTCATAACGACTATCCCTATATTCTCTGAAAATTGTCAGCCGAGTCTTGTCTTCTGCTCCTGTCTCCCTTTTATGATAGCTTCAATCTCTTTTTCCTCCCCCTGTCGTCTTTGTATGTTGTCTCTTCAGCCTCCCGAAGCCAATGAACAAAAATTTGACTTCTACCTTTCATCTCCTATTGCATTTCCCTTCGTTATTAATGATCCATTGCTGCTTTTAACATTTCCTGTGTGTGTGTGTGTGTTTGTTTATATGTGCTGTACTCCATACATAGTTGCATGTCTGCTGGATTCCATATATGAACTTGTGCACAAAGTATTCCACAAAGGGTCGTGTGCGTGTACAGCATTCCGTACACCGTCGTGCGTGTACGGTATTCCATTAAGGTATGTGTTTGTTCAGTATTTCATATATAGACTTGCTTGTACAGTATTCCATATATGGTCTGCATGTACAGTTTTCAGTACATTGATATATATGTGTAGCAGTCCATACATCTGCTAAAGGAAACACCGCCTTCGACTCAAAACAGAAACACTGGGATTCAATTTAGAGCGTGTCGAAAATATTCCGACATATGTTACTCACCTAGCAGGAACATGGTCAAAATCCTATTTTTCAATACTTCGATCCCACATGGGCTTAATAGTAACGCTTAAATTACACGCTCTTCCATTCAGTCAATGGAAACTAAGATTCCACATAATCGTGAATTCAACAAACTCTCCTGTAAATCAGCAGACAAGCACGTTACACTCAACCACTGATGGAACAAAGTCTGCAAAAATAGGAACATGTTCCAGTATCGCACTGGAACCACCATCACGACTGTGTCAATATTTTGGGCAACTGAATATACTTATTCAATGATAACTGGACAAATACAGGAGGTTTTCACTAGTCCAGAGAGGAAAAAATTTCTCAGAGGGTTGTGTCAACAATGTGAAGTCTGAGAGAGTTGTGGTTACACAGAGGAAAGTCTCAATGTGATTAGGGTGCACACTGACAAGTCTCAGTGAGATGTGTGAGCACACAAAAAAGTCTCAGTGGGATGTGGGAGCACACCAGAAAGTCTCAGTTGGATGTGGGAGCAAACCAGAAAGTCTCAGTGGGAGTGGGACACACCGGGAAAGTCTCAGTGGGATGTGGGAGCACACCAAAAAGTCTCAGTGGGATGTGGGAGCACACCAGAAAGTCTCAGTGGGATGTGGGAGCACACCAGAAAGTCTCAGTGGGATGTGGGAGCACACCAGAAAGTCTCAGTGGGATGTGGGGCCACCAGAAAGTCTCAGTGGGATGTGGGAGACACAGAAAGTCCCCAGTGGGATGTGGGAGCACACCAGAAAGTCTCGTGGGATGTGGGAGCACACCAGAAAGTCTCAGTGGGATGTGGGAGCACACCAGAAAGTCTCAGGGGGATGTGGGAGACACAGAAAGTCTCAGTGGGATGTGGGAGCACACCGAAAGTCTCAGTGGGATGTGGGAGCACACCAGAAAGTCTCAGTGGGATGTGGGAGCACACCAGAAAGTCTCAGTGGGATGTGGGAGCACACCAGAAAGTCTCAGTGGGATGTGGGAGCACACCAGAAAGTCTCAGTGGGATGTGGGAGCACACCAGAAAGTCTCAGTGGGATGTGGGAGACACCAAGAAAGTCTCAGTGGATGTGGGAGCACACCAGAAAGTCTCAGTGGGATGTGGGAGCACACCAGAAAGTCTCAGGGGATGTGGGGCACACCAGAAAGTCTCAGTGGGATGTGGGAGACACCAAAAAGTCTCAGTGGGATGTGGGAGCACACCGAAAGTCTCAGTGGGATGTGGGAGCACACCAGAAAGTCTCAGTGGGATGTGGGAGCACACCAGAAAGTCTCAGTGGGATGTGGGAGCACACCAGAAAGTCTCAGTGGGATGTGGGAGCAAACCAGAAAGTCTCAGCGGGATGTGGGAGCACACCAGAAAGTCTCAGTTGGAAGTGGGAGCACACCAGAGTCTCAGTGGGATGTGGGAGCACACCAGAAAGTCTCAGTGGGATGTGGGAGCACACCAGAAAGTCTCAGTGGGATGTGGGAGCACCCCGGGAAAGTCTCAGTGGGATGTGGGAGCACACCAGAAAGTCTCAGTGGGATGTGGGAGCACACCAGAAAGTCTCAGTGGGATGTGGGAGCACACCAGAAAGTCTCAGTGGGATGTGGGAGCACACCAGAAAGTCTCAGCGGGATGTGGGAGCACACCAAAAAAGTCTCAGTGGGATGTGGGCACACCAGAAATCTCGTGGGATGTGGGAGCACACCAGAAAGTCTCAGTGGGATGTGGGAGCACACCAGAAAGTCTCAGTGGGATGTGGGAGCACACCAGAAAGTCTCAGTGGGATGTGGGAGCACATCAGAAAGTCTCAGTGGGATGTGGGAGCACACCAGAAAGTCTCAGTGGGATGTGGGGCACACCAGAAAGTCTCATTTGGGATGTGGGAGCACACCAGAAAGTCTCAGTGGGATGTGGGAGCACACCTGAAAGTCCCCAGTGGGTTTGTGGGAGCACACCAGAAAGTCTCAGTGGGATGTGGGAGCACACCAGAAAGTCTCAGTGGGATGTGGGAACACACCAGAAAGTCTCAGTGGGATGTGGGAGCACACCAGAAAGTCTCAGTGTGATGTGGGAGCACACCAGAAAGTCTCAGTGGGATGTGGGAGCACACCAGAAAGTCTCAGTGGGATGTGGGAGCACACCAGAAAGTCTCAGTGGGATGTGGGAGCACAAAATAGACGTTCAGCAACCCACCAATGACGGCGTCATGATTCGCAAGATCCCAAGGTCATCCAAATGTGCAGTCAAACAGAAGAATAACAGAAAGACCGGCCAAACTTCAGAGGCAAACATCTGCTAGACTATTTACCACCAACATCTGGGAAAATCAAGCTTCCTGGCAACCAACATGTGTCAACATGAGCCAGAGGATGGCTGACAGATGACAAATAAATTTCACATTGACGAACGCCTCTCAAAAAACGAATTTAAGATGTCTTATAGAATGGAGCAAGACACATTAAAGTCACGGAGACAGAACAAGTCCTTGTTTTAAAAAAGACACATTTCGCTCAGTGAGAGTTGAATCATAACAAGATGAAGCTCTTACTGAGCTAAATAAATATTGGTTGCGGTTCGTGCCTGGTTTTACTACGTGAGACTATCTTTCATACAACACAGTACGTTTTACTCACTCTTGTCACATATTTTCACACACACACACACACACACACACACACACACAGGAGCTCGGACTCGACCCCTGCAACCTCAACTAGGTGAGTACACACACACATACACAATCAGTGTAGCAATCAGTGAAGAGGCGTGGCCAGGAGATATTACCTGGAGTTTACCTGGAGAGAGTTCCGGGGGTCAACGCCCCCGCGGCCCGGTCTGTGACCAGGCCTCCTGGTGGATCAGAGCCTGATCAACCAGGCTGTTGCTGCTGGCTGCACGCAAACCAACGTACGAGCCACAGCCCGGCTGATCCGGAACTGACTTTAGGTGCCTTGTCCAGTGCCAGCTTGAAGACTGCCAGGGGTCTGTTGGTAATCCCCCTTATGTGTGCTGGGATGCAGTTGAACAGTCTTGGGCCCCTGACACTTATTGTATGGTCTCTTAACGTGCTAGTGACACCCCTGCTTTTCATTGGGGGGTTGGTGCATCGTCTGCCAAGTCTTTTGCTTTCGTAGTGAGTGATTTTCGTGGCAAGTTCGGTACTAGTCCCCCTAGGATTTTCCAGGTGTATATAATCAAAGTACTTCCCTCCCGCGTTCCGGGAAACAGGTTTAGGAACCTAAAGCGCCCCCAGTAATTGGGGTGTTTTTCTCCGTTATGAGCGCCGGAAAGTTCTCTGTACATTTCAGGTCGGAATTTCACCCCTTGAAAGGGCTTTTTGGGGCAAAATTTTTCCAGCCTAATAAACAAGTGCCCTGAAAGTGTATCAGGGGTTGGCCTTCCTGTTTTAAAGTTCTCTTTATCCCCCTGTCATTTTTTAGCAGATGCATTGATACAATGTTTGGTCCTTGAAGGTGAGATCCCCCCGACATGACACTCCCAGGTCTTTGACGTTGGGTTCCCCTCTATTTTGGGGCCAGTTTTTGTTTTGTACTCTGATAAATTTAATTTCCCCAGTTTACCATTCTGATAATTGAAATTTCTCACGTTGAACTTCAATTGTTTTCTGCAGCCATGAAAGTTTTGGGTTTGATGTCCGCGGGAGCTTTCCCAGTGTCTGCAAGGAAGACACTGTCATGAGATTCGGGTGTCTCTGCAAGGAAGACACGGTGTGTGGCTGACATCCCTTGTCTATTCGGATAGAGATGAGGAACAAGATGGGGAAAAGTATGGCCCTTGGGAACAGAGCTTTTACCGTATGCCTCGGACGATACTCCTGTGTTTGTTGTGAGGAAATTTAAAAACCATCGACCCATTTTCCCGTTATTTTTTTAGCACGCATTTGTGCGCTATTTTCGCCATGGTCACACTTTTCGAAGGCTTTTGCAAAGTTGATATATTTCATCTGCATTCGATCCTCAACCACAAAAGGTGAGTGCATATAGGTGAGTACACACACTACACGCACGCGCAGCGCACACACACACATACTAAAGATCTTTGGAAAAATGAAGGGGTGGGGGGGGGGTGGGGTTGCTTGCTCGTAAAAAACGATGGAAAATTTGAGAAAAGGAAGGGAAAAAATTTTACAGGAGAAAGAGCACATAGCAGGTAAACCCCCAGTTGGGGGAAAAAAAAGTGGTCATTGCAGTGAGTATAACCCCACAGAATGCAGGGGCCAAAAGAGGAAATGAAGAAGAACAGAGCAATGGGGACACATTTCTGAGGTGGCAAAGATACTCCCGAGAGCAAAGTTGCTGGGTTTTGGGGGATTTCAACCACAGGGGGAAATTGACTGGGAAAACCCGGGGCCCACATGGGGTCCCCAAACATGGGGAGCCAGGATTTGGCGTGGTGCTGGAAAACCTCAGCACCCAAATGTTAAGGCACTACCAAGTAGAGGGGGGGAGAACCCAAGATTGGACCTTGTGTTCACCCGGGAGCTCAGACATTTAGGGCATAAAATGAGAGTCCCCCAGGGGGAGCACCCCGTGGGGTTTGTGCTTTGAATACATAGTAGAGTGCAAAGGGAGAGAATAACAGGAGTAGAATGGGAAAAGCCTTTACTTAAAAGAGGGGACTACATGGGTTAGAACTTCAGCGGGAGGGGCCAGTGGGGCAAGAACTCAGGAAAACCTTTTAAAAGAAATGATGGAATATGTAGCAAAAAAATGCAAGGGGGAGGAAAGGGCATTCCCCCAAAGGGGAACAGTAAC
>NC_069481.1:5214057-5319057 GCF_026875155.1 Cherax quadricarinatus
CTGGCAGTGGTCCTGCCCTCAGGTCAGGACCAGCTGATCACATCTGATACAAGGAGACCATTGCTATCTGCTGCTTGTGGGTTCCTATAGCCTGACAACTAGGTACTTCAAGCACCTTCTGAGGTACCTGCTTCCATGTGTTTCTTGACGATGAATGAGGCATATGCAAACACTTGGGTACACAAGTGTTGTACCGGTGTCTTATTCATCAACTTCTACCATTGTTCCATCAGTCCATTATGGATAATTAAGTCATAAATTGGGGAAGGAAACAGACAGCGTCTCGGTCCATCCTACATCATTATCAAGGAGGAACAAACAAATATATTATTTACTTCCACTAGCCATTTGTTAGAGGTGTGAATTGTTCCAGCCATCGTACTGTGATGTCTATTAATATTGTATCTTATAAGTTCTTGTAGAAAGTTTAAAAGTCGTGGACCCCACATACTGACACCGTGTTCTCTAATTGTCTCTAAAACGCCTCATATTTTTTAAGGGTTTATTCTTCATTTCTATATTATTTCTCACACACTCCTTAGATCTTGAAAGTTATTGACCTACTGTGAGATACTGTGAGATATATATCTCGTTTTTCAACCAAAACAGTCCATTCTATACAACACGAGGATAATATTGTGTTCAGTGGTATCAGTACAGAGTAAATGAGGAATTACACATGTACAACATCTGGCTGTTTTTATCTGAAGACGTTTTGCCGACCTGTGGTTTTATCAATTTAATTCAGAGATGATATACGAAGACAGGAGAAGATGTAATCAGAATTTTACATAGAAGACAGTGGAAAATAAGGTAATCGGTCCCTCAGCCTTGCATAAGTATACACAGAAGATAGTAGAAGGTGAAGTAATCAGTCCCTCAACTTTGCAGAACTATATACGGAAGACAGTGGAAGACTAGGTAATCAGCTGCCAGGCTTGGGGACTGATTACCTCATCTTCCACTATCTTCTGTATATAGTTCTGCAAGACTGAGGGACTGATTACCTCATCTTCCACTATCTTTCTGTGTACAGTTCTGCACGACTGAGGGACTGACTATAATTGCATTGCTCCCACTTTGGCATCCATAGAAGACCCAGCGAGTAGTCAGGCTAATATAAACCAAATCTTCCAGTGGGTAACTGACAACAGTGTGATGCTCAACAAAGGCAAATGCCAATTATGTTAAGGTGAGAGTGAGGAAATAAAAATGAGTTCGAAGAAAAACTCAAATCACTCAAGAGAGTGCGTGTTTAATGTGAGAAACCTAGGAGTAATAATGTTAGAGGATCTCGCTTTCAGAGAGCACAATAACGTTGCTATCACAGCTGTCGGAAAATGAGAGGTTCGATAACTAGAGCCTTCAAAGCCAGCTGACCAGTTCATAAAGTGGTGGAAGAAACACGCACTGTTGACATCATTCATCATGCACTTGCATGTGTTCTTGAAGGCCAGTCAGAGTTCGTGCCTTGTCTCCCCAATGTAAACTTCGCTATGTTCCCCCTTGGAAAACTATTGACATCTTCCAGTAGTATTTTTTTTTTTTTTGAGGGGGGGGGCTTGAGGTCTGATCATCTCGTTTTTTGGTTTTAGTAGCTACATTGGGGTGATATATGTGGTTTCCTGACCTGTGGGAGAACAAGACGATCGATGCTGGGGCACTGAGAGTGGGTGCGAGCGTGAACGATGTGCAGAGGAAACATATGGGCAATAAATTCGTCCTCACAGGACAGGGAACTGCATCCATCACTCTTATTTTCCATTACGACTGCATGGGCGTAGCTCGATTGGTAGCGCGCTCAGCTTACACACTGTGTTGCGTGATTCGATCCCCGGTACGGGTGGAAACTTTAGGACGTATTTCCTTAAGACAACTGCTGTCCATGTTCACCTAGCATCCATCGGCCACTAAAATACTGAAGTGTACATGATTCACGAAATCGTAATGACACGATTGCAAACAAACCATACCACGGGTGGGGATAGAACCCGCGATCAGAGAGGTATGGTTTGTGTACATGATGGCTGGGCCCATTATTCGAGTCATCTTCTGTTCTTATATTAAAACTATTACCCATCCCTCACGTCACCTCCCCAACCATGCCTCCCTTTCACCTCACCTTCTGAAACTCACCTCACCTTACCTTAACATCACTTCCCTCACCTCGTCTCCACTTTATCTCCCTCATCTCACACTCCTGACCTCACCTCTTACCTCAAGAACCATTCCCCATACCCCACCTTAGACCTCTCCTGTGACCTCTCTCACACTTAACATCTGTGTAGAGCTTTACAGTTTTATCAAGTCAAAACTAATAAAGCTCAATTCCTTGCTCTTGGCAAGTATGGTATTCAACTACATGCATTATACTCTAGTGGGGAGGAGTTTCCAGAGCCTTGAAACTCTAACAAGTAACAGTGACCAGCAAGGTTTAGCGTATGGTGAGAG
Organism: Cherax quadricarinatus; assembly: GCF_026875155.1. Taxonomy (NCBI): domain Eukaryota; kingdom Metazoa; phylum Arthropoda; class Malacostraca; order Decapoda; family Parastacidae; genus Cherax; species Cherax quadricarinatus. The sequence continues at coordinate 5,216,509 of NC_069481.1, forward strand.
GGGACAGGAGCGAAATGTTGCTTGGGACACTCGCTGCCTCAACTTCTCGCTGAACCCACACAGACCGTCATGTACATAAAAACAGATGGGAAAAATCTAGTGTTAGTGGATTCACGATGGTTGTACAGCAACTGTATCAGGATGGTCAGTTGACAGCAAGGCAACCTGGTCAGTAGTAGTACATAAGAACATAAGAAAGGAGGAACACTGCAGTAGGCCTGTTGGCCCATACTGGGCAGGTCCTTCATAAATCCAACCCACTAACAGAATATTTGCCCAACCCATTTTCAACTCTACACAAGCAATAAGCTTTGATAAATCTATTTACTCATGTGTAATTCAAATCCATCCCCTCTCACTCACGTATTTATCCAATCTAAATTTGAAACAACCCAAAGTTTAAGCTTCAATAACCCAACTCGGGTGACTGTTCCACTCATCACTACCCTATTTCCAAACCAATACTTTCCTATATCCTTTGTAAATCTAAACTTATCTAATTTAAATCCATTATTGCGGGTTCTCTCGTGGAGAGACATCCTCAAGACCTTATTTATATCCCCTTTATTAATACCTATCTTCCACTTATACACTTCGATCAGGTCTCCCCTCATTCTTCGTCTAACAAGTGAATGTAACTTAAGAGTCTTCAGTCTTTCTTCATAAGGAAGATTTCTAATGCTATGTATTAATTTAGTCATCCTACGCTGAATGTTTTCTAACGAATTTATGTTCATTCTGTAATATGGAGACCAGAACTGAGCTGCATAATCTAGGTGAGGCCTTACTAATGATGTATAAAGCTGCAGTATGACCTCTGGACTTCTGTTGCTTACACTTCTTGATATAAATCCCAGTAATGTAGTAGTGGTAGAAGTAGAGGGTTGTGATAGTCATAGCCACGTCCTCAGCAATGTAATATTTTTTTCCTCTTCGTTTATTACTCCGACAATGGCGGAATGAGAGGGATGGAGAGAGAGAGAGAGAGAGAGAGACCTAATTTTCTATCCTTTACTCATAAACTTAGATAATACACGATAGTCCATAATATAGGTACAGATAGATAGGTATTTTTAGTGTATAGCCCTTGTGTAAAGTTGCTGTCTTTCCTCTCTCTTCTCTCTCTCTCTCTCTCTCTCTCTCTCTCTCTCTCTCTCTCTCTCTCTCTCTCTCCTCTCTCTCTTAATCTCTCTATCTCTCCAACACTTCCCCTGTGCATACATAATCCATCTGGATGGAGAAAAAAACTAACCTTTCGGGGAGGAGGAAGAAGACTGACAGGAGGAGGAGGAGGAGATGGATTAGGAGGAGGAGGAGAATTAGGAGGAGGAGGAGGAGAATTAGGAGGAGGAGGAGGAGAATTAGGAGGAGGAGGAGGAGAATTAGGAGGAGGAGGAGGAGAATTAGGAGGAGGAGGAGAATTAGGAGGAGGAGTAGAATTAGGAGGAGGAGGAGGAGAATTAGGAGGAGGAGGATTAGGAGAAGGAAGAGGATTAGAAGGATGAGGAGGAGAGGGAGAGCGCCTTAACATCAGTGAAAGCCTCTTGATCTAAGAAACTAAAGCTATCATCCTATACCTCTGATCGAGCCTGACAGCCTCCAGGACCCCAGGCGCTAGTTACCCCTGCGGGTTTAACGTTTCTCTGTGAATTAATAAAAATTTGCTCCACCAGCCCTCATCATCTTAAGTATCAAACATTAAATTATAAGAAGACAGAAAATGAATATAGGAAAGAGTAAGGTGATGAAGATAACAAAAAAATTAGGTAACAGAAGATTGGATATCAGATTGGAGGAAGAGAGATGGAGGAGGTGAATGTATTCAGATATTTGGGAGTGGATGTGTCAGCAGATGGGTCTATGAAAGATGAGGTGAATTATAGAACTGACGAGGGGAAAAAGGTGAGTGGTGCACTGAGGAGTTTGTGGAGACAAAGAACTTTGTCCATGGAAGCAAAGAGGAGAATGTATGAGAGTATTGTTATACCAACACCTGTATGGGTGCGAGGCATGGATTGTGAATGTTGCAACAAGGAGAAGGCTGGAGGCAATGGAGATATCATGTCCGAGGGCAATGTGTGGTGTGAATATAATGCAGAGAATTCGTAGTTTGGAGATTAGGAGGAGGTGCGGGATTACCAAAACCAGAGGGCTGAGGGAAGGGGAAAGTTATTGAGATAGTTTGGACATGTAGAGAGGGTGGAACGAAAGAGAATGACTTCGAGAGTATACAAATCTGTATTGGAGGGAAGGCGTGGTAGGGGTCGGCCTAGGAAAGGTTTTGTGTGCGAAGGGCTTGGACTTCCAACAAGCATGCATGAGCGTGTTAGATAGGAGAGAATGGAAACAAATGGTTTTTAGGGCTTGACGTGTTGTTGGAGTGTGAGCAAGGTAACATGAAGGGATTCAGGGAAACCGGCAGGTCGGACTTGAGTCCTGGAGATGGGAAGTACAGTGTCTGCACTCTGAAGGAGGGGTATTAATGTTGCAGTTTTATAACTGTAGTGTAAGCTCACCTCCGGCAAGACAGTGATGGAGTGAATGAAAGTTTTTCTTTTTCGGGCCACCCTGCCTTGGTGGGAGACGGCCGATGTGTTAATAAAAGAAAACCGAAGACTGACCATCTTGATTTATCTTCCTACTTTAAAATTCCACAGAAGGATAATTGTAGGTATATTTATTATTATTAACATACTGTGAAGGTATACCCCTATTTTTTATACATCATGGAGAATATACGTTCATTATAATTTAGTGGGATATATACAGCAGTGTGCATATTAATTGACACAGTGACGAAATAAGATAATTATTTGAAAAATTAATGTTTATTTGAAAAATACACGGCAATAATACGACAGATAATTGGTTTAATAAGACATATGATTAGCCTTAGTTTTTATAAGCATTGCTACACGCTGCGGCAGAGAATCAACCGGTGTTGAACATATTGTGACAGTTCTTCGTCCTGGTACCAGGTCTTATAAAAGAAGCAATTAGCTTCTCCACCGTTGAACAGCCCTGTTTCGCGATTCTGCGTTTGGTCATAGATTCTCAACTGAGTTGAAGTCAGGAAAGTTTCCAGGCCAGTTTAGAACGCTTAGCCCATTCTCTTCGAATGGCAGCATTTTCCTGGAAGTGTTGCCTTGGGCAAGATCCTGCTGGAAAATACCTTTTCCATCGGGAAACTCTTTATCCACATTGGTAAGCAAATGAGTTGCCAAGATTGCCTTGTATTTGTCACTGTTCATCGTTCCCTCAATAATGTCAAGTCGTCCAGGGGCTTTAACAGCAAAACTAACCCTAAACCTTTTAGATGAATATTGTGGCGCTTGTTGAATGTGTCCATTCCGAAGAAGTTCGCTTTTGTTACGTCTCACTACTTCTGATCTGTACCCATGTACTTCATAATGCATTGTGAAGTACATAGATTGGGATCAGTGAATGATGGAGTACATAGATCAGGACCAATACCTGGCGCACTACGCATTATTTTATTGCACTAATATACGAAGCATCCCTGACTTAAGACAAGTGTGCAGCAACAAGGTGTTATTAAGGTATTGAGGTGAGGCAAGGCAAGTGTCTGGGTTCATGCACTGTTAGTGCAATTATCACGACGTCAGTATTTATCAGTGCTGTTGCAATAGGGCAGAGCAATAACATGTTGAACAGTTAATTATAAACAGCAGCCGAACTCTGCAGGTAGCCAGGAGGAAGAACTGTGTGTGAAGTTAAATTGCCAAACACATCAGGTGAATTTGGCTCAACATGTAAAAAACCGAATAAGGGTTATTTTTGTATTGATACTGGAACATCGAAATGCAGTTGATTTTTGTCAGTGTGTTGAGGCAGTTCACAAGGTGACAAACACAGTCACTTTCTACACTGTTTTTGTAACTTCGTTTTTGTAACATCAGAGTGTAAAAAGCTGACAAGTTGATAAATTGGATACTTGTGTAACACTTGGGTAAGTTTATTCTGGAAACGTTTCGCCAGCCAGTGCTTCTTCAGTCCGATGCAGAGAAATGTAAAAGAAGAGGAGGAGTTTGAGGTAATCAGTCCCTCAGCCTGGAGTCGATGTCTTCAGTCATGATTGATGAACTGAGCACTGAAGACTGAGGGACTGATTACCTCAAACTCCTCCTCATCTTCTACCTCTCTCTGCATTGGACTGAAGAAGTCACTGGCTGCCGAAACGTTTCCAAAATAAAGATATCGAAATGTTGCACAAGTACCTCGCTTATCAATTACAGTTTCAGTTACTCTTCCGAATTTTTAATTACAATTATTTAATCAGAAAAATAAAAAAATCAGTAAGTTTTTTTATATTTTTTCTAAATTATTGTCTTCGTTTAAAATTTTATTAATATTAAAATTATTGTTGAGTGCTGGATAAGCAAACACTTGACTTCATATTTTGTAAGTACCAATTAACCAGTTTTTAAAGGGGTGGACTGGTAAGCCAGTGGAAGGCCTCGGTCAGATGACCAAAAGCTGCAGATGTGGGTCATCATATAAGACCCGCGTCTTATATGATGACGAATCTTACCTGACCTTAATATTTTGTATTTAATTGTAAGAACATGAACAATGAACAAGAAAAAAATATGGAGAACATATGTATAATTTTTGTTACATTAAATCAGTCGAAGTTCCAGCAAGATAATAAATAACTAAATAAATTATACTTCACACAGTTATGTTAGATCTTAAGAAGTAATATTTATTTAAATATTTATCATTCGCTGCAATTTAAATAAGATAATTGCATTTTCCAGCTAAAGAAAATTTGGAGAATTGTTGCAGCAAATTGTTGCCTAATATTGCAAATTGAGTTATTTCATATTGCCTAAAATAATGAAAATAATTTTTATTTTATACACTATGAAATAACTCAATTTGCAATATTAGGCAACAATTTATTGCAACAATTCTCCGAATTTCGTTCAGCTGGAAAATTATCTGGTTTAAACTGTAGCGAATGATATTTTTTAATAAATTTTTACTTCTTAAGATTTAACATAACTGTGTGAAGCATAAATTATTTAGTTATTTATTATCTTACTGACTTTAATGTTGCTCAAGAACTCGCATAAGTTACATCCATACATCTATTTACAAGCATTACAGTTCGTTAAGATATAAGCATGGACGGTGCTCAGAAATTTCCTGATTTTACAGTCAGAAGAAACTCAGTAAGTAAGTTTATTCAGGTATACACAAATATTACTTGCTATGCTAAATATTCTCTCGTTCCTCTGTAGTACAGGTACTGGACGTGGCCCAAACAACGAGAATCACGCCAGAATGGTTTTAGGTCGGTGCGCACTCTACTGGCAGTAAGAAATATTACCTGCTATACTAATATATCTCTCGTTCCTCTGTAGTACAGGTACTGGACGTGGCCCAAACAACGAGAATCACGCCAGAATGGTTTTAGGTCGGTGCTGCACTCTACTGGCAGTAAGAAATATTACCTGCTATGCTAAATATTCTCTCGTTCCTCTGTAGTACAGGTACTGGACGTGGCCCAAACAACGAGAATCACGCCAGAATGGTTTTAGGTCGGTGCTGCACTCTACTGGCAGTAAGAAATATTACCTGCTATGCTAAATATTCTCTCGTTCCTCTGTAGTACAGGTACTGGACGTGGCCCAAACAACGAGAATCACGCCAGAATGGTTTTAGGTCGGTGCTGCACTCTACTGGCAGTAAGAAATATTACCTGCTATACTAAATATTCTCTCGTTCCTCTGTAGTACAGGTACTGGACGTGGCCCAAACAACGAGAATCACGCCAGAATGGTTTTAGGTCGGTGCTGCACTCTACTGGCAGTAAGAAATATTACCTGCTGTACTAAATATTCTCTCGTTCCTCTGTAGTACAGGTACTGGACGTGGCCCAAAAAACGAGAATCACGCCAGAATGGTTTTAGGTCGGTGCTGCACTCTACTGGCAGTAAGAAATATTACCTGCTATACTAAATATTCTCTCGTTCCTCTGTAGTACAGGTACTGGACGTGGCCCAAACAACGAGAATCACGCCAGAATGGTTTTAGGTCGGTGCTGCACTCTACTGGCAGTAAGAAATATTACCTGCTATACTAAATATTCTCTCGTTCCTCTGTAGTACAGGTACTGGACGTGGCCCAAACAACGAGAATCACGCCAGAATGGTTTTAGGTCGGTGCTGCACTCTACTGGCAGTAAGAAATATTACCTGCTATACTAAATATTCTCTCCAGTACCTGTACTGGCCCCGTCCAGTACAGGTACTGGACGGGGCCCAAACAACGAGAATCACGCCAGAATTTACAACTATGTACTATGGGAGGTGTACTTTTGTTTTGTAATTAGTTCCTCTTAGTCCCTGGGTTTTCTTATTTACCTGGAACCAGCTGTAATACTGACGCACGAAAACGTAATAATGCGATTGAAAGCACATCACGGAACGGATGGGGTTCGAAACCATGACAAGTGAGTCCTAAAACTTTGCCCACTGACCTGTGAGTTTCAGGACTCACTCGCCATGGGTTCAAACTCCACCCGTTCTGTGATTCATGTATAAGATTAACAACAGGTAATTACAATAACAATTACTATAACTTTTCAATCAAAAACTACAATTACACAAATTTATTTTCAATTATATATTAACTAGTCAATTACTCTAAGTGTCAGTTGCTGCCGCTACTATAGATTAACCTGGGCTTCAAGACCCTGGCTGTTCAAATTCCTGGCTGCTTAGTGATCCCTGGCAGTCTTCGAGTCCCTGCTGCTCAAGCATACCTGGTGTCTTCAGATCCCTGGCTGTCTTCAAGATCCCTGGCTGCTTCGGATCTGGCGTCTCAAGATCCCTGGCTGTCTTCAAGATCCCTGGCTGTCTTCGAGACCCTTGGCTGTCTTCAAGATCCCTGGCTGCCTTCAAGACCCCTGGCTGTCTTCAAGACCCCTGACTGCCTTCAAGACCCCTGACTGCCTTCAAGACCCCTGGCTGCCTTCAAGATCCCTGGCTGCCTTCAAGACCCCTGGCTGTCTTCAAGACCCCTGGCTGCCTTCAAGACCCCTGGCTGCCTTCAAGACCCCTGGCTGTCTTCAAGACCCCTGGCTGCCTTCAAGACCCCTGGCTGTCTTCAAGAGGGAGCTGGACAGATACCTAAAGTCAGTACCCAATCAGCCGGGCTGTGGTTCATATGTTGGACTACGTGCGACCATCAGTAGCATCCTGGTTGACCAGGTCCTGATCCACAGTGAGTCCTGGTCATGGACTGTACCGCGGGGGCGTTGACCCCCGAAACACTCTCCAGGTAGGTAGATACACCTTGCTTGAAATGCGTCGATATTTTAAAGTTGCGTCGATTACTACTAAACGTCAGTTACCATTTAATTTTACATATTAGTGGTTAAATACAACATAATCATAATAATAATAATAAAAATTATCATGTAATTTTTTTTTTTTGCTTAGAAAAGCCCATGTTTACTCTAGGTATTTCTGACAGTAACAACCCAGCCTTCTAAGTAGGTTAGGTTAGTGTCGCATGTTTGAAATTGATCGGTAGAGATATCTGTCTAACATTGACCAAATGGCACATGCACATGACATTTTTTTCTACAGTTCATCAGAATTAACCTAACGTAAGCTAATGTAACCTAATCTAAGATACAAAAATAAACTATACTCCGGCCGGGATTGAACCCGCGGTCAGAGAGTCTCAAAACTCCAGCCCGTCGCGTTAGCCACTAGACCAGCTAGCCACAATAAGATTCATCCAACTAGGTATATTTCTACACCATAGGAGGTTAGCACAGGCACCACTGTGACCACAAATGCAAGTTTTTACAGACGAATCTCCAGCTAGCGTGGCCGTGACGAACTCTAGCTCAAGTCCCTTCACTGCCGTCAACAAAAATATTTGTACGCTGTAACCTTTGAGAAATTGACGCTGGGTATTGTATAAGAAGACGAGCATTGTCAAATGAGAATGACTGGAAGAGAAAGAGAATGAGAGGAAGAGAAATGAGAGAATGAGAGACAGACAGACAGACAGACAGACAGACAAAGCTGATGTAGGTAACAGCTCTTAGCTTGTAAATTAAGTTAGGAACCTTAATCTAACCTTGTAAAACTATGTAAGAGAGAGAAAGAGAAAGACATCCCACTATTTAAAACAGGAACCTGCACAAGTAAACTTGTAGGTAAATGGGAGAAGTTCAAAAGTGGGCCATCCCTAAATGGGAGGCTGACACAAAAAGAAGTTGCCATCAGGTAGAGTGGGTTCCTAAGCCTGGTCAAGGACCGACAAGGATATTCACCTGATGAACTTATTCCACCTGTAAATCGACAGGATGGGATCTTCTCTACTTTACTGCCAAGATGCAAGTTCCTAACCCAGTAAGGTAGTGGTTCCCAAACTTTTTCAGCTTGTTACCCAATTTAACATGCCACATAAAGCATGTTACCCCTTTCACAAAATGTTGTTATTATTGATATATATGGCTAAACGTGAACGTATACAGCCTCGCATACTCTGCTAATCCTAGCAAAACCATTGAAAACGTAAGAACCACACATACATTATATATAAAATTAATAATAGCTACAAATTCACAGTAACAGTGGGTAAATACTAACTATATACTGCACAGGGCAGTACACATACATACCAGCTTATGTCTACCTCGGCTGATGCTCACAGATAAACTGACAGTGTGAAATAGAGGCAGCCTCAGGAAGTGAGTGACGTGTACTGGACAGGTCGATCTGGGCTACTGAGTGACTTTTGTCCTGAAGCATACTTGTCAAAATACTTTTGGGTTTCCACACACTTAGCTATATATTTCTTCTTTTCTATACTGTATATTAGTTTTTGATGTTTATTGTTATTTGGTTTAACTTTATTACTTACTTATAATAGGTTTACTTTACAACTTTATATACTAAGACAAAGTTAACAATAATCCTCATACCGGGTACCGCATTGTTTTCTTGATTTTCAGAATTCATAACTTTTTTTCTGTCACCCCTCCATTACCCCCCAAAAATGGTTAAATTACCCCCAGGGGGTAATTTACCCCCAGTTTGGGAACCACTGCAGTAAGGGAACCTCCTTGGTTAGCTGCAAGAACTGTGTCAAAACTGTCAGTGGTGACAATAAGGCAGGAGGAGGCGCATCGTTGTCTTAAACCGCTGGACCAAGAAAAGACTGTTGGCCTAGACAAGTTGAGCCCAAAGATTGCTGAGTAGATGTGCAGACCAGCTAGCAGCACCTCTAACTTGCCTCTGTCAGCACTGCCTAGTTCAATGCAAATGGCTTTCTCTGTTGAAAGAGGAAAATGTAGTCCCTGTTCACAAAAAGACGAGCAGAGCGGAAATCAGCAACTAAAGACCATTGTCACTCCTGTCAATCACTGGTAAAATTGAGACAATAATCTCACGGCAGATGACAGAGTTCGACTCGACTCACTTCTTCGTGACCGTCAATATGGCCTCAAAGAAGGTTACTTTATTGCTGATCTGTTGTCGAACCTCTCCACGAAGTTGCATCAGACACTGGATGAATCTAAAGTTAGCATTGTAGTAGCAGTGGTCATTGCTGGAGCTTTCGACCGAGTATGGCATCAGGGATCAGCCCTCAAGGTAGTTTTCAACGGGACAGAGTCAGCAAGACATCCTACTGGTGCAAGTGTTCCACAGGGAAGTGTGTTTGGACCATTGTTATGGAATGTCTACTATAATGACCTTCTTCATCTCTTCTCAGAATCCCATGCATATGCAGACGGCTGTACTTTGACGTTTACTTATCCAAGAAATGAAATGCCAGCTGCTCTAAGTTACATCAGTCACTAGCCTACAGACATATCAGCCTGGGGAAAACTGTTGCAGGTAACGTTTGCTCCTGAGAAAACAAAAGATGGTCTCTAGGCACCATGTTGGTAATGCTGGAGCAGTGGTAAGAATGACTGGGAGAGTATTGGTATCCGGGGACTGAGTTGATATCCTTGGAATGAAATTTGACTCCAAACTTACCATGAAGAACCATGTTGAAAATTTTGCAAACAAGGTGGCCAGGAATGTTACAGCACTTCGACGTATCTCGCATCTGCTCGACAGTACAGGTCGCGATTCTGTACGAGGCACAAGTACGCTCACTCCTTGAGTATACTCCACATTCTTGGACTGCCTGCCTTCTGTCTCATCTGCGACTTATTGACAGAATAGAGAACAGAGCAAAATGGCTCATCTCTCGCCTGGACCCATCCTGGATAGATCTGTCATTTTAGCAGAGCCTTCACGCCGGAGGAATGTGGGTGGCCTTACTGTTATATACAAGGCCAATACTGTCAAAATACCACACTTTACTCCACTCCGAGAAGTGAGCTTCTACACAACAAGACGGGCAGCCAACAGTAACTTCACTCTGGCTATACCCTTCTCCAGGACATCACTTCATCTGAGATCATTTATTCCCAGGATGACTCGAGTCTGAAATATGTTCGTACAACATAATTTCAACGATAAATAGAGTCAGTTGAACAAATTATATCGCTAGCCCACAGATGGCTCAAACTTCACCCCCTCCTATATCTATATTCCATAACAATGAAAAGCTTTCAGATGAGCTGATATAGGTAACAGCTCTTGTAAAACCATGTGAAGAGAGAGGGAGGGAGAGAGAGAGAGAGAGAGAGAGGAGAGACTGAGAGAGAGAGAGAGAGAGAGAGAGAGAGAGAGAGAGAGAGAGAGAGAGAGAGCTACCACAAGCCTCGCCACTAATCCCACAAAATTAATTAAAAATATAAACACGCTTATCATTTTTACTCATTAAATATGTCAACTCTTCAACGTAAGTTTTCTCCCGGTAATAAAAGTCTTATTTACTGGCTAAGTGTTTATATTAAGTGTTTTCTTAAGTGTTTTTGGTTAAATATTTAAGTCGTGATAAACACTACGCTTGGCGTTGGTTCTTTTATTTATGTTGTATAATTAACAAGAATGTTTATGTTACTTCTTTCTCAACATGGATGTTTCTGTTGTTAATATTGAATAATAATCACTGATATTTATGTTGTTAATGTTGTATTATCATGGATGAATATGTTAATGTTTAATTATTACGAATGTCTACGTTAATGATGTTTAATTATCACGAATGTCTATGTTAATGATGTTTAATTATCACGAATGTCTATGTTAATGATGTTTAATTAGCACGAATGATAATGTTTAATTATCAACTAACTATTCTTGGGTAACAGACTAAGCCAGGTAACTTTTCTTAGGTAACAAAGTAAGCCAGGTAACTTTTCTTAGGTAACAAAGTAAGCCAGGTAACTATTATTGGGTAACAGAGTAATCTAGGTAACTATTCTTCAGTAACATAGTAAGCCAGATAACTATTCTTGGGTAACAGAGTATGCCAGATAACTATTCTTGGGTAACATAGTAAGCCAGGTGACTATTCTTTGGTAATAAAGTAAGCCAGGTAATTATTCTTGGGTAACAAAGTAAGCCAGATAACTATTCTTGGGTTACAAAGTAATCCAGGTAACTATTCTTGGGTAACAGAGTAAGCCAGGTAACTATTCTTGGGTAACAAAGTAAGCCAGGTAACTATTCTTGGGTAACAGAGTAAGCCAGGTAACTATTCTTGGGTAACAAAGTAAGCCAGGTAACTATTCTTGGGTAACAGAGTAAGCCAGGTAACTATTCTTGGCTAACAAAGTAAGCCAGGTAACTATTCTTGGGTACAGAGTAAGCCAGGTAAACTATTCTTGGGTAACAGGGTAAGCCAGGTAACTATTCTTGGGTAACAGAGTAAGCCAGGTAACTATTCTTGGGTAACAGAGTAAGCCAGGTAACTATTCTTGAGTAACAAAGTAAGCCAGATAACTATTCTTGGGTAACAGAGTAAGCCAGGTAACTATTCATGGGTAACAAAGTAAGCCAGGTAACTATTCTTGGGTAACAAAGTAAGCCAGATAACTATTCTTGGGTAACAAAGTAAGCCATGTAACTATTCTTGGGCAACAAAGTAAGCCAGGTAACTATTATTGGGTAACAGAGTAAGCCAGGTAACTATTCTTGGGTAACAAAGTAAGCCAGGTAACTATTCTTGGGTAACAGAGTAAGCCAGGTAACTATTCTTGGGTAACAAAGTAAGCCAGGTAACTATTCTTTGGTAACAGAGTAAGCCAGGTAACTATTCTTGGGTAACAAAGTAAGCCAGGTAACTATTCTTGGGTAACAAAGTAAGCCAGGTAACTATTCTTGGGTAACAGAGTAAGCCAGGTAACTATTCTTGGGTAACAGAGTAAGCCAGGTAACTATTCTTGGGTAACAGAGTAAGCCAGGTAACTATTCTTGGGTAACAGAGTAAGCCAGGTAACTATTCTTGGGTAACAGAGTAAGCCAGGTAACTATTCTTGGGTAACAGAGTAAGCCAGGTAACTATTCTTGGGTAACAAAGTAAGCCAGGTAACTATTCTTGGGTAACAGAGTAAGCCAGGTAATTATTCTTGGGTAACAAAGTAATCGAGGTAACTATTCTTGGGTAGCATAGTAAGCCAGTCAACTATTCTTGGGTAACAGAGTAAGCCAGATAACTTAACCTAACTTAACAAGACAAGTGTTTCCTAACGCGGGTCAGATGACCTACAGCTGGAGCTCTTGGTCATCTGACCGAGGCCTTCCACTGGCTTACCAGTCCACCCCTTTAAAAATATTGGTTTTGATTATAACCTTTAGTAATGTAACAGAGACCATACATTACAATAATCCACACAGGCCCAGCTCTAGTGCACTCTAATCACTGGCTCTAGTGCACTCTAATCACTGGCTCTAGTGCACTCTAATCACTGGCTCTAGTGCACTCTAATCACTTTCTCTAGTGCACTCTAATCACTGGCTCTAGTGCACTCTAATCATTGGCTCTAGTACATCCTATAATCATTGGCTCTAGTGTACTCTATAATCACTGGCTCTAGTGTACTCTATAATCACTTGCTCTAGTGTGCTCTGTAATCACTGACTCTAGTGTACTCTATAATCACTGGCTCTAGTGTGCTCTAATCACTGGCTCTAGTGTGCTGTAATCACTGGCTCTAGTGTGTTCTAATCACTGGCTTTAATGTACTCTAATCACTGGCTTTAATGTACTCTAATCACTGGCTTTAATGTACTCTAATCACTGGCTCTAGTGAACTATAATCACTGGCTCTAGTGTAATATAATAATAATAATAATAATAATAATAATAATAATAATAATAATAATAATAATATCTTTATTTCTACCAGTACATGTACAAGGTATACAGACCATAGCTGACATCAATGACATACTACTATATAGAAACTCCCTTGTTATGCAGAGCATTTCCCGCAAATTATGTCAGTTTTGTCCCAGGATGCGACCCACACCAGTCCACTAACACCCAGGTACCCATTTTACTGATGGTGAACATAGACAACCGGTGTAAAGAAACACGCCCAATGTTTCTACCCTCGCTGGGAATCGAACTGGCTCTAGTGTACACTAATTTCATGCACAAACTCCAAAAATAATTTTGACTCATATGTTGTTGTGTGGCAGCATCTTTTATATATTATCAAGTTGTAGTCCCCAGATTACGTAAAAGACAACGAAAGCTTAAAGGAGGTGCAAACAGAGGAACCAGGCTCGTACAATCACCGGGAAACAAATGTGAAGTATATAAGCCCCATCTCCGCGAATACGGTGCACTTTTATCAAGACTGATGGAGTGAACACATCGACCATAAGCTGAGGGACTGGTTTTAAACCCCCCCTCGGGAAAAACTCCCCTTTGGCTTCTGCACTCTTCTCCCCGTACTTGGAACAAAAAAAAACCATTGGGCTTAAACCATCTGATCTTTATAAGTTTTTTCACCTCAACGAATATTTTGGACGTCAATAAAAATTACATTTAAATAAGGTTAAAATGCGAATACTAATCCTTTAAATTTACGGAAAAGCTATGATACACTAACCCAAAGGGAATAAATGTTGATTTTTTGTGACCATACTTTAAACCATGAAAATGATGGAAATGAAGACATAAGTAAAAGGAATCAAACGTTGGTCCTTCTGGAAAACTTACCGAAAAGACTTATGCCTTCCAGACCATACCGTTAATGAATTTGTAAGGACTTGTTTGAATACCAGACCATACCGTTACCATGATAGTTGATAGACGTTGATGTCCTTCTCAGACCATACCGTTACCATGATAGTTGATAGCAGACGTTGATGTCCTTCTCAGACCATACGTTACCATGATAGTTGATTGCAGACGTTGATGTCCTTCTCAGACCATACCGTTACCATGATAGTTGATAGAACGTTGATGTCCTTCTCAGACATACCGTACCATGATAGTTGATTGCAGACGTTGATGTCCTTCTCAGACCATACGTTACCATGATAGTTGATAGCAGACGTTGATGTCCTTCTCAGACCATACCGTTACCATGATAGTTGATTGCAGACGTTGATGTCCTTCTCAGACCACACCGTTACCTTGATTTCTAAGAGTTTTTTCACAAGACAGTAACACCGTTTCTATAATTGAAACTCTAGGCCCGTTTTTATTCATCGTTACCATGGTACATTTGGTCGGAAAACAGGACAAGTGTTTCCTATTGCGGGTTTTAGTCATATGATGACCTGCCACTGGAGCTTTTGGTCACATGACCGAGACCTTCCACTGGCTTACCAGTCCACCACTCTAAAAATTAAGATAAACTTGTGTTTGATACCCTGGCCAAGGATGATTCTACCATCGTCACTCCTGCTCTCGTCAGAAGAGTGGTTGTGTTTCACAACAGAAGCCAAGGAGGTGCGTGTACCTCCTCCCATGGCAGACATTGGTCTGAGACACTCCCGCGAAAGGGGGCCAAGGCCGGGCCACCACTTGGAAAAGGCCCGGGCCGGCCGATTATACCAGCGAATCTACAAAGAGGAATAATCAACACTGACTTCATATCTAAAATACAGAAACATTAGATGACAGGGCAGCTTATCACTCTCTAAATATGAGCTCAACAATTTTCTAAGCACTTCTCAGATCTAGAGATAAACTAAGTTGTAATATAGAGAGTAGTAAAACTGTTTCATCTTAAATTTGTGCGAGGTTGACCTCCAGCTGTTGGGCTTTCTGTGGTGTTGAAATATAAACGCTGGAACTCGTCAAGGTATTAAGCCACTGCTTTTGGGCCTCTTGAGAGTGTTGAATTGCAGCACCTGGACCTCTCGACATTGTTGGGCTACGGCCCGTGGGCCGCTTGATGTTGAGCTAAAGCTCCTGAATATTTCGACATTGCTGTGCTACAGCACCTTAGTCTTTTAATAGTGTTGATTTAAAGCCCCTTTGCTCAGCTACAGCTCCTGGGCCTTTTATGAGCACTAATGGACCATACTGATATCTTAAGCACATCATCTGCACTCTCTTGTGGTGTTAAAATTCAGCTCTGGGGCCTGTTGGTGGTTTTGGGTTTCAGCTCCTGGACCATTATTGTTCTTCAAGACCACGGTCTTTTGAGGGAGTTGAACTACAGCTCAAGTAGTGATAGGAGGATGTAGTTATGAGACATGGTCGTGCAGCGATGAAAATACACATAATGTATAATAAATAATATAACAATACCTTGATGATAAATTAGACACATAAGCAACTCTTGGGTATCTTTATTGAGGAAACGTTTCGCCACACAGTGGCTTCATCAGTCCATACGAAGGAGAAACTAGAAGAACAGGAGGAGAATGAGGTAATCAGTCCCTCAACCTTGAGTCGATGTGTTCAGTCCATCAATCTTGAATAGAATACCAAATACCTTCACTTCTACAAGTACATGTTATACAGGTCTAGCTGACATCAGTGACATGATGTTATAGAAAGACTCTTGTTATGTAGAGCATTTCTGGCAAATTAGGTCAATTTTCTCCCAGTCGACTAACACCCAGGTACCCATTTTACTGATGGGTTAACATGGACACCAGGTGTCTTAAGGAAACACGTACTAATATTTACACCCGTACCGGGTATCGACCCTCGGTCCTCAGTGTGTGAGCTGAGTGCGCTACCAATCGAGCTATCGGACGCCTTATGGAAATAAGTCAGTTTTCCTGGCACAATAGCGGTCCCTTAAATTCCAAATATTGTCGTCCATTTTCTTTACTGATGAAGAGGGTAAACTTAAACAGGTTTCCTGGATTTCCTTCGTTTGTAGGTATAAGAAATTATGTTATTATCACACTGAAACGCTCTAATACGTCCCTTTCGATGATCTCTTTCGGTGAGCCAGTCATTAATTCAACTCTGAAAATTGTCAATTTTGTCAAACAAATTTATTTGACTTAGCTTGATTGGTAGGGCACTCAGCTCACACACTGAGGTTCGTGGTTTGATCCCCGGTAAGGGTAGAAACATTAGGACGTGTTTCCTTAAGACACCTGCTGTCCATGTTCGCCTAGCAGTAAAATAGATACCTGGGTGTTAGTGGACTGGTGTGGGTGGCATCCTGGGAGAAAATTGACCTAATATGCGGGAAATGCTCAGCATAACAAGCGGCTTTCTATATAGTAGTATGTCATTGATGACAGCTATGGTCTGTATAAATTATATCAAGTACCTGCAGAAATAAAGATTATTGTTTTTCTTCTTCTTCTTCTTCTTCTCTTCTTCTTCTTATTATTATTATTATTATTATTATTATTATTATTATTATTATTATTATTATTCTTATTAACGTTAGGTTGACGGACTATCGACTGCACGAGCGACAGAAAGAGACGAGAATGATTTTTTATTTTTTTTAGCTAATACACATGTAAATATAAATAACTCATTTTACTTTACTGCTAATATATCTCCTTTATTGTATAATAATATTATATTAAAAGGAGACTAGTGGAAATAAGTCACTTTGTCTGATAAGTCACTTTGATCTGTTAAGTCACTTTGTCTGATAAGTCACTTTGATCTGTTAAGTCACTTTGTCTGATAAGTCACTTTGATCTGTTAAGTCACTTTGATCTGTTAAGTCACTTTGATCTGTTAAGTCACTTTGATCTGTTAAGTCACTTTGTCTGATAAGTCACTTTGATCTGTTAAGTCACTTTGATCTGTTAAGTCACTTTGTCTGATAAGTCACTTTGATCTGTTAAGTCACTTTGATCTGTTAAGTCACTTTGATCTTTTTAAGTCACTTGTCTGATAAGTCACTTGATCTGTTAATCACTTGATCTGTTAATCACTTTGAATCTTTTTAAGTCACTTGTCTGTAAGTCACTTTGATCTGTTAAGTCACTTTGATCTGTTAAGCACTTTGATCTGTAATCACTTTGTCTGTTAATCACTTTGATTCTGTTAAGTCACTTTGTATCTGTTAAGTCACTTTGATCTGTTAAGTCACTTTGATCTGTTAAGTCACTTTGATCTGTTAAGTCACTTTGATCTGTTAAGTCACTTTGTCTGTTAAGTCACTTTGATCTGTTAAGTCACTTTGATCTGTTAAGTCACTTTGATCTGTTAAGTCACTTTGATCTGTTAAGTCACTTTGATCTGTTAAGTCACTTTGATCTGTTAAGTCACTTTGATCTGTTAAGTCACTTTGATCTGTTAAGTCACTTTGAGTTGTTAAGTCTGTTGTAAGTCACTTTGATTCTGTTAAGTCACTTGATCTGTTAAGTCACTTTGATCTGTTAATCCCACTTTGATCTGTTTAAGTTACTTGATGTCTGATAAGTCACTTTGATCTGTTAAGTCACTTTGTCTGTTAAGTCACTTTGATCTGTTAAGTCACTTTGTCTGATAAGTCACTTTGATCTGTTAAGTCACTTTGATCTGTTAAGTCACTTTGATCTGTTAAGTCACTTTGGGATCTGTTAAGTACTTTGATGCTGTTAATTTCACTTTGATCTGTTTAAGTCACTTTGATGCTGTTTAAGTCACTTTGGGATTCTGTTTAAGTACTTTGATCGTGGTAATGTCACTGATTGTTAAGTCACTTGGGATCTGTAGTCACTTGTGATCATGTAATGTAAACTTTGATCTGTGTAAGTCACTTGATCGTTAAGTCACTTGGGATCAGAAGTCACTTGATTCTGTTAGTCACTTGATCTGTATTTCTGTGGTAACCTGTAACTGTATTGACAAATCAACGGGTACTGTTGGTATGTACTGTTGGTAATGAAACTGTTGGCTTAGTGTACTGTTGGTAATGTACTGTTGGTAATGTACTGTTGGTAATGTACTGTTGGTAATGTACTGTTGGTAGTGTACTGTTTGGTAATGTACTGTTGGTAATGTACTTTTTGGTAATGTACTGTTGGTAATGTACTGTTGGTAATGTACTGTTGGTAGTGTACTGTTGGTAATGTACTGTTGGTAATGTACTGTTGGTAATGTACTGTTGGTAATGTACTGTTGGTAATGTACTGTTGGTAATGTACTGTTGGTAATGTACTGTTGGTAGTGTACTGTTGGTAGTGTACTGTTGGTAATGTACTGTTGGTAGTGTACTGTTGGTAGTGTACTGTTGGTAATGTACTGTTGGTAGTGTACTGTTGGTAGTGTACTGTTGGTAATGTACTGTTGGTAATGTACTGTTGGTAATGTACTGTTGGTAATTTTACTGTTGGTAAATGTACTGTTGGTAATGTACTGTTGGTAATGTACTGTTGGTAATGTACTGTTGGTAGTGTACTGTTGGTAATGTACTGTTGGTAATGTACTGTTGGTAATGTACTGTTGGTAATGTACTGTTGGTAATGTACTTTTTGGTAATGTACTGTTGGTATGTACTGTTGGTAGTGAACTGTTGGTAGTGTACTTTGGTAATGTACTGTGGTAATGTACTGTTGGTAAGTGTACTGTTGGTATGTACTGTTGGTAGTGTACTGTTGGTATTTACTGTTGGTAATGTACTGTTGGTAATGTACTGTTGGTAATGTACTGTTGTAATGTACTGTTGGTAATGTACGTTTGTAATGTACTGTTGGTAATGTACTTTGGTAATGTACTGTTGGTAATGTACTGTTGGTATGTAACTGTTGGTAATGTACTTTTGGGTAGTGTACTGTTGGTATTTAAACTGTTGGTAATGTACTGTTGGTAGTGTACTGTTGGTAGTGTACTGTTGGTATGTACTGTTGGTAATGTACTGTTGGTAATGTACTTTGGTAATGTACTTTTGGGTAATGTACTTTTGGGTATGTACTGTTGGTAGTGTACTGTTGGTAATGTACTGTTGGTAATGTACTGTTGGTAATGTACTGTTGGTAATGTACTGTTGGTAATGTACTGTTGGTAGTGTACTGTTGGTAGTGTACTGTTGGTAGTGTACTGTTGGTAATGTACTGTTGGTAATGTACTGTTGGTAATGTACTGTTGGTAATGTACTGTTGGTAGTGTACTGTTGGTAATGTACTGTTGGTAATGTACTGTTGGTAATGTACTGTTGGTAATGTACTGTTGGTAATGTACTGTTGGTATGTACTGTTGGTAATGTACTGTTGGTAGTGTACTGTTGGTAATGTACTGTTGGTAATGTAACTGTTGGTAGTGTACTGTGGTAGTGTACTGTTGGTAGTGTACTGTTGGTAATGTACTGTTGGTAGTGTACTGTTGGTAATGTACTGTTGGTAATGTACTGTTGGTAGTGTACTGTTGGTAGTGTACTGTTGGTAATGTACTGTTGGTAATGTACTGTTGGTAATGTACTGTTGGTAATGTACTGTTGGTATGTACTGTTGGTAATGTACTGTTGGTAGTGTACTGTTGGTAATGTACTGTTGGTAGTGTACTGTTGGTAATGTACTGTTGGTAATGTACTGTTGGTAATGTACTGTTGGTAATGTACTGTTGGTAGTGTACTGTTAGTAATGTACTGCTGGTAATGTACTGTTGGTAATGTACTGTTGGTAGTGTACTGTTGGTAATGTACTGTTGGTAAATGTACTGTTGGTAATGTACTGTTGGTAATGTACTGTTGGTAATGTACTGTTGGTAATGTACTGTTGGTAATGTACTGTTGGTAATGTACTGTTGGTAATGTACTGTTGGTAATGTACTGTTGGAAAGTGTACTGTTGGTAATGTACTGTTGTAATGTACTTTTGGTAATGTACTGTTGGTAATGTACTGTTGGTAATGTACTGTTGGTAATGTACTGTTGGTAATGTACTGTTGGTAGTGTACTGTTGGTAATGTACTGTTGGTAATGTACTGTTGGTAATGTACTGTTGGTAATGTACTGTTGGTAAGGTACGTTGGTAATGTACTGTTGGTAATGTACTGTTGGTAATGTACTGTTGGTAATGTACTGTTGGTAATGTACTGTTGGTAATGTACTGTTGGTAATGTACTGTTGGTAATGTACTGTTGGTAATGTACTGTTGGTAATGTACTGTTGGTAATGTACTGTTGGTAATGTACTGTTGGTAATGTACTGTTGGTAATGTACTGTTGGTAAAGAGTACTGTTGGAAATGTACTGTTGGTAGTGTACTGTTGGTAATGTACTGTTGGTAATGTACTGTTGGTAATGTACTGTTGGTAATGTACTGTTGGTAATGTACTGTTGGTAGTGTACTGTTGTAATGAAACTGTTGGTAATGTACTGTTGGTAATGTACTGTTGGTAGTGTACTGTTGGTAGTGTACTGTTGGTAATGTACTGTTGGTAATGTACTGTTGGTAATGTACTGTTGGTAATGTACTGTTGGTAATGTACTGTTGGTAGTGTACTGTTGGTAATGTACTGTTGGTAATGTACTGTTGGTAGTGTACTGTTGGTAATGTACTGTTGGTAATGTACTGTTGATAATGTACTGTTGGTAATGTACTGTTGGTAATGTACTGTTGGTAATGCACTGTTGGTAATGCACTGTTGGTAATGCACTGTTGGTAATGCACTGTTGGTAATGCACTGTTGGTAATGTACTGTTGGTAATGTACTGTTGGTAATGCACTGTTGGTAATGCACTGTTGGTAATGCACTGTTGGTAATGCACTGTTGGTAATGTACTGTTGGTAATGTACTGTTGGTAATGTACTGTTGGAAATATACTGTTGGTAATGTACTGTTGGTAACGTACTGTTGGTAATGTACTGTTGGTAATGTACTGTTGGGAATGTACTGTTTGTAATGTACTGTTGGTAATGTACTGTTGGTAATGTACAGTTGGTAATGTACTGTTGGTAATGTACTGTTGGTAATATACTGTTGGTAATGTACTGTTGGTAGTGTACTGTTGGTAGTGTACTGTTGGTAATGTACTGTTGGTAATGTACTGTTGGTAATGTACTGTTGGTAATGTACTGTTGGTAGTGTACTGTTGGTAATGTACTGTTGGTAATGTACTGTTGATAATGTACTGTTGGTAATGTACTGTTGGTAATGTACTGTTGGTAATGTACTGTTGGTAATGTACTGTTGGTAGTGTACTGTGGTAATGTACAGTTGGTAATGTACTGTTGGTAGTGTACTGTTGGTAATGTACTGTTGGTAATGTACTGTTGATAATGTACTGTTGGTAATGTACTGTTGGTAATGTACTGTTGGTAATGCACTGTTGGTAATGCACTGTTGGTAATGCACTGTTGGTAATGTACTGTTGGTAATGTACTGTTGGTAATGTACTGTTGGTAATGTACTGTTGGTAATATACTGTTGGTAATGTACTGTTGGTAACGTACTGTTGGTAATGTACTGTTGGTAATGTACTGTTGGTAATGTACTGTTGGGAATGTACTGTTGGTAATATACTGTTGGTAATGTACTGTTGGTAATGTACTGTTGGTAATGTACAGTTGGTAATGTACTGTTGGTAATGTACTGTTGGTAATATACTGTTGGTAATGTACTGTTGGTGATGTACTGTTGGTAGTGTACTGTTGGTAATGTACTGTTGGTAATGTACTGTTTGTAATGTACTGTTGGTAATGTACTGTTGGTAGTGTACTGTTAGTAATGTACTATTGGTAATACCTGGAGTTTACCTGGAGAGAGTTCCGGGGGTCAACGCCCCCGGGGCCCGGTCTGTGACCAGGCCTCCTGGTGGATCAGAGCCTGATCAACCAGGCTGTTACTGCTGGCTGCACACAAACCAACGTACGAGCCACAGCCCGGCTGATCAAGAACTGACTTTAGGTGCTTGTCCAGTGCCAGCTTGAAGACTGCCAGGGGTCTGTTGGTAATCCCCCTTATGTGTGCTGGGAGGCAGTTGAACAGTCTCGGGCCCCTGACATTTATTGTATGGTCACTTAACGTGCTATTGACACCCCTGCTTGGCTGTTGGTAGTGTACTGTTGGTAATGTACTGTTGGTAATGTACTGTTGGTAATGTACTGTTGGTAATGTACTGTTGGTAGTGCACTGTTGGTAATGTACTGTTGGTAGTGTACTGTTGGTAATGTACTGTTGGTAATGTACTGTTGGTAATGTACTGTTGGTAGTTTACTATTGGTAATGCACTGTTGGTAAAGTGCTATTGGTAATGTACTGTTGGTAATGTACTGTTGATAATGTACTGTTGGTAAAGTACTGTTGGTAATGTACTGTTGGTAATGTACTGTTGGTAGTGTACTGTTGGTAAAGTACTGTTGGTAATGTACTGTTGGTAGTGTACTGTTGGTAATGTACTGTTGGTAATGTACTGTTGGTAATGTACTCTTGGTAGTGTACTGTTGGTAATGTACTGTTGGTAATGTACACTGTTGGTAATTGTACTGTTGGTAATGTACTGTTGGTAATGTACTGTTGGTAATGTACTGTTGGTAATGTACTGTTGGTAATGTGCTGTTGGTAATGTGCTGTTGATAATGTACTGTTCGTAATGTACTGTTGGTAATGTACTGTTCGTAATGTACTGTTGGTAATGTACTGTTGGTAATGTACTGTTGGTAATGTACTGTTGGTAGTGTACTGTTAGTAATGTACTGCTGGTAATGTACTGTTGGTAATGTACTGTTGGTAGTGTACTGTTGGTAGTGTACTGTTGGTAATTTACTGTTGGTAATGTACTGTTGATAATGTACTATTGGTAATGTACTGTTGGTAGTGTACTGTTGGTAATTACTGCTCTTAATATACTGTTGGTAATGTACTGTTGGTAATGTACTGTTGGTAATGTACTGTTGATAATGTACTGTTGGTAATGTTCTGTTGGTAATGTAGACTGTTGGTAATGTAAATGTTGGTAATGTACTGTTGGTAGTTACTGTTGGTAATGTACTGTTTTGGTAATGTACTGTTGGTAATGTACTGTTGGTAATGTACTGTTGGTAAAAGTACTGTTGGTAATACTGTTGGTAATGTACTGTTGGATATGTACAGTTGGTAATGTACTGTTGGTAATGTACTGTTGGTAATGTACTGTTGGTAATGTACTGTTGGTAATGTACTGTTGGTAGTGTACTGTTGGTAATGTACTGTTGGTAGTGTACTGTTGGTAATGTACTGTTGGTAATGTACTGTTGGTAGTGTACTGTTGGTAGTGTACTGTTGGTAAGTGTACTGTTGGTAAAAGTACTGTTGTAATGTACTGTTGGTAAATGTACTGTTGGGTAGTTGTACTGTTGGTAATGTACTGTTGGTAATGTACTGTTGTAATGTACTGTTGGTATGTACTGTTGGTAAGGAACTGTTGGTAATTACTGTGGTAATGTACTGTTGTAATGTACTGTGGTAATGTACTGTTGGTAATGTACTGTTGGTAGTGTACTGTTGGTAGTGTACTGTTGGTAGTGTACTGTTGGTAGTGTACTGTTGGTAATGTACTGTTGGTAATGTACTGTTGGTAGTGTACTGTTGGTAGTGTACTGTTGGTAGTGTACTGTTGGTAATGTACTGTTGGTAATGTACTGTTGGTAATGTACTGTTGGTAGTGTACTGTTGGTAATGTACTGTTGGTAATGTACTGTTGGTAATGTACTGTTGGTAGTGTAACTGTTGGTATTGTAACTGTAAGGTAATGTACTGTTGGTAATGTACTGTTGGAATGTACTGTGGTAGTGTACTGTTGTTAAGTACTGTTGGTAATGTACTTTGTAATGTTTCTGTGTAATCTACTGTTTGGTAATGTACTGTTGGTAATGTACTGTTGGTAATTACTGTTGAAATGTACTGTTGGTAAGTACTGTTTGGTATGTACTGATGTTTATTATGTAAGACTTTGGGAAATGTACTGTTGAAATGTACAGATGGTATGTACTTTGGTCAATGTACTGTATGGAATGTACTGTTGGGAGTGTTGTTGGGAATGTACGTTGTTAATGTACTGTTGGTAATGTACTGTAAGGTAATGAGCTGTTGGTTAATGTACTGTTGGTATGTAACTGTTGGTAATGTACTGTTGTAATGTACGTTGGTAAGTACTGTTGTAAGTACTGTTGGTAAATGTAACTGTGTAAAGTACTGTTGGGAAATTAAATGTTGGTAATTACGTGGTATGTACAGTTGGTAATGTTACTGTTGGTAATGTAACTGTTGGTAATGTACTGTATGGTAATGTACTGTTGGAAAAGTACGTTGGTATGTACCAGTTGTAATTACTGTTGGATTGTACTTTGGTAATGTACTGATGGTAAGTAACAGTTTGGTAATGTAAATGTTGGTAATGTTCGGTTGTAAGTACCCGTTGGTAGTTACAGTTGGTAATGTACTGTTGGTAATTACTGTTGGTAAGTACTTTTTGGTAGTGTACTGTTGGTAAGTGTACTGTTTGGGAAGTACTGTGGTAAGTAATTTTTAATGTAGCAGTTGGTAATGTACTGTTGGTAATGTACTGTTGGTAGGTACTGGTTTGGGAATGTACTGTTGTAATTACTGGTTGGTAATGTACAGTTGGTAATGACTTTGGTAATGTATCTGTTGATAGTCATGTTGGTAAGTACTGTTGGTAATGTACTGTTTGGTAATACACTGTATGGTAAGTGCACTGTTGGTAATTACCGTTGGAATGCACTGTTATGTAATGCACTGATTGGTAATATACTGTTTGTATATGTACTGTAGGTAATGCACTGTTGGTAAAGCACTATGTAATCACGTTGTTAAGCACTGTTGGGAATCACTGTTGGTAATGTACTGTTGGTAATTATGTGAAATATCTGTTGGTAATGTACTGTTGGTAACGACTGTGGTAAGTCACTGTGGTAAGTACTGTTGGGAATTACTGTTTTTTAATGTACGTTGGTAAAGTACTGTTGGGAATGTACAGTTGGTAAAGTACTGTTGGTAATGTACAGTTGGTAATAAACTGTTGGTAATGTACTGTTGGTATGTACTGTTTGTAGTGTACTGTTGGTAATGTACTGTTGGTAATGTACTGTTGGTAATTACTGTTTGGTAATGTAACTGTTGGTAGTGTACTGTTGGTAATGTACTGTTTTGGGAATGTACTATTAATGTACTGTTGGTAATGTACTGTGGTAATGTACTGTTGGTAATGTACTGTTGGTAATGTACTGTTGGTAGTGTACTGTTGGTAATGTACTGTTGGTTTAAAGTACTTTGGGAGTGTACTTTGGAAATGTACTGTTTGGTAATGTACTGTTGATAATGATACTGTTGGGAATGGGACTGTTTTGGGAATGTACTGTTGGAATGCACTGTTGGTAATCACTGTTGGTAATGCACTGTTGGTAAGTACGTTGGAATGTACAGTTGGTAATGTACTGTTGGTAATGTACTGTTGGTAATTACTGTTGGTAATGTAAATGTTGGTAACGTACTGTTGGTAAAGTAACTGTTGGTAATGTACTGTTGGTAATGTACTGTTGGGAATGTACTGTTGGTAATAACTGTTGGTTTAAAATACTGTTGGTAATGTACTGTTGGTAAGTACAGTTGTAATGTACTGTGGTAATGTAAATGTTGGGAATATACTGTTGGTAATGTACTGTTGGTGATGAACAGTTTTGGTTTGTGTACTGTTTTGGGAATGTACTGTTGGTAATGTACGTTTTTAATGTACTGTTGGTAATGTACTGTGGGATGTACTGTTGTAATGTACTAATTGGTAATACCTGGAGTTTACCTGGGAGAGAGTTCCGGGTCAAAAGCCCCGGGGCCCGTCTGTGACCAGGCCTCCCGGTGGATCAGAGCCTGATCACCAGGCTGTACGCTGGCTGCACACAACCAAGTACGAGCCCAGCCCGCTGACAAGAACTGATTTTGTGCTTTTCCAGTGCAGCTGAAGACTTCCAGGGCTGTGGTAACCCCCATGGTGCTGGGAGGCAGTTGAACAGTCCCCCGGCCCTGACATTATGTATGGTCACTTAACGTTGCTTTGAACACCCCTGCTTGGCCCCGTGGTAGTGTACTTTGGTAATGTACTGTTGTAATGTACTGTTGGTAATGTACTGTTGTAATGTACTGTTGGTAGTGCACTGTTGGTAATTACTGTTTGGGAGTGTACTGTGGTAAAGTCTGTTGGTAAATGTCCTTGTAATGTACCGTTGGAAGTTTACTATTGGTAATGCACTGTTGTAAAGTGCTAAATTGAATGTACTGTTGGTAATGTACTTTTTGGTAATGTACTGTTTTGGGAAGTACTGTTGGAAAAGTCTGTGGGAATGTACTGTTGGTATGTACTTTTGGGAAAGTACTGTTGGTAATGTACTGTTGGTATGTACTGTTGGTAATGTACTGTTGTAATGTACTGTTGGTAATGTACCTTGGTATGTCGTTTTGGGAAAGTTTCTGTTGGTAATGACGTTGGTAAATGTAAGTTGGTATGTACTGTTGGTAATGTATGTGGTAAAGTACTGTTTTGGGAATAGTTGGTAATGTACTGTTGGTAAAAGTACTGTTGGTAATGTACTGTTGGTAATGTACTGTGGTAATGTGCTGTGGGAATGTCGTTATAAGTACTGTTCGTAATGTACTGTTGGTAATGTACTGTTCGTAAGTACGTTGGTAATGTACTGTTGGTAATGTACTGTTGGTAAAATACTGTTGGTAAATGTAACTGTTAGTAAAGTACTGCTGGTAATTTTCACGTGGTAATGTACTGTTGGTAGTGTACTGTTGGTAGTGTACTGTTGGTAAATTTTCTGTTGGTAATGTACTGTTGTAAGTACTATGGTAATGTACTGTTGGTATGTACTGTTGGTAATTACTGCTCTTAATATACTGTTGGAATGTACTGTTGGTAAAGTACTGTTGGTAATGTACTGTTTTGAAATGTACTGTTTGGGAATTTCTTATGGTAATGTACTGTTTGGGAATGTACTGTTTGGGAATGTACTGTTGTTAATGCACTGTTGGTAATGTACTGTTGGAATGTAAATGTTGGAAATGTAAATGTGGTAATTACTGTTGGTAATGTACTGTTGGTATGTACTGTTGGTAATTCTACTTTGGTAATGTACTGTTGGTAATCAAATGTTGTAATGTACGTTGTAAAGTGCTGTTTTGGAATGTACGTTGGTAATGTACTGTTGGTAAAAGTGCTGTTGGGAATGTAAATCTTGGTAATGTAAATGTTCGTAATGTACTGTTGGTAATGTACGTTGGAATGTACTGTTTTTTAATGTACCCGTTTGGTAAATGTACTGTTCTTAATGTTCTGTTGGTAATGTACTGTTTGGTAATGTACTGTGGTAATGTACTGTTGGTAAAAGTACGTTGGTAAGTACTGTTGGTAGGGCCCGTTAGTAATTACTGTTGGTAAATGTACTGTTAGTAATTACTGTTGGTAATGTACTGTTTTGGGAGTGTCGGTTGGTAATATACTGTTGGTAATGTACTGTTGGGGAATGTTCTGTTGGTAATGTACTGTTGTAATGTACTGTTGAAGTGTACTGTTGGTACGTACGTTTGGTAATGTAAATGTTGGTATGTACTGTGTTAATGTACTGTTGGTAATGTACTGTTGGAGTGTACTGTTGGTAAGTACTGTTTGGTAATGTACTTTTTGTAGTGTACAGTTGATAATGTAAATGTTGGTAATGTCTGTTGGTAATGTACTGTTGGGAATGTACTGTTGGGAACGTACTGTTGGGAATGTACGTTTTGGGAGTGTACTATTGGTACGTTAAAGGTACAGTTGTAATAATATATCACAGATTTCCCAAATGCTTCTATCTCAACACACTTTATTCCATGTTTATTCTTACTGAATTTTGTCTCTGATTCTGATCTTTTTTATCCTTATATAATTCTGTCAAGATGACATCTGATCTGTTTCCGGTTCAGCCAATTCTGTAACAGATTCTATTAATATTTCTGATAAGATTCCAAATATTTAAGGTGTTCATAGACCTCTGCTTCGCTATATTTAACTTTTGAATACCGTTCCCTAACTAAATGTATAGCCAGGGTTTTCTTTTCATTGTTGATTGTGATGATAGACTTTGTAAAGTTTTTGTATAGTATTTGGTTGTGTAGAGTGAGAATGAGGAGATAGAGAGGGCCCGGGTGGTCACCACCTCTTAAAAAAACATCCATTTAAACCCTCATGATCGACATCCACTACTGACCTTCGCCCGGCCCACCCTGTAGCACCGCCAGGTGACCCTTAGCCTCGCCAGGTAACCCAGGAAAAATCCGGTTCTTATCACCCCTTGTGAAATCTACACTACCTCACCCATCGCCAACGTCCTCTACGTCGAATACCTGTACCAGGGGAATGGGAGGTAATCAAGTCCCGATTTGAGAATGTGAGACATTCCATTTCTCTCGCACGAGGGAGCTTCGATACCGTAGAGAAAGTATTGGCCCAAGAAACAGATCCCACCCTTCCCTCTCGTTTACCAGGTACATCGTGTCCCTTACGGATTTAGCACCACTATAATGATAAAATCGATAATAATTATCAAGTCCTTCACAAGCATCTTCCGTGAAAATAGCCATCCAGAAATACGAACTAAATCGGTGTATTCCCGACAAGTATGAACGACACAGTGCGTAAAGAGAGCTTCATTTGGTTAACATTTCCCATAGGATGATGAATTACCGATATGTTCAACACTTGGGTATCGTTATTTTGAAAACGTTTCGCTATCCAGTGGCTTCTTCAGTCCAATACAGAGAAGAATGGTTGAAGATCAGAAGGAGTTTAAGGTAATCAGTCGTAGTGTGAAGTAGTCGTAGACGGTGTCACCTTGGACAAATCCACAGGTGGAAGTAGGTTATGCCACATATATGCTGAACTCTCATCAACACTGATGGACTGACCACATTGACTCCAGGCTGAGGGACTGACTACCTCTAGGAGGAGTTTGAAGTAGTCAGTCCCTCAGCCTGGAGTCAATGTGGTCAGTCCATCAGTGTTGATAAGAGTTCAGCATATATGTGGCATAACCTACTTCCACCTGTGGATTTGTCCAAGGTGACACCGTCTACGACTACTTACCTCACACTACGACTGATTACCTTAAACTCCTTTGATCTTCAACCATTCTTCTCTTTATTGGACTGAGGAAGTCACTGGTTGGTAAAACGTTCCAACAATAAATAACCAAAGTGTTGCACATGTGTGTAACTCATCATCTTGTCTGTTCTCTGAATCATTAATCTACATTTCTCTTAGGGTTGATAAACCTCTACAAAGAGCGAAACGTAGCGAACATGAAAGCTTCTTGTTACGTTTTTATTATAGCCAAGTGCAAGCTAATTCAGTCTGACAATCATCTAAATTGAGTGGATATAATTTGCAATGCAAATAACTGAGATTAGTTGGTTATCTTAGCCAGATAAAGTGTTTTTAGAGCCAAGTACAGATAAGCTCAATCTATCATAATGATTCACTGGATAGACTTATCACTGTAACTGAGATAAGTTGGTTATCATAGTCAGATTTACAACACTCGTGAGGTGGAGGATAGTCGGGGAAAGGCAGGTTGGATAACTATGTTATCTAGTTATCCTTAGTAAAATATTTTTAGGTACACCACCTGAGAATATAGAGGGATTTTTTATGTTGAAAATGGTGGTACGAGTGCTAGGAAGTCTTCAGTCCCTTAGACTTGATAGGTTGTCAGTCCCTTAGACTTAATGGGTGGTCAATTCCTTAGACTTAATGGGTGGTCAGTCCCTTAGACTTAATTAATAGGTGGTCAGTCCCTTAGACTTAATTAATAGGTGGTCAGTCCCTTAGACTTAATGGGTGGTCAGTCCTTTAGACTTTTCAGAAGATGCTCAGTCCCATAGCTTTGATCTAAAGAAAAGACGTGTAAGTCTTTCTCTCTCTCTCTCTCTCTCTCTCTCTCTCTCTCTCTCTCTCTCTCTTTCCCACTCAAACACTCACAAATGTTGGGTTAGGTGCTTCTGCATATATTTTACAATCTAGAAGCTCCAATTTTACCTCAGCTCATTTCAGAGTCTTGTCTCAGCATTATAATTATTGTAACTAATTTTCATGTGTGTTCATATTTGATAATTAGTTGACACTCGTATAAGGAAGACGGTGAGGTTGAGAGTAGCTGTCAGCCAATATTAGCTGAGCCAATATTAGCTGTGAGCCAATATTAGCTGTGAGCCAATATTAGCTGTGAGCCAATATTAGCTGTGAGCCAATATTAGCTGTGAGCCAATATTAGCTGTGAGCCAATATTAGCTGTGAGCCAATATTAGCTGTCAGCCAATATTAGCTGTCAGCCAATATTAGCTGTGGGACACAGCTACACGTAGCTGATATAATTCCCCTTATGTTAAGATTATGTCAGAACCTTTATATGAGCCAGTCAGTAATTGATTTATATTGTTATATTCAGGGAACAACCCTAAGCCTGTAGGGGCTCTGGAGGGCCTGGAGAATATGAAGCAGACATGTTTGATAGGAGGAAGAGGAGGGTGTCTGCGAGTCGATACATGACCGAGCGTCAAGTATACTTGTCTGAACATTATTGACCTGTGTACACTCTATCGTTGTAAATATTTGTTGTTATCGTAGTTGGTGTAAGAGGATGTACTGGTGTTTCAACACACTACCTGGAGGGTATTCCGAGGATCAACGTCCCCGTGCCCCGGTCCATGACCAGGACTCCCGTTGGATCGGGGCCTGATCAACTAGGCTGTTACTGCTGGCTCACGTAGACTAAACAAACTTATGACGAAGTTTTTTTCCGACTGGACCATTAACTAGTCACAGTGAAGCACGAAGGGAAGGGAACCCATATAATATATATATATATATATATATATATATATATATATATATATATATATATATATATATATATATATATTTGTAGTGGAGGGAAGGCGGGGTAGAGGTCGGCCTAGGAAAGGTTGGGAGGAGGGGGTAAAGGAGGTTTTGTGTGCGAGGGGCTTGGACATCCAGCAAGCATGCGTGAGCGTGTTAGATAGGAGCAAATGGAGACAAATGGTTTTTAGGACTTGACGTGCTGTTGGAGTGTGAGCAAGGTAACATTTATGAAGGAATTTAGGGAAACCGGCAGGCCGGATTTGATTCCTGGAGATGGGAAGTACAGTGTCTGCACTCTGAAGGAGGGGTGTTAATTTATAACTGTATTGTAAGCATGCCTCTGGTGGGAAACGGCCGAGGTGTGTGTGATTAGATTAGAATTCGCAGAACAGGCGAAATATTCACAAACACTAATCTCAGGTCGAAGGAGACTCGAACCTACGAACCTCGGAACAAGGAACACAGTGTTCTACCACCGTACCACACTGGTCCAATACCTTGGCGCCCAGCTAACGCTAGATGTTTTGGTCCAAGGCAGCCAGCTTTCAGGCAGGTGGCTTTCAGCTTTTCGTCTCATCCCCTGCATGCATCGACCGACGAGAGATTTTTACAATGTTTAGAATTCTCCTGATGTAGTGAGAACCTCATGCACGGCTGTCCCATTCACATAGAAAGCAGCAGTACATGGTGTATCCGCCCGGCAGGCCCATCACAAGAGCAACAACCTTCAAGTCACCACAGAGCTCTAGGGCTCTGGTGGCCTGGTGGTTAACGCTCTCGCTTCACACGGTGAGGGTCTGGGTTCGATTCCCAGCCAGAGTAGAAACATTGGACGTGTTTCTTTCCACCTGTTGTCTATGTTCCCCATCAGTAAAATGGGTACCTGGGTGTTAGTCGACTGGTGTGGGTCGCATCCTGGGACACTGACCTAAGGAGGCCTGGTCACAGACCGGGCCGCGGGGGCGTTGACCCCCGGAACTCTCTCCAGATAAACTCCAGATTAACTCCAGAGCTGCCATTGATCATCATATTTCATGCATTGTAACATATGCTTTATATTCTCCTAAGTTTCTTTCATATCTGGTGCATAGCCTACAGGAACTGGTTTACTATTGCTGTTATGCAGCAAGACAACTTTCAGACTCGTTTTTGATGAGTCTATGAACATTATTGCTATTATAATCAAGGGGGAAACGCTAAACCCGTAGGTTTATACAGCGCCTGGGGGGGGGGATGTGGAAGGCATTCAGGCTTAATCCGGGGAACTGTAGCACAGATCCAATTCGCTAAATCAAGAGCCCCTCACCAACATCAAGGAAACTTCCCTGAGGGAAGTCCATGAACAACCTCCAGTGATCGGGCTCCTAGTCGATGCCAAGTGCTTCCATCAGGCCATTAATATTGTTGCACGCCACTAAATCACCTTCCACTACCAAGAAACACACTACCGCAAGCCTGTTGGAACCTGTTGTGACACGTAGGTCTATATTGAAAAGTAGAGCTAACAAACCATTTTAACCATTATCAATGACCTAAAATTAGTTAGAAATTGCTACTCTGGTCTCGGAAGCATTTTGGTTGTTGACCAGTGAATTTGCACGAAGGAGCATCCACACGAGGTAGAGAGAAACTGAACATTGAATTTTGTAGCTAGAGAAGATGATGTACCTGGGGAATCTCTCTGTGTATCACCCGGTTCAATAACTGATAAGTTGTTGGGGTTTATAGGGCCACTGACAGCTTACGTCGTATCGAACCCTGCCTTCCAGTGCCGGAAAAGAAACACAGACCAAAGTGGAAGGAAACTGACTAATAACTGTGCTAGTTATGTTTCTAATGCGCCCTGAAGCCAGGAAGAATGCGCAGGTGCAGGCCAGGATCTCCTGGCGGTCTGAAGGGTCAAACCCCTCCCCAGTGAGAAGGAGAGGTAAGGTCAAAGACCGCACCCCGAATATGCGCAAGGAAGGTGATGTAAATAGTATAGAAAGAAAAAAGTTGAAGAATGAGAGATTTGTGCAACATTTGGGAATGTTTACTGTGGAAACGTTTCGCCAGCCCGTGGTTTCTTCAGTCTAATACAGACAGTTAGTGTTGTTGTTTATGAGGCAGTGAGTGTTGTTGTTCCTGAGGCAGTGAGTGTTGTTGTTCCTGAGGCAGTGAGTGTTGTTGTTCCTGAGGGAGTGAGTGTTATTGTTCCTGAGGTAGTGAGTGTTAGTGTTCCTGAGGTAGTGAGTGTTATTGTTCATGAGGCAGTTAGTGTTGTTGTTCCTGAGGTAGTGAGTGTTGTTGTTCCTGAGGTAGTGAGTGTTATTGTTCCTGAGGTAGTGAGTGTTATTGTTCCTGAGGCAGTGAGTGTTGTTGTTCCTGAGGTAGTGAGTGTTATTGTTCCTGAGGTAGTGAGTGTTGTTGTTCCTGAGGCAGTGAGTGTTATTGTTCCTGAGGCAGTGAGTGTTGTTGTTCCTGAGGTAGTGAGTGTTATTGTTCCTGAGGCAGTGAGTGTTATTGTTCCTGAGGCAGTGAGTGTTGTTGTTCCTGAGGCAGTGAGTGTTGTTGTTCCTGAGGCAGTGAGTGTTGTTGTTCCTGAGGTAGTGAGTGTTATTGTTCCTGAGGCAGTGAGTGTTGTTGTTCCTGAGGCAGTGGTGTTGTTGTTCCTGAGGCAGTGAGTGTTGTTGTTCCTGAGGTAGTGAGTGTTATTGTTCCTGAGGTAGTGAGTGTTGTTGTTCCTGAGGCAGTGAGTGTTGTTGTTCCTGAGGTAGTGAGTGTTATTGTTCCTGAGGTAGTGAGTGTTACTGTTCCTGAGGTAGTGAGTGTTATTGTTCCTGAGGTAGTGAGTGTTGTTGTTCCTGAGGTAGTGAGTGTTACTGTTCCTGAGGTAGTGAATGTTACTGTTCCTGAGGTAGTGAGTGTTACTGTTCCTGAGGTAGTGAATGTTACTGTTCCTGAGGTAGTGAATGTTACTGTTCCTGAGGTAGTGAGTGTTATTGTTCCTGAGGTAGTGAGTGTTGTTGTTCCTGAGGCAGTGAGTGTTGTTGTTCCTGAGGTAGTGAGTGTTGTTGTTCCTGAGGCAGTGAGTGTTGTTGTTCCTGAGGTAGTGAGTGTTGTTGTTCCTGAGGTAGTGAGTGTTGTTGTTCCTGAGGTAGTGAGTGTTACTGTTCCTGAGGTAGTGAGTGTTATTGTTCCTGAGGCAGTTAGTGTTGTTGTTCCTGAGGTAGTGAGTGTTATTGTTCCTGAGGCAGTGAGTGTTATTGTTCCTGAGGCAGTGAGTGTTATTGTTCCTGAGGTAGTGAGTGTTATTGTTCCTGAGGCAGTGAGTGTTATTGTTCCTGAGGTAGTGAGTGTTATTGTTCCTGAGGTAGTGAGTGTTATTGTTCCTGAGGTAGTGAGTGTTATTGTTCCTGAGGCAGTTAGTGTTGTTGTTCCTGAGGTAGTGAGTGTTATTGTTCCTGAGGTAGTGAGTGTTATTGTTCCTGAGGCAGTTAGTGTTGTTGTTCCTGAGGTAGTGAGTGTTGTTGTTCCTGAGGTAGTGAGTGTTATTGTTCCTGGGGCAGTGAGTGTTATTGTTCCTGAGGTAGTTAGTGTTATTGTTCCTGAGGTAGTGAGTGTTATTGTTCCTGAGGCAGTGAGTGTTATTGTTCCTGAGGTAGTGAGTGTTGTTGTTCCTGAGATAGTGAGTGTTATTGTTCCTGAGGTAGTGAGTGTTATTGTTCCTGAGACAATGAGTGTTGTTGTTCCTGAGACAATGAGTGTTGTCGTCCCTGATGCTGTGAGTGTTGTCGTCCCTGATGCAGTGTCACGTCCCTGAGGCAGCAGCAGCGTTCACTGCCCTCAACGAAGATACAAACCTTTGAAGCCATTTTTATAAAAATTTGAGTTTGTCGCTCTCGCATTGTTACTTATATATTTTTTACATCCACCGAATTGTTTGGAAACTCCAAATTTTCATTACCTACCTAAATTCTGCCATGAATCGCAGCTTAAGAAGTCCAGATCTGGAATAAGTTTGCCGACAGCCAGAAAACAATAACTTCAAGACATGCGGCCATTATAAATGCTATCTGTCCTTCTCAAATACACAATAACATCATTAATAATTCATTTTTCCCTTTCTCCGATCTAACATCATTACTTCTTATCCTCCAGACACTGTACGGCCCCTACGAATTTACCGCTTCAACCTGGATATAAGAGTAATAGTTTTTTTTCCAAGTGAGTAATAAATAGAACAAGCGCCCACAAAAATGTCAACATTAGAGAAATTAGATCAGCTGAAGCAGTGTTAGTTGTGGCCGACAGCAAGTTTCAACCTCACCACGTTCCTTATATGTGTGTTGCTTCATTATCAAGTTTAAACTCACCTGGAAATTAGTTGTAATAATTATGATACTGATACATGACTCTGAAATGAAGTCAGTTAAAATAACAGCGTGTAATGTGTGAACATGAAGGAACTCTCAAGCTGATAGTTGTGGAATCATCCTGAGAGAGAGACAGACAGAAAAAAGGCAGAAACAGACAGAGAATAACAGAGACAGACAGAGAGATGACTTTTGATAGCTGGACTACATCTAACAATCCTCTTCCAAGTTGTTTGCCATCGCCTTTTTGTTATGGTCAGATCCTCTCCGGCAAGAATCTCTCTGACAGACTTACCTCTTATAGTGAATGACAAGCATCCGACATGGTAAGAATTAGGAGCAGTAGACAAGCTAGGATTTAAAACTAGTTAGAAATTAGTAACAAGTCGATAAGCCAAGAATTTAAAACACACATAGCTAAGTAAACCTTATTAGACGATGTTTCGCCCTGAATGTTAGTTTATCAGATAAGCTTTATGGTTAAGATTTGATTTACCTCTTGTCTCTTCTAAGTAATTATCAAAGCTCCAGAAAAATAATAGTAAAAGGATTATATATATAGCATACAGTGCCGACAAATTGATAAGTAAGACACATGTGCAAGACTGAGGTCGAAACGTCTCGACTGCGTAGCAGGCTTTTTTAGTTAAATATAAGCGATTATAATACTGGAGATAGTAGTCTCCGGTATTATAGTCCAGTATTATATTGTCGAAACGTTTCGTCTAGGTGAAACGTTTCGACAATAAAGTTACCTATGTGTTGCACATGTGTCTTACTTATCAACACGATTATATCTTTTTCTTGGGCCTGGCTGGGCTCGAACTCGAGGCGACGTGCATGGTACGCTTGTATCGCTGTATGGTAAAAGCTATGATAGATTTGGCATTGCTGGTCCTGGTGAGGTCTGTAGGTACCCATACCTGTTGAAGTATTTAGGTACAAGCTTCTTCTTAACTTGAAACAACGTGAAATCACAAATCACTTAGTCTACTTCATAAAATTCTGGTGTTCTCCCTAGGCAGCATTCTTGGCTCCTCCTCTATTTCCTCTCTATATCAGTGATCAGAACAGAAAAGCGACTCAATATTGCTGACAATACAGGCTTTAGATTCTCAAACACAACCAGATTATCTTAAAGAACATAGAAAAATTCAGAATTGAAAACCTACACTGACTCACGAAATCGTAATATCACGATTGCAAGCATATCACGGAACTTGTAGGGTTTGAACCCATGACCAGTGAGTCGTAACATTCACAGGCCTGTGTGTTAACCACTCGGCCAGCTGGCTGAGTATCAGGACTCACTTGCCATCGGTTTAAATCGCACCCATTCGGTGGTTTAAAAACCTATATTTGGGTGAGAGTTAATAACACCGACTAAATAAAGTTAAAGGTAAATTATACGCAAATGAAATTAAAAAATAAATTAACAGTTTTAGGTTTCGTTCTAGATAGCAACTTTAATTAAATACCTATAGGCATTATATAACAAAATTCTTGGAAAAAGGTAAAGGAATAATTTCAGAGAGTCGTCAATGTGCAGGCAACTCCTCACTGCTTCCTCTAACCTAAACACTGATCCATCTGTTCCTCAAGGATCAGGTCAGTGACTGGGGCAGTAACAACAGTTTTAAACATTGTTATAAATGGTTTGAAAACAAAGCAGAGAGGTGTAAGAAGAGGAGTTTCAGGTAATCAGTCCCTCAGCCTGGAATCAGTATGTTCAGTCCATTACTTGTAGGAAGTTTAGGCATATGGCCGGAGAAGTGGCTTATATACTGTAGTCAGGTGAGTGGAAGCAGGAGGCGGCGGGATCACAGTGGAACCATCCACTAGTGTAAGTAGATCTTCATCCAGAGGTTGGACAAGTATTGAAGAATTTCTTGTATCAAGTCCGCATGATCACATCCGTTATATTTGTCAGACACTGCAACATAATGGGAAATTGATACAAGGAATTCTTCAATACTTGTCCAACCTTTGTACGAAGATCTACTTACACTGTGATCCCGTCTCCTGCTTCCACTCACCTGTCCCCTCAAGGAAGGTTCCTTGATGCTGGTGAGGGTATCTTGATCTAGAGAATTGGATCTGTGCTCCAGTTCCCTGAATTGAACCTGAATACCTTCTACATCCCCCCCATAGGCACTGTATAATCCTACGGGTTTAGCGTTTCCCCCTTGTTTATAATAATAATAATCCACTCACCTGTCTACAGTATATAAGTCACTTCTCCGGCCATATGCTGTACTTTCTACAAGTGATGGACGGAACACATCGATTCCAGGCTGAGGGACTGATTACCTGAAACTCCTCTTCTCCTTACCCCTCTCTGCTTTGCATTGGACTAAAGAAGCCACTGTGTGGCGAAACGTTTCCTTAATAAAGAATCTCATATGCTCACGAAATCGTAATGACACGATTGCAAACAAACCATACCACGGGTGGGGTTTGAACCCGCGGTCAGAGAGTCTCAAAACTCCAGACCGTCAATCTTAAACATTATGTTATTCATCAAAGTAGTGCAGGGAGAACATAAACTCTTATTGACAACAATCCACATCGCCTCATCTCCACGACCTTGAATTATAACGAGAAACTACACGATTACCATCTTCGAGAGTTGTAACAGTTTATTCACACCACACCAGACACAATCACCTCTCTGATATTTGACACATACTCCCTAAAAAATGTATGAAGTCCATGTTAATGAAGTTGGGAATACCATGCCAGAAATAAGAAAAAAGATACATAGTATTCAAGAAATTGAAGCGAAGAATCACAGAACCGTTTCTCAAATGCACTGTTGCGTCTGTTTTGGTTAACGCAGATTGTCTTTCAGAGGTTGGTGGGTTGAGAGGTTAGGTTAGGAAAGGTTTGTTAAGAAATAGAACAAGTATTTCCTGACGCGGGTCTTAGTTTGGGCTGAAAGAAAGACACCTGTGTACAGTTCACCTCAAAGTGGGGTTCCCAACCTTTTCCAAGTCCCTCACACCTAGGAAATATTTGATTAATATTGCGCTGTTGAAGGTGAAATCGAATATCTAATTTTTTAATCACAAATTGAACTAAATACAGTATTGTGGGTGATCAAATTGAACTAAAAAGAATATACTTTTAATTCAGTGGATAAAACGTAAATAAAAACTGAGCAATTAGAATAGTTTTGGGTAAAAATAAACGGAATTGTGCTTTTCAATATGGCTGTCGGTTCCCCTGATTGGGAACCCCATACTTAGGATTACCCAGATTGTCTCTGTGTAGAGGGGGCGTCCATCCCCCTGTTGGAGAGACAAGATTTTCTCCACACACTCAGAATTTGATTAGTTGAAAGACACCTGTGTACAGTTCAGGGCATTTATTCCTTTAATAAATGTCCTGAAGTGTACACAAGAGTTCCCTCACTCGTACCGTCATTTGTCTGCAATCGTGTCATTACGATTTCGTGAGTATTAACTACCCATTCAACATGCATTTCTTTACTGAATATACAAATATCCCGCACATAGGAGAGAAGCCTTTGACGACGTTTCGGTCCCATTTGAACCATTGTCATCAAAAGCCTCTCTTTCTAATGTGCGGAATAAGAACATAAGAACACAAGATATTTGTGTATTGTTCCAGTTATGGTATTGTTCCAGTCATGGTATTGTTCCATTTTATTCTTTACTTCACAAGTGAAAGTCAAAATGTATACATAATTTCACTTACATCTGTTATTAGCACGTTTTTTTGTGTATTTCTAGAAGCTTAAATCTTTTATTATAGTAAAAGTCGAAGCGTCGTAAGAACCACAGCGGACGACAGATGTTTCACTTCTCTGGTAAACAAGAAAACGGTCTTTGAAGTTTCTGGTAAATTTGAGAATGTAAATTACTTACGCACAATCTCTGTTTTCACTCAGACTTTTGTGGTAAGGTGTTAGTTATGATTCAGCTAGGATTTAGAAAACTGAAAATGTGAAAGTCGAACAGCGCAGCATTCATTTGAAAGGTAGAAGAAGAAACAGGGTGAAACGTAATGGGCCTTGACCAAGTGATCAAGGTCCGAGAACAGAAACGTCTTCAATAAAGGTGTCCTAAGTGAGTGTATTCATATCCATTTTCTTCTCAGGTTCTCAATATTTTAATTTGCCCCTTTTTTAAACTTAAATTTTTTTTTTCAGGATAAAATGGGGAAAGTTTTTGCATTCATTCTGAGTGAAGATAGTAAACCCATTTGTTGCGGGATAAAGCGCTGTACTTTTTGGATATGTTGCAGTGCTTGGGTAAAGTTCTTTTCCCCTTGTTAAAAATCAGAGTCCTTCGAGAAAGTCACGTGTGGCCCCCTAGTCCCACTGAACTTCCAAAAATGTACCCTCACAGTCCACCCGAGACTCCAATGAAAGCTTTTCCCGGCCCCATATTTCCCCTGAGACTTTCTCATTTTTCCGCAAAAACGTACTGAGGGCCCTTTCCCCAAAGTACAAACCCCTTGCCTATCAAGACTCCCATTTTGCAAACAGAAAACCCCTCCCCCTGAGCCCTCCCATTTTACACCCAAAGTTTTACTTTGGGGCTCCCAGTGTACACTCAAACTTCTGAGGACTTCCCTTTGTTCTATAAGCCCTAATTACAACCCCGTCTCGTGTCCCCAATAAAATTTAGCATTGGTTGGCCCATGATTGGCGGGGGGTAGAGAGGGAAGGAATATTGAGAAACAAATAATGGGGGAGGGTGTGGGGGGTAAAAAATTTTTAGTTTTTAAACCATACGGGTTTTTGCTTCGTATTAATTGTATCACCTAGCTGTGGTTGCTGGGTAGTCACAGCCCCCCCAAATTTGTCTACCAATTGTGGTTGCGGGGTCGAGATCAGCCCGGGCCCCCCCTTTTTCACTGATCGCTACTGGACCTCTCTCTCTCTGCTTCCGGGCTTTGTCATACCTCTTTTTAAAAAATTGTATGGTTCCTGCCCCACTACTTTCACTTGTGGCTATTCCATTTGCTGACAACTCTTGACGAAAAAAAACTTCCTAACGTCCCTGTACTCGTCTGGTCTTCAGCTTCCATTGTGCCCCCTTTTGCCCCCGGCCCCCTCTCGGAACCCCATCCTGTCCCCTTGTCTTTTCCCCGCTATCTTGTATGTTTATCATGTCTCCCTACCCTTCTGTCCTCCATGCGTATCCGTTTCCCTTAACCTTTTTCGTACGACATTCCCTTGAGCTCGGGGACTAGCCTTGTTGCAAACCTTTGTACTTTCTCTAACTTTTGACGTGCTTGCCAGGGTGGGTTCCAGCTGGTGCTGCATACTCCATATGGGGCCCAAAAACAGTGTACAGTGTCTTGAACTTCCTTATTGAGGTATCGGAACGCTATTTTCCGGTTTGCCAGGGGCCCCCATTGCAGGGTTATTTGGTTGATGGTGCCTCCGGGATGTATCGGG
This sequence comes from Cherax quadricarinatus, assembly GCF_026875155.1. Taxonomy (NCBI): domain Eukaryota; kingdom Metazoa; phylum Arthropoda; class Malacostraca; order Decapoda; family Parastacidae; genus Cherax; species Cherax quadricarinatus. Next base: position 5,257,473 of record NC_069481.1, read on the forward strand.
GTTATGGTACCCCCAAAGGCTTTCTCCCTGAGTGAGGGCTGTATCTTGTCCCCTGCTAATTCTGTCGCGCTTTTTTGCCCCTCCCCAATCTTCATGACTTTGATTTGGGGGTTGAAATTCGAGGAGCCCAGTTTTGGGCCCCCCATTCCACCTCCAGGTCTCTTTTCAGTCCTCCTCATCCTCGTCCCCTTTAAATTTTTCTCTCAACTTACGTCATCCGAACAGGGGCATTTGGGCTATTCCTTCCTCTGTCGTTTTTACAATCAAAAAAAAGCACTGGGCCTAGAACTGACCCCTTTGGGGCCCCCCCCTCGTAACAGGCCCCACTGTGTACCTCTTCACGTTAAAGGCCCGTGCGCCCCCCTGTCAGGGATTCCCTTATCCCTTGCAGTGCCCTTCCTTTTATGTTGCCTGTTCCTCCAGCTTCTGCATAATCTCTTTTGGGGAACTGTGTCAAAGGCCTTCCTGCATCTGGAAAACGCAATCAACCCAAACCCCCCCCTCTCGTGTCTTATTTTGTTACCTTTCATAAAATCCAGGGGTTTTTTGATCAAATTTTCCCTTCCTGAACCCATGTGGGTTTTATTTATAATCTTTTCCTTTTTCCCGGGGTTCGCCCCTTCCTCCCGATAAACTTCTCCATGACTTTGCACCAATACATGGGAGACACAGGTCTGTAGTTTAGGGCCCCGTTTCTGTTTCCTTTTTTAATATGGGGGCTACATTAGCTGCCTTTCTGGGGCTAAACCTTGTTGCAAAAACCTTTTTACTTTTTCTAACTTCCTTGACGTGCTTGACCCGGGTGGGTTCCAGACTGGTGCTGCATACTCCATATGGGCCAAATACACAGGTACAGTGTCCTTTAACGTTTTCCCTTTTTGAGGTATCGGAAAGCTATTTTCAGGTTTTTCCAAGGGGCCCCCATTCTGCAGCGGGTTTTTTGGTTGATGTTGCCTCCGGGGATGTTCGTGGGTTTTGGTCCCCCAAGGTCCCTTTTCCCCCCTGATGGGTCTGTAGTCTTTGTCCAAATAGCCTTTTAAAACTGTCGCGGGCTTTTTTGCCCCTCCCCAATCGTCCCGACTTTTTCATTTGGGGGATTGAATTCGAGGAGCCAGTTTTCCCGGAACCCCCATGTCCCCCCTCCCAGGTCTCCCTTTTCAGTCCTCCTCATCCTCGTCCCCATTTAATTCTTTTTCATCAACTTCCCCGTCACCGGGGAACAGAGGGTGGAGTTGTGAGTGAGATGTATGGGGGGTAAACCAACGCTAATTGGGGTTTGGTTCTCCGGTCGATTTTGGGGGGTGTTTTTGGTGGTCCATCCCACCCTGGTTGTAGAGAACAAGATTTTTTTCCTTCTCTCTCACAACACACTCAAATTTTGATTGTGGATGGTATTTTTTTTGGAAAGACACCTGTGTACAATTCAGGAGCATTTATTCCCTTTAATAATGTCCCTGAAGTGTACACAAGATTTCCACTCACTTCCCCACCCCACGTATCGGAAAATGTGATCACCGTATTATACCGTCAGTTGTCTGCAATCTAGTCGCATTACGATTTCTGTTTTTTGGGGGGAGTTTCTTAAAAATTATGAACTACCGCAATTCAAACATGCATTTCCTTTACTGAAAAAATTATTATACAAATATCCCGCACATAGGAGAAGCCTTTGACGACGTTACGGTCCCCATTTGAAACCATTGACCATCAAAAGCCTCACTTTCTAATGTGTCGAAAAAGAAACAAACAACACAATATATTGTGTATTGTTACCAGTTATGGTATTGCGTTTCCAGACAAAGGTATTGTTCCATTTTATTTCTTACTTCACAAGTGAAAGTCACAATGTATACATAATTTCACTTACATCTGTTTATTAGCACGTTTAATTTGTGTTTTCTAGAAGCTTAAATCTTTTACTATAGTAAAAGTCGAAGCGGTCCGTAAGAACCCCGAGCGGACGACAGATGTTTCACTTCTCTGTATACAAGAAAACGGTCTTTGAAGTTTCTGGTAAATTTGAGAAGTAAAATTAACACATACGCACAATCTCTGTTTACACTCAGACTTTTTGTAAGGTGTTAGTTATGATCTCAGCTAGAATTTAGAAAACTGAACATGTGAAAAGTCCCGAACAGCGCAGCATTTCGGATTTGAAAGGTATAAAGAAGAAACAGGGTGAAACGTAATGGGCCTGACCAAGTGATTCAAGGTCCGAAAAAAACGACATGAAACCTCCTTCAATAAAGGTGTCCTAGTGAGTGTATTCAATCCATTTACTTCTCAGATTCTCATAGTTTTTGTCATTTTACTTCAATATTTTTTTCAGTGATAATAGGTGTATCGTTGCAATTCATTCTTGAGTGATGAATAGTCACCCAGTGTTGCAGGATTAAAGCTGCTGTAACTCTGGATATGTCCAGTGTCTTGATAAAGTTCTTTCCAGTTGTGAGATATCAGAGTCCTCGAGATGTCACAGTGTAGGGCCCATAGTCCACTGAGACTTCCCAATGTAACACCACAGAGTCCACTGAATACTACCAAAGATGCTTTTCTTGGCCCCATATTCCACTGATCCTTCTCAGTCTTGCCTGCAGAACGTACTGAGACTTCCCAATGTACACCCATTGGCCTATCAAAGACGTCCATGTGCAATCAAGAACCCATCCCACCTGAGAGCATCCCCTTTTACACTCAAATTTTTCACAGGCCGTCCCAGTGTACACTCAAACTTCTTGAGAGACTTCCCAGTGTTCTATCAGAGCCCTAATTACAACCCCTGTCATCGTGTACACTCAACTTTAGCATTAGGTTGGTCCAATGATTGGCAGGGGTAGAGAGGGAAGGAATATTGAGAAACAAATAATGGAGGATGGTGTAGAGGGGTAATAAAGTTTAGTCGTTAAACCATACGGGTTTTTGCTTCGTGATAAAGTGTACTCACCTAGCTGGTGTTAGCATGGGTTAGAGTCACAGCTTCTGCTGTGAGTATTGTGTTGGTGTGTGCGCCGTGCGCGTGCGTGAACGTGTGTGTACTCACAAATCTATAAGCACATCACAGCTATTTGTGGTTGGCAGGAGTCGAATGCAGATGTAAAATATACAGCTTTGCAAAAGCCTTCGACAAGTGTGACCATGGCGTAAATAGCGCATCAAAATGCGTGCTAAAAGGAAAACAGGAAAAGTCGGTACGATGTAGCTATAATTGTCCTCACCTAATCAGAACACAGAGATGAGTCGTCACCTGAGTAAAGCCGAGCAGCTTACGGTGAAAGCTCTGTTCACAAGGCACAGTACTCGTTCCCATCTTGTTCCTCCATCTCATATCCGAACAAAGACAAGGATTTCAGCCACAGCACAGTGTCTTCCTTTGGCAGATGACACCCGAATTCTGCAATGACAGTGCTTCCATTGCAGACAGCTGCAAAGCTCCGGCGCATCAACCAAAATCTTTCAGTGGATTGGCAGAAAACAATATGAAGTTCAACGATGAAAAATTTTTTTTTTCAATTAACTCAGATATGGAAACATGAGGAAATAAAAATCTTTCAATCAGATGTATAAAACAAATCTGGCACAAAATAGAGCGAAAATCAGACCACAGTCAAAGACACTGGGTGTGACTATGTCGGAGGATCTCACCTTCAAGGACAAAATCATTATGTATCAATCGAGCATCTGCTAGAAAATTGACAGAGGGAAAATGAGAACCTTCAAAACAAGGAGGCGGCCAAGCCCATGATGACACTCTTCAGGTCACCTTGTTCTATCTAGGCTGTGAATATTTGCAGCACACTAAACAAGCAACCTTTCAAGGCAGGGAAATTGCCGACCTAGAAAAATGTACGAGAGAACTTTCACGTCGCCTTCATAACGAGATAAAAACACCTCAATTACTGGGAGCGCGCTTGAGTTCCCTAAACTGTTTCCCTGGAACGCAGTGAGGAGAGATACATGATTATATACACCTGGAAAAATCCTAGAGGGACTAGTACCGAACTTGCAACACGAAATCACTCACCTACGAAGCATAAGACTTGGCAGACAATGCACCATCCCCCCAATATAAAACCCCCCACCCAGCGCCCTCCCCCCCCTCCCCCCCCCCCAACCTCACCATTCCTGCTCTGTGTGTATTCTCCTCACAACACTCCGTCCCCACCATAGTCCCACGCCCCCCGCCCAACACCGCCAGCCCTCCCCCCAGATGACCCACTCCATCGACACTCCCGCCCAACCCACTCATAGCCCCCCACCCCCCACAACGCCACCTACCCAACCACCATTCCACAACGATTACTCCCAATTTCCTCCACCACCATCCCCCCACCCCCCCCGCCCCTCCCGCTGTACATCCCATCCCCTCCTTGGATACCCAAGCCTAAACCCGCGCCCCTATCCATAAGAGACCTGGCCCCAGACCTTATCCCCAGCCTCCCCCCTCACACATCCTGGTCTACCCCAGCCACCCCTGGCCAGACTATATACAAGCAGGTCACTGGCCAATCACCACAGTCAGTTCCGACTCAGCCGTTTCTGTGTCTCGAACGATGGATATACGTGCAGGCCCGCAGCACCAGCCTGGTTGATCAGGGCTCTGATCCACTCAGGAGGCCGCTTGGTCACCGACCGTGCCGCGGGGGCGTGACCCCCGAAACTCTCTCGTAAACTCCAGGTAATATATCCTGGCCCACGCCTCTTCACTGATTGCTACACTGGAATGTGTAGTGTGTTGTACTCACCAGATTTAGGTTGCAGGGGTCGAGTCCGAGCTCCTGTGTGTGTGTGTGTGTGTTGGAGTGTGTGTGTGAAAATGTGAGCAAGAGTGAGTAAAACGTACTGTGTTGTATGAAAGATAGTCTCACTAGAAAAACCAGGCACGAACCCAACAATATTTATTTAGCTCAGTAAGAAGTCTTCAACTTGTTTATGATTCAACTCTCACTGAGCGAAATGTGTCTTTTTTTAAAACAAGGACTTGTTCTGTCTCCGTGACTTAATGTGTCCTTCCTCCATTCTATAAGAAATCTTAAATTCTTTTTGGAGGCGTTCGTTCAATGTGAAATTATTTGTCATCTGTCAGCCATCCTCTGGCTCATGTTGACAACATGTTTGGTTGCCAGGAAAGCTTGATTCCAGATGATGGTGGTAAATAGTCTAGCAGATGTTTGCCACTGAAGTTTGGTGGCCGGTCTTCAGTATTCTTCTGTTTGAGCTGCACATTTTGGATGACCTTGGGATCTTGCGAATCAAGACGCCCCGATCATTGGTGGTTGTGAACCGTCTATTTTTGTGTCCCACATCCCACTGAGAACATTCTGGTGTTCTCCCACTCCCACTTGAGACTTTCTGGTTGCTCCCCCACATCCACACTGAGACTTTCTGGTTGCTCGCCACATCACACTTAGACTTTTGGTGTGCTCCCACTCCCACTGAGACTTTCTAGGAGTGTTCCCACATCCCACTGAGACTTTTCTGGTGTGCTTCCCAAATCCACTGAGAGCTTTCTGTGTGGCTCCCTCATACCACTGAGACTTTCAAGGTGTGCTCGTCCACATCCGCCACTGAGACCTTTCTGGTGTGCTCCCACATCCCACTAGGACTTTCTTGTGTGCTCACCACATCCCACTGAGACGTTCCTGGTGTGCTCGGGCACAACCCACTGAGACTTTCTTCTGATGTGCTCCCACATCCCACTGAGACTTTCTGGTGTGCTCCCACAACCCACTGAGACTTTCTTGGTGTGGCTCCCACATCCCACTGAGACTTTCTGTGTGCTCCCACATCCCCACTGAGACTTTCTGTGTGCTCCACAATCCCACTGAACTTTTATGGGTGTGCTCCCACAACCGCTGAGACTTTCCCTGGTTTGCTCCCAACATCCACTGAGACTATCTGGTTGCTTCCCACATCCCACTGAGACTTCTGGTGTGCTCCCTCATCCCACTGAGACTTTCTGGTGTGCCCCACATCCCACTGAAGATGGTTTCTGGTGTTGCTCCCACACCCATGAGACTTGTCTGGTGTGCTCCCCACATCCCCACTGAGACTTTCTGGTGTGCTCCACATCCCACTGAGACTCTGGTGGCTTCGCCACTTCCAACTGCGACTTTCTGGTTGTTCTCCCACAACCCCGCTGAGACTTTCTGGTTTGCTCCACAATCCCACTTGAGAACTTTCGGTGTGGCTCCCGACATCCCACTTAGACTTTCTGGTGTGCTCCCACATCTTCCACTGAGACTTTCTTGTGTGCTGCCCCACATCCCCACTGAGACTTTCTGGTGTGCTTCCCACATCCCACTGGAGACTTTCTGGTGGCTCCACATCCCACTGATACTTTCTGGTGTGCTCCACATCCCACTGAGACTTTCCCTACTGGTGTGCTCCCACAATCCCACTGAAGACTTTCTGTTGTGCTCCCACATCCCAACTGAGACTTCTGTGTGCTCCCACAACCCACTGAGACTTTCTGGTGTGCTCCCACATCCCACTGAGACTTCTGGTGTGGCTCCCCACATCCCACAGAACTTTCTGGTGTGCTCCCACATCCCAACTGAGAGACTTTTTCTGGTGTGATCCCACATCCCACTGAGACTTTTTCTGTGTGCTTCCCACATCCCACTGAGACTTTTCCTCTTTCTGTGTGCTCCCACATCCCACTGAACTTTCTGGTGTGCTCCCACATGCCACTGAGACTTCTGTGTGCCCCACATCACTGAACTTTAATGGTGTGCTCCCATCCCACTGAGACTTTCTGTTGAGCACCCACATCCCACTGAGACTTCTGTGTGCTCCCACATCCCACTGAACTTTCTGGTGTGCCTCCCACATCACAACTGAGACTTTCCAGGTGTGCTCCCACATCCAACTGAGACTTTCTGGTGTGCTCCCACATCCCACTGAGACTTTCCTGGTGTGCTCCACATCCCACGGAGACTTTCTGGTGTGCTCCCACATCCCACTGAGACTTTCTGGTTCGCTCTCCCTCAATGCCAACTGAGACTTTCCTACCTGGTGTGCTCCAACATTCCCACCCTGAGACGTTTTTGTGTTTCTCCACACATCTCACTGAGACTTGTCAGTGTTGCACCCTAATCACTTTGAGACTTTCCCCTCTGTGTAACCACAACTCTCTCAGACTTCACATGTTGACACAACCCTCTGAGAAATTTTTTCCTCTCTGGACTAGTAAAACTCCTGTAAATTTGTCCAGTTATCATAGAATAATTATATTCAGTTGCCCAAATATTGACACATCGTGATGGTGTTCCATGTCGATACAGGAACATGTTTTCCTATTTATGCAGACTATTGTTCCATCAGTGGTTGAGTGTAACGTGCTTGTCTGCTGATTTACAGGAGAGTTTGTTGAATTCAACGATATGTGAATCTTAGTTTCCATTGACTGAATGGAAGAGCGTGTAATTTAAGCGTTACTATTAAGCCCATGTGGGATCGAAGTAATAGAAAAATAGGGATATTGAACCATGTCCTGCTAGGTGAGTAAACATAATGTCGGAATATTTTCGACACCTCTAAAATGAATCCCAGTGTTTCTGTTGTTTGAGTCGAAGGCGGTGTTTCCTTTAGCAGATGTAATGTACTGCTAACACATATATTCAATTTAACTGAAAACTGTACATGGCAGACCATATAATGGAATACTGTACAAGCAAGTCTATATATGAAATACTGAAACAAACACATAACCTTAATGGAATAATACCGTACTCGCACGACGGTGTACGGAATGCTGTACACGCACACGACCCTTTGTGGAATACTTTGTGCACAAGTTCATATATGGAATCCAGCAGACATGCAACTATGTATGGAGTACAGCACATATAAACAAACACACACACACACACAGGAAATGTTAAAAGCAGCAATGGATCATTAATAACGAAGGGAAATGCAATAGGAGATGAAAGGTAGAAGTCAAATTTTTGTTCATTGGCTTCGGGAGGCTGAAGAGACAACATACAAAGACGACAGGGGGAGGAAAAAGAGATTGAAGCTATCATGAAAGAGACAGGAGCAGAAGACAAGACTCGGCTGACAAATTTTCAGAGAATATAGGGATAGTCGTTATGAAGAAACCATCCAGTTAAATTGATTTCCAAGTCAGAAGTGGTGTGAAACAGGATTCTGCAGCAGAAACCCTGACTAAGGGGCTCGTCAAATTACCACCAGATGTACCTCAACCACGACAAAACATGAGAAGAATAACAGAAACTTAGAGGATGCAGATTTGCAAGAGGCAGGAAAAAAGAGTCAAGGATAGAAACAGGCAAGGGAGCTGAGACTCAGGAGGACCAGCAAACACAACTTCCCTCAGAACTATTCAAAGAACATCCTTAATTCTGCCAACCCCACTGCAACTAAAAAAATTAACCAAAATAACCCACATTCTGTACCCCCACCGCCACCCCATCACAAACTCAACTTTCACAGTAGCCTCCCATAGTGTCCTGCCAGGTCTCCCGCTCCCCCAACCCCAACAAATCCCCCAGAACAGAGTATTGGAAAAGAAGCTGAAGGTATGGTACACCAATGCAGATGGAATAAATAAATGTGAGGAGTGGCATGAAAGAATCATGGAGGCATCCCCAGACATCATAGCACTCACAGACACAAAGCTCACAGAGATGATGACAGATGTGGTCTTTCCACCCAGATATCAGATTCTGGGGAAAGATAAAGGGAACAGATGGGGAGGAGGAGTTGCACTGCTCATCAGAAACAAGTGGAGATTTGAGGAGCTGGAATGAATGAACAGAAGGGAAACAAGGGACTATATAGTAGGAACACTTTAGACTGGGGGGCCCCAAGGTGGTGATTGAAGACCCAAGGAAGGTGATTAAGAGCAACAGAGCAATGGAGGACACACAAGCTGAAGTGGCTAGAAGGGCCCATATGGGTAAAGTGCACTAAAGAATGAAAAAAGTATAGAAATGCACCCAGGAAAATAAGATTAGCCAACAAGCCAGAAATAAATATGCAAGGATAAGGAGAAAGACCCAGCAGCAGTACGAGCATGACATAGCATCGAAAGCCATATCTGACCCAGAGTTCTTGTACAGCTACATCAGGAGGAAAACAACAGTCAAAGACCAGGTAATTAGGCCAAGAAAGGAGGAGGGACGGGAGATCACAAGAAATGACAAAGAAGTATGTGAAGAGCTCAACACGAGAGACAGAACGCCAGCAAACCGGGATGGAAGGGTACACCAACAATGGCTGGATACTCTACTCGCAACTGAGGAGGAGGTGAAGAGGCTGCTAAGTGAGCTAGATAGCTGAAAATCGGTGAGACTGGACAATATCTCTATGTGGGTCCGGTGAGAGGGGGCAGAGGCACTGTGTGTGCCACCAACAACAACCTTCAACACATCTGTCGAAACAGGGCAACTACCTGAGGTGTGGAAGACAGCAAATGTAGTCCCAATCTTTAAGAAAAGAGGCAGGCAGGTAGCATTAAACTGCAGATCAGTGTCATTAACATGTACAGTATGCAAAGACATGGAGAAGCTTATCAGGAAAAGACTGGAGGAGCACCTAGAAAGAAATGAACTTATACACCATAACCAGCACGGTTTCAGGGAAGGAAAATCCTGTACAAACCTACTGGAGTTTTGCGACAAGATGACAGAAGTAAGACAGGAGAGAAAGAGAGAGAGAGAGAGGGATGGGTAGACTGCATTTTACTGAACTGTAAGACAGCTTTGCACACAGTTTCTCATAAAAGATTAGTGCAAAAGAGGAGCAGGCAGAAATAACAGGAAAGGCACTGCAGTTGATCAAAGAATACCCGACAGGATGAAAACGAGTGATGGTACCTGATGAGGTGTCAGAATGGGTGCTTGTGACGAACGGGTTTCCACAAGGGTCAGACCTAGGGCCGGATCTGTTTTTGGAATATGGGAATGACCTTAGTATCCCATTTTGCAGACGATATGAAGTGAATGCGGATAATTCAAGTGGATGAGGATCAGGTGGGACTACAAAAGGATGTGGACAGGCTGAAACCCTGGTCCAACAACTGGCTCCTGGAGTTTAACCCCACCAAATGCAAAGAAGGTCAAAGAAGACAGCAGAGTACAGGCTAGGGAAGTCAAAGACTGCAAATCTCACTCAAGGACAAAGATCTTGGAGTGAGTATCATACCGAGCTTTCCGACACCTCAGCAAGCAATCGTTCAAGACTCTGTACACCGTGTACGTCAGGCCCATATTGGAGTATGCAGCACCAGTTTGGAACGCACATCTGGTCAAGCATGTCAAGAAATTAGAGAAAGTGCAAAGGTTTACAACAAGTCTGGTCCCGGAACTAAGGGTATATCCACGAGGAGAGGTTAAGGAAATCAACCTGACGACACTGGAGGACAGGAGGGATTGGGTGAATATGATAATGACATATAAAATACTGAGAGAAATTAACAAGATGGATAAGGACAGAATGTTTCAGAGATGGAACACAGCAACAAGGGGTCGCAACTGGAAGTTCAAAACTCAGATGAGTCACAGGGATGTTAGGGAGTATTTCTTCGGTCATAGAGTTGTCTGGAAGTGGAATAGTTTGGAGAGTAATGTAGTGGAGGCAGGATCCATACATAGCTTTAAGAAGAGGTGCGATAAAGCTCATGGAACAGGGAAACAGTGGACCTAGTAGCAACCAGTGAAGATGTGGTGCCAGGAGCTATGAATCGACCCCAGCAACGACAATTAGGTGAGTACACACACACACAAAGAACATGAGACTGGAGGAACAGTGCAGTATGTCACTGAACACTGTACAGAACCACAGTGGGGCCAGACAACTCCCAGTTACTTGACCTTTTTTTCTAAACTGCGCCAGAACATGAAGGTCAGATTTATATTAAGAATCTTAATAACCTGAGAGATACCTGCAAGGTTTCCATTGCCTGGTAAAACCCAACAGAATTTCATGAGAATACAATTATCTCCCAGTGATGCAGCACATTTCTTAGCTAATTTTAATGGATATTATCTTTAAATATATTGATATATAGATACTGAAATGTAGCAGAATTTAACAGGTATCCGTTTGCCAGTTTACTGAAGGGGTACAAATATGCATTGCTCTTATAAATGTGGATTTAAATATAGAACGTTTAAGGTGGCCGTCAATATACAGCAGTATTCCGGCTGGGGAGAAAAAGTCGCTTGAAGAGTATCATCAATGACTAAAAACTTCTAGTTATCCTGGCAGTATTGTTGTGATTCTTGACTATGACAAATTCTGACATAATTACTTGTAAGTCTCGCACATGGGACATTCACTCTTTTGAATGATTCGAGATTGTTCTCTCCTCCTATAATCATTATTTCCTCCATTCTACCATAGCAGAAGAAATGAAATTTGTCCTCGTTAACCCCTTGCAAACAATAATCAATCATACGACGAAGAGACAGATATATAATCACTAAAGTAAACAAACACAAGAGTTCTGATTGGTATGTACGGTAGAACTCAGTCGTTGTCATACATAATAAACAGCATAGTTACAATATTAATTGGGAGTTTGCTTTAGTATTATATATACAGTGGAACAAATTGTTGGTGTAAGTGCACACTACACGCGTCAGCTGTGATTATATCACAACCGAACATCAACATACTACGAGGCTGTTGGAATCTATTGTTGTTACCACAGTTGTAATGAGGGAACATTGATCCTGAGTTATTACTGCTACTGACTTGTACCTGCTACTGACTTGTACCTGCTGCTGGCTTGTACCTGCTACTGACTTGTACCTGCTACTGACTTGTACCTGCTGCTGGCTTGTACCTGCTACTGACTTGTACCTGCTACTGACTTGTACCTGCTACTGACTTGTACCTGCTACTGACTTGTACCTCCTACTGACTTGTACCTGCTGCTGGCTTGTACCTGCTACTGACTTGTACCTCCTACTGACTTGTACCTGCTGCTGGCTTGTACCTGCTACTGACTTGTACCTGCTGCTGACTTGTACCTCCTACTGACTTGTACCTGCTACTGACTTGTACATGCTGCTGGCTTGTACCTGCTACTGACTTGTACATCTACATGATTTATTCCTGGTCAAATGTGAGCCAAGCTGAGGAAGCTCTTATTCTGGGATAGAAGTGATGCTGAGGTAAATTTGCCATTTATATAACAGATGTGTGCACCTGTGTAGGAAGGATCTTAATACTGTAACAGTTGTGTGCACGTGTGTAGGAAGGATCTTAATACTGTAACAGTTGTGTGCACCTGTGTAGGAAGGATCTTAATACTGTAACAGTTGTGTGCACCTGTGTAGGAAGGATCTTAATACTGTAACAGTTGTGTGCACCTGTGTAGGAAGGATCTTAATACTGTAACAGTTGTGTGCACGTGTGTAGTAAGAATCTTAACACTATAACAGATGTGTGCACCTGTGTAGGAAGGATCTTAATACTGTAAAAGGTGTGTGCACGTGTGGAGGAAGAATCTTAACACTATAACAGATGTGTGCGCCTGTGTAGGAAGGATCTTAATACTGTAAAAGGTGTGTGCACATTTGGAGAAAGTGTCTTCACACTGTAGCAGGTGTGTGTGCACGTGTTTAGGGTCCTAAAAGTGTAGCAGTTGTGTGCACGTGTGTAGGGTCTTAACACTGTAGGTGTGTGTACACGTGTAAGAAGGGTCTTAATTCTGTAGCAGATGTGTGCAGGTGTGTAGGAAGGGCCTTAATCCTGTAGCAGGTGTGTGCACATGTGTAGGAAGGGTCTTAACATTATAGCAGGTGTGTGGACAGTATGAAGGTTTAACACTCTATAATACAAGAATAAATTAGTTAAACCATTGTTGAACAGAACCGTTAATCGTTAATCTCCACAATATTAATGAGGTATAATCGGAAATAATTATATTAAATACACACTGCAAGGTTCTCATATATATCACAGTCTATCTATATTATTTATAATATATCTTACGTTATCTATATTATGATATAACTGTATTTTTTTACTAGTGATGCAAATTACTTTATACAATAAGCACTATTGGTATGCAATATTGGTATGTAAGCAGAAAGTTGGTATCTCTCAGGGTATATATAACGAGATGTGTGAACCACTCAGGGTATATGCAATGTGTGAACCACTCAGGGTATATACAATGTGTGAACCAGTCAGGGTATATACAATGTGTGAACCAGTCAGGGTATATACAGTGTGTGAACCACTCAGGGTATATGCAATGTGTGAACCAGTCAGGGTATATACAGTGTGTGAACCACTCAGGGTATATACGAGAAATGTGTACCTCCGAAGATATATTCACCGAGAGATGTATACCTCTCAGGGTGTATCACTCAGAAGGTGCATATCTGAATGCCTATAAGTATTTTGTATCTTTTAAAGTCTTGAAAAAATCAGGGAACGTGTGGCGTCTGAGCCCACAACGAGTCTTCAGACTCACAAGCCCCTCCCGTTCCCTCGTTTGATTGTGATTGTGTTGTTACGAGTTCGTGAATCGTGATTATTTTGAACATGGAGTCTTAAGATTGTCTTCCTCGGGCGGCTACAGCGTCTACTGTCCTCCGATTCTGTCTCCAGTCTAGAGACTGAAACCGTAGTTTCCGGCCTTGTCAGGTCCGTGACAATCACTCCTCATGTTGGAACCACAACACCTGAGAGTAGACGCTGCAGGAGGGGTGCGACAGTGGTCCAGTATTCTATAGAACTGTTTTGTTCTTCGGGAAACGGGATGAGTCTCCAGGCATGAGTCTTTTCCAGACGATGATCCACTAGGTGATTCAGCAATCACTGACTTTCCACCCTAGTCAGGACCCGTCCTGGCAAACCTATCTGAACATAATTAACTTTCCCGGACGCCATCATGTCAGAGCAACGACCTCTGCCTGTGTAACACTTTACTAACTTATGCTGAAGAGAAACTGCGATATTAATTCGAGCAGCAAATGATAAGTAAAAGGTTAAGTGATATATTATGCAGCTGTGTTACATCATATTAGGTACCGCGTAAGATATAGATCTAATTGAATCACTGACTCGAATAACCTGTTCATCCAAGCAGAGAAATTCCTCCAAAATGCCTATAATGATCTAAAATGCAAGAAAAGTGTGATATTTATCTCTCAGTTCCAAAATCTGTAACATAAAATGTTAGACATATGCTAAAATTCGAGAAAATAACACGGAACGGGTAGGGTTCGAACGCTTGTCATGGGTTCAGACCCCACCCGTTCCGTGTATTGTTTGCAATCGTCTTATTACGACTTCGTGAGTCTAGAACTCTGAGTGGTGATCTATAGCTTCAGGTGTGAGCTCTCGGATTACAAAAGAAGTATCCTGGTACGATTCCCAGGCACAGTGAGACGTACGAACAGTACACAAATATCCCTCACATAGGAGAATGAAACTTTTGACAACGTTTCGGTCCGATTTGAACCATTAACTTGTGCGGGTTATTTGTGTATTGTTCTAGTCACGGTATTGTGCCTTCTTGTTCTTTACGCGTGGGTAAGTCTCTTTTAACCTTCTGTTCCTGTTCCCCCTAGCAGCAAATAGCTAGTTAATTAAGTATTAAAAGGTTGTTGTGGGTTGCATCCTGTGGGTAGAGGGTTGGTAGCTGGTCTGGAAAATTCAACTATATAAAAAGAAAGGTTGAAGAGCATCTATTTCTATCGTGAAACAGATTGTGTAGGGAGAACTGAGAATAGAACCGCCGTTCTTTCGGGTTCTTGAACCCAGCCAGAGACTGTGGGTTCAGTCCCGGTACTTCTTACGCAATAACTTATCAGGAATCGTGTGTATTAAGCCGTCTACCATGATCTACTTCTGGTCCAGACTGCTGGCCACACCCGCACGACCCTGAGACTGCTACCAAGGTCACAGTCCGCTCTTCCTCGGGGTATCTTGATTAAGCTGTTCTTGCATTTCTCTACGAAGGAGCTCTAATAATCACTGTCTTAAACTTTCTAGGGTATTTCTTCACCTGTAAGGAGAAATGCTGCCAGAGTTGTGAAATTACGAATGTGTATTCACGAAATCATAATCGGGAAAACTCTGTTCTGCAATCCTTAATACTCTCCTGAGGCTCCATCACACTTTCCTCTTGTAATTCTTCATTCGGCTCTGTTTTTACTTCACTAGATCCTAACTTGGATTAATTCTTTAATTCCATGTCAAGCTGACCTTGAGCCAATTCATCGGTTACACCACAAATCACGGAACGGGTGGGGTGTGAACCATGGCAAGTGAGTCCGAATACCTTCTGGCCTGGGTTCAATACGCACCCGTTCGATGATTTTGTGTGTATAGTTTAGCGGGATTATTACGAGTGTGTTAGATGCGTACGAAATGAAGGTTAGGTCGTGATGTTCAACAAAATATGATTTTTTTTTTAAATATTTTTCGAATGTTCATATTTTTATTAAATTGTACAACAGTAGCACGAGAAATAACAGTCACAGAGACAGCAGCAGGACTAATTTAAACGGCATTGACAGAATAATGGCAGCTCTTAACAGTTGTGGCTGCTATACATTTACTGTTGATCAACAAACCACCTTGAGACAGTACTCAGCACTGTGACAACGATGACCACCTTGAAGCAGTACTCAGCACTGTAACAACGATGACCACCTTGAGACAGTACTCAGCACTGTAACAACGATGACCACCTTGAGGCAGTACTCAGCACTGTAACAGCTATGACCACCTTGAGACAGTACTCAGCACTGTAACAACGATGACCACCTTGAGACAGTACTCAGCACTGTAACAACGATGACCACCTTGAGACAGTACTCAGCACTGTAACAACGATGACCACCTTGAGACAGTACTCAGCACTGTAACAGCTATGACCACCTTGAGACAGTACTCAGCACTGTAAAAAACGATGACCACCTTGAGACAGTACTCAGCACTGTAACAACGATGACCACCTTGAGACAGTACTCAGCACTGTAACAGCTATGACCACCTTGAGACAGTACTCAGCACTGTAACAACGATGACCACCTTGAGACAGTACTCAGCACTGTAACAACGATGACCACCTTGAGACAGTACTCAGCACTGTAACAGCTATGACCACCTTGAGACAGTACTCAGCACTGTAACAGCTATGACCACCTTGAGACAGTACTCAGCACTGTAACAACGATGACCACCTTGAGACAGTACTCAGCACTGTAACAGCTATGACCACCTTGAGACAGTACTCAGCACTGTAACAGCTATGACCACCTTGAGACAGTACTCAGCACTGTAACAACGATGACCACCTTGAGACAGTACTCAGCACTGTAACAACGATGACCACCTTGAGACAGTACTCAGCACTGTAACAACGATGACCACCTTGAGACAGTACTCAGCACTGTAACAACGATGACCACCTTGAGACAGTACTCAGCACTGTAACAACGATGACCACCTTGAGACAGTACTCAGCACTGTAACAGCTATGACCACCTTGAGACAGTACTCAGCACTGTAACAACGATGACCACCTTGAGACAGTACTCAGCACTGTAACAGCTATGACCACCTTGAGACAGTACTCAGCACTGTAACAACGATGACCACCTTGAGACAGTACTCAGCACTGTAACAACGATGACCACCTCGAGACAGTACTCAGCACTGTGACAACGATGACCACCTCCAGACAGTACTCAGCACTGTAACAACGATGACCACCTTGAAGCAGTACTCAACACAGCTACAACGATGACCACCTTGAGGTAGTACTCAGCACTGTAACAACGATGACCACCTCGAGACAGTACTCAGCACTGTAACAACGATGACCACCTCGAGACAGTACTCAGCACTGTAACAACGATGACCACCTTGAGACAGTACTCAGCACTGTAACAACGATGACCACCTCGAGACAGTACTCAGCACTGTAACAACGATGACCACCTCGAGACAGTACTCAGCACTGTAACAACGATGACCACCTCGAGACAGTACTCAGCACTGTAACAACGATGACCACCTCGAGACAGTACTCAGCACTGTAACAACGAAAGACCACCTTGAGACAGTACTCAGCACTGTAACAACGATGACCACCTCGAGACAGTACTCAGCACTGTAACAACGATGACCACCTCGAGACAGTACTCAGCACTGTAACAACGATGACCACCTCGAGACAGTACTCAGCACTGTAACAACGATGACCACCTCGAGACAGTACTCAGCACTGTAAAAAACGATGACCACCTTGAGACAGTACTCAGCACTGTAACAACGATGACCACCTCGAGACAGTACTCAGCACTGTAAAAACGATGACCACCTCGAGACAGTACTCAGCACTGTAAAAAGCTATGACCACCTTGAGACAGTACTCAGCACTGTAACAACGATGACCACCTTGAGACAGTGCTCAGCACTGCAATAACGATGACCACCTTGAGACAGTACTCAGCACTGTAACAGCAATGACCACCTTGAGACAGTACTCAGCACTGTAACAGCTATGACCACCTTGAGACAGTACTCAGCACTGTAACAACGATGACCACCTTGAGACAGTACTCAGCACTGTAACAGCTATGACCACCTTGAGACAGTACTCAGCACTGTAACAGCTAGACCACCTTGAGACGTACTCAGCACTGTAACAACGATGACCACCTTGAGACAGTGCTCAGCACTGTAACAACGATGACCACCTTGAGACAGTACCCCAGCACTGTAACAGCTATGACCACCTTGAGACAGTACTCAGCACTGTAACAGCTATGACCACCTTGAGACAGTACTCAGCACTGTAACAGCTATGACCACCTTGAGACAGTACTCAGCACTGTAACAGCTATGACCACCTTGAGACAGTACTCAGCACTGTAACAACGATGACCACCTTGAGACAGTACTCAGCACTGTAACAACGATGACCACCTTGAGACAGTACTCAGCACTGTAACAACGATGACCACCTTGAGACAGTACTCAGCACTGTAACAACGATGACCACCTTGAGACAGTACTCAGCACTGTAACAACGATGACCACCTTGAGACAGTACTCAGCACTGTAACAACGATGACCACCTTGGGACAGTACTCAGCACTGTAACAACGATGACCACCTTGAGTGCAGTACTCAGCACTGTAACAGCTATGACCACCTTGAGACAGTACTCAGCACTGTAACAACGATGACCACCTTGAGACAGTACTCAGCACTGTAACAGCTATGACCACCTTGAGACAGTACTCAGCACTGTAACAACGATGACCACCTTGAGACAGTACTCAGCACTGTAACAGCTATGACCACCTTGAGACAGTACTCAGCACTGTAACAACGATGACCACCTTGAGACAGTACTCAGCACTGTAACAGCTATGACCACCTTGAGACAGTACTCAGCACTGTAACAACGATGACCACCTTGAGGCAGTACTCAGCACTGTAACAACGATGACCACCTTGAGACAGAACTCAGCACTGTAACAGCTATGACCACCTTGAGGCAGTACTCAGCACTGCAACATCTGACACAACACCAGAATTCAGCAGTCTGGTCAACGCACATCAGCAATGTCATTCTTCTCGCTCAGATTCTCACGTTATCATCAACATTTTGAATGACTCGTGAGAAATATAATGAACAATACCAGACTAATTGTTATTTTTCATTGAACTACAGTTTATTTATTTTAATTTAACTTATTTATTTTGGCATATCAATGCTTCCATTCTTGACTCGCGAAATCGTAATAAGACGACTGCGAACAAATCACGGAACAGGTGGGGTTTGAACCCACGGCAGTTAAATCACTGGCCTTTGGGTTTTAAGACCGTTGCCATGGTTCATTTCTAACCCGTTCCCTGATTTGTTGCATTCTTTGCATAAAGTGAATTTTTCGTATTTTCATTAACAGGAAAAGGTATGTGTAGCAAGAGTCTGCTCAATGACTTGAAATGGAGAAAAGTCTTGGAATATATATAAGGCTAAGCTGGGAGTGTTGTCCTTCAGGCAAATTTATTGCTGCACAACTCTAGTCTCTGTAGTAGTTACTGTGCAACCGATGTTGATTACTGTAGAATGAGGGATACCTTGTTGACTGTAGTTACTGTTAGTAGTACATACCACGTTGACTGTGGTCACTGTTAGTAGTATATACCGCTTTGACTGTGGTCACTGTTAGTTGTATATACTACGTTGACTGTGGTCACTGTTAGTAGTATATACCGCTTTGACTGTGGTCACTGTTAGTTGTATATACTACGTTGACTGTGGTCACTGTTAGTAGTATATACCGCTTTGACTGTGGTCACTGTTAGTTGTATATACTACGTTGACTGTGGGCACTGTTAGTAGTATATACCGCTTTGACTGTGGTCACTGTTAGTTGTATATACTACGTTGACTGTGGTCACTGTTAGTAGTATATACCGCTTTGACTGTGGTCACTGTTAGTAGTATATACTATGCTGACTGTGGTCACTGTTAGTAGTATATACCGCTTTGACTGTGGTCACTATTAGAAGTATATACTATGTTAACTGTGGTCACTGTTAGTGGTATATACTACGTTGACTGTGGTCACTGTTAGTAGTATATACCGCTTTGACTGTGGTCACTGTTAGTAGTATATACTATGTTGACTAGTCACTGTTAGTGGTATATACTTCCTGACAATGTTGTCCTTGGCTCTGGAGCGTATGCACCTGACTTTGGCACCATGGATGGCTATTTAATGTCTCATATCTGTTCTGTAATCGAAAAAACCTTCTTATGTCTGAAAACGTTGTATCAGTAAAGACCTTCACTACAATTAGTGTCTTTATTACCACTTGTCGCCATTACTCCTCCAGTTTGTATCACTTAATTCCTAATGATCAGTCGAATAATCATATTTTCGTTATGAGATTTGTCCGTGATGTTTTGAAAAATGTGAGTTCTCAACTAACATTCTGTCTAGGAGAAACCAGTGTTTTCTTCCATGTATGTGTGAGAAGCTAAGTAATGTGGAGTGTGTGAAGACCACAAGAGGACTGATTATACACTGTTGTATAACCAGTAATACTCCAGCTGTTATATCCTCTAGGACTAGGTTACCCATTAAACTTTAACCTTCGGCTTGTAAGTGTATGTTTTGCTGTTGAATAGGGAAATAGCCGGGGGATATACTATGGCAAGATCGAGATACCTTCCTGATCATACCTCCCAAATGGTACCTCCCTAACGACACCTCCCCAACAATACCTTCCTAACAACTCCAAACGATACCTTCCTAACAGCTCTCAAATAATACCTTCCTAACAACTCCAAACAATACCTCCCTAACATCTGCCCAACGATACCTTTATGACTACGCCTCCCAAATGATACCTTCCTGATTACGTCTCCCAACGATACCTTCCTGACTACGCCTCCCAATGATACCTTCCTGACTACGCCTCCCAACGATACCTTCCTGACTACGCCTCCCAAATGATACCTTCCTGACTACGCCTCCCAACGATACCTTCCTGACTACGCCTCCCAAATGATACCTTCCTGACTACGTCTCCCAACGATACCTTCCTGACTACGCCTCCCAAATGATACCTTCCTGACTACGCCTCCCAACGATACCTTCCTGACCACATCTCCCAAACGATACCTTCCTGACTACGCCTCCCAACGATACCTTCCTGACCACATCTCCCAAACGATACCTTCCTGACTACGCCTCCCAACGATACCTTCCTGGCCACGTCTCCCAAACTATACCTTCCTGACAACTTCCAAATGCCTTCCTAAGAACTCCCAAACGATACCTACCTAACGACAACTCCCAAACAATACCTCCCGCCGAGAAGCCGGAGAAAGTATTTCGGACACAGGCTTTGTGATGCCTTGTTGTTCTGTCTTAATATAGTTCATTTAAATGCATATATATATATATATATATATATATATATATATATATATATATATATATATATATATATATATATATATATATATATATAAAATCTAAAATTTTACCCTGCATCATTTGAATGTAATAATTTGGATAACGTAATATTCGGTATAGTGTGAAGAGTATTCCGTCTTCGTTGCTATCATTAGCGTTCCTCACTCGACTGCCCAAGCGATACGTTGTTACAACGCAGTAAGTAGCGCATTAACTGGGTTATTAAAGCCGAGAGCTTCAGTAGCTCCTGGCCTTGCAGCCGCCACCATGCAATTTGCAAATATTTTCCAAATTATGTATAATGTATCCGCGAAGGTCACGAACAGGGAACGGCTAGTTGTTTTCACAGGTAGTGTGTGAAAGTTCACTTTGTAGAAATAGGAGGAAGGGTGAGAGAGAGAGAGAGAGAGAGAGAGAGAGAGAGAGAGAGAAAGCTTATAGCGACGTTTCGGTCCATCTTGGACCATTGACAAATGGTAATAATGTTGGAGAGCGAAACGTTGCCACAATAAAATGTCACATTAGTTGCATTTGTGTCCTTTTACCTAATATATTGTCCGTAATTCTACCATTATTGCCATTTGTCAATGGTCCAAGTCGGACCAAAATGTCGTCGTCATCTTCTATGTGCGGGTTATCTGTGTATTGTTCCAGTCACGGTATTATGCCTTGTTCTTTAAATATTTTCTGTTTACGGCACTAGAGTCGGAGAAATATTTCTCCGTCAACCTATAAATAAACCACAAGTAGTTAAAGATTTACCCGCTACGAGGCGCTGTGACCCTGTTTTTTAAACGCTCAGTTAGTGACTAAAATATATCTGAATCCTGTAAATATTATGGTTGTGAAGTTATTACAACCCAGGAGTCCCAAAGGCCTGTTATCCTGGGTGTAAAGGGAACAAAATAAACACAGCAGAAAAACTTTTGACTTATATTATCCTTCACCAAGTAAGAAGAGAAGTATGTACACTATATACACTATGTACAACAATAGATATTAGTGCACTCCACGGTAAGCAAGGCAGAATAGAAGCCACTAGAGAGCAGACCGTGCTTCAACCAGCTCTAGAATGGGAATGACAAGGGCAGACAGGTGTGTGGCACCCACAACACCTCTGCGATTGCCAGAACCATCTTCTCATTGGCTGGAACCTGGGTACTGGTTGAACGACGAGGCCCCATCGTCAACCCTTAGTCCCTGGTTCGCTGGTTGGGGGAGATAGCCTTTCAATGAGGGTGTGTACATGTGCCGAATAAAGGTTACGTACTCTTTGCATGCCACAGAAGTAAAGAAAGGAACCTTTTTTGGCGAGGCTTGGTCTCAGACCGAGCCACGGGGGCGTTGACCCCCGAAACCCTCTCCAGGTATACTCCAGGTATTCGGGGGTATTAGTAACGTTTAGTGGAGTGTGAAGCCAAGATTCATGGCGAGCACTGTAAAACCCTGAAAAAAATTCTTTCCCTCAGAATTATAACATATATTTTAGTTAAATATGTTTAATTGTATTTGTCATTCCGTTGGTTTGCTGTTTGCATTTTTGTGACTTTATTCCTGGTGTTAAAGGAATCCAGACTCTTGAAACAGGTTAGCCTGGCTGAACGGAGAGTCACAGGAAAAAAGCTGGTTAGGTTGGGCTAGATTAAGTTAGGTTATACCAAGTTGGTTAGGTTAGGTTAAGTTAGGTTAGGCTAAGTTAGGGTATCACTTTCCTTCCACTTATTGCTTTAAAACGATGTTATACTGCCAGGTTAAGTAAGGTTCGTCAGGAAACATGACAAAACATGATGCGGGTCTTAGTCATATGATGACCCACCACTGCAGCTTTAGCTCATCTGACAGAGGCCTTCCACTGGCTTACCAGCCCACCCTTTTAAAAATTAAAATTAATTTAAACTGCCAGACATGAGATAAAATTTAAATTACACCAACCAATTCATTCTTTCCCAAAATCTATTACGCAGATCTATCCGATATATTGTGAAAATTATCCTGTTGCTAGAGTTGCCCTCTCATTAACATTTCTTGTCATCAGTAACAAGAAATCTCGTTCCTAGCGATCTAGACAGTAAAAGCAGAGAGTCCTTCTGGTTATCCCTTCCTACACGGGTGTCCACCTCGTTCTTGCTACCCAGTACAGGGCGCTGTCAGAAATACTTTAGAAATAATCACGGTATGGGTTGAGTTAGAACTCATGGCAAGTGAGTCGTTAAACTCCAGGCCAGTGCGTAATTCACTGGGCCAGCTGGCTACAATAAGATTTAGCCAGGTGGTCCAGTGGCTTACGCACTGGCCTGGAGTTTAACTACTCACTTGCCGTAAGTTCTAACCTCATCAGTACCGTGGTTTGTTTGCAGTCGTGTTATTAAAATTTCGTGAGTCATAATACTGCAGAAATATGATACGAAATTTGTACCAGGTTTCCATATCCGTAAATCTGGATTTGTTAAGATTCCTAAATCTTCCACACTCTCCATTATTATTATGTGAGTTAAGGCCAGAATTTCCAGAGCTGATCTTTATTTCTTCAAGTACATGTACAAGGTATACAGTCCTAGCTGACATCAGTGATATACTACTATATAGAAAGACCCTTGTTATGCTGAGTGTTTCTGGCAAATTAGGTCAGTTTTGTCCCAGGATGCGACCCACACCAGTCGACTAACACCCAGGTACCCATTTTACTGATGGGTGAACATGGACAACTGGTGTAAGGAAACACGCACAATATTTCTACTGTTGATTGGAATCGAACCCGGAGAATCACCATGTGAAGCGAGAGCTTTCCCCACCAGGCCACGGGCCACCAGGGTCAAGAAAGATTGCAGAGCTTCGCCCTTTTCTCATCTGAAAAGTAATATTTACAAAATCTCTGGAGCAATCCAGAAGTTATTTTTTGACAACAGGACAATAATAAGATAAGATTTGTTAGGATTTTTAACTCGGAGTTGTCCACCCAGGTTAACCCAAGAAAGTCAGTGCGCCATCGAGGACTGTCTTATTCCCGCTGTGGTCCTTCAATCTTGTGTACCCAAGATGCCACCCACACCAATCGACTAACACCCAGGTACCTACTTACTCCTAGATGAACAGGGACAGCAGGTGTAAGGAGACATGGCCAACGTTTCCACCCGCACCTGGGATTGAACCACGGACCCTCAGTGTGTACTCACCTATTTGTACTCACCTATTTGTGGTTGCAGGGGTCGAGTCATAGCTCCTGGCCCCGCCTCTTCACTGATTGCTACTAGGTCCTCTCTCTCCCTGCTCCATGAGCTTTGTCATACCTCGCCTTAAAACTATGTATGGTTCCCGCCTCCACTACTTCACTTTCTAGACTATTCCACGACTTGACTACTCTATGACTGAAGAAATACTTCCTAACATCCCTTTGATTCATCTGAGTCTTCAACTTCCAATTGTGACCTCTTGTGTTTGTGTCTCATCTCTGGGAAAATCCTGTCTTTGTCCACCGTGTCTATTCTGTGCAGTATTTTATATGTCGTTATCATGTCTCCCCTGACCCTCCTGGCCTCCAGTGTCGTCAGGCCCATTTCCCTCAACCTTTCTTCGTACGACAATCCCCGTAGCTCTGGGACTAGTCTTGTTGCAAACCTTTGCACTTTCTCTAATTTCTTGACGTGCTTGACTAGGTGTGGATTCCAAAACTGGTGCTGCATACTCCAGTATGGGCCTGACGTAAATGGTATACAGTGTCTTGAACGACTCCTTATTGAGGTATCGGAACGCTATCCGTAGGTTTGCCAGGCGCCCGTATGCTGCAGCAGTTATCTGATTTATGTGCGCCTCAGGGGATATGCTCGGTGTTATACTCACCCCCAGATCTTTTTCCTTGAGTGAGGTTTGCAGTCTTTGGCCATCTAAACTATATTGTGTCTGCGGTCTTCTTTGCCCTTCCCCAATCTTCATGACTTTGCATTTGGCAGGGTTAAACTCAAGGAGCCAGTTTCTGGACCAGGCTTGTAGCCTGTCCAGGTCTCTTTGTAGTCCTGCCTGATCCTCATCCGATTTGATTCTTCTCATTAACTTCACATCATCTGCAAACAAGGACACTTCTGAGTCTATCCCTTCCGTTATGTCGTTCACATATACCAAGAACAGCACAGGTCCTAGGACTGACCCCTGTGGAACCCCGCTTGTCACAAGCGCCCACTCTGACACCTCGTCACGTACCATGACTCGTTGTTGCCTCCCTGTCAGGTATTCTCTGATCCATTGCAGTGCCTTTCCTGTTATGTGTGCCTGATCTAAGGATCTAAGGAGTCGTGTGTGAGGCGAGAGCGTTGCCAACCGAGCCATGGGACAGGAGAACACAAGTCAAGCAGTGTGTTTTATTTCTTTTGGAATCCTATTTTCAAGGCCGCTCATAAAATGCAACCACAGCCAACTAACTCATAGCTGGGTATGTGGATATTGATTTGCAATTTATAGTATCTCACGTTATACGAACGGAGGATTGAGTTTTCACACTATGAACGTTTTGGCATCCAGTTGTTTTATCAATACAGTACATGTATACAATCTGAAGACTGTAGAAATATATACAACAGACAGTAGAAGACGAGGTAATCAATCCCTCAGCCTAAAAACAAGTGATGAGAACCGTAGTCTTGAAGAATCTGAAGAACAGGGAGGAAGATTGGTGTTTATATATTGGAGTCAGATGAGGGACGTGTAGCAGACGAGAGCATTGTCACTGGTAGCACCAGACGGGAAACTAAACGAAGACTTACTCTCGGGTATCTGTGTACTGCTAGGTGAATAGGAGCACCAGGTGTTAGTGGGAGGTGTGGGTCAAGTCTACAGAGGTTGAGTGAAATCAGATGACTACCCTGACCCTTGTTCTGAAATGACGAGGTACAGTGGTCTCTGCTTTATTGCTGCCTTTATTAGTCCACTGATGATGACAACTGTTCATAATCACCAGCTGACACTATCCTTTGCAGCTAGTTAGTTAAAACGACAGTTTCAAGACTAGCTGACACTAACGTTTCCAGCTAGTTAAAACGACAGTTTCAAGATTAGCTGATACTAACGTTTCCAGCTAGTTAAAACGACAGTTTCAAGATTAGCTGATACTAACGTTTCCTGCTAGTTAAAACGACAGTTTCAAGATTAGCTGATACTAACGTTTCCAGCTAGTTAAAACGACAGTTTCAAGACTAGCTGACACTAACGTTTCCAGCTAGTTAAAACGACAGTTTCAAGACTAGCTGACACTAACGTTTCCTGCTAGTTAAAACGACAGTTTCAAGACTAGCTGACCCTAACGTTTCCAGCTAGTTAAAACGACAGTTTCAAGACTAGCTGACACTAACGTTTCCAGCTAGTTAAAACGACAGTTTCAAGACTAGCTGACACTAACGTTTCCTGCTAGTTAAAACGACAGTTTCGTCATTTATTTTGTATTTTTTGAAGCAAATTCATTTATTTTGGCTGTTATTTTTGTTGCTGTTGTCACTGTTGCTGTTGTCACTGTTGTTGTTGTCACTGTTGTTGTTGCTTTATCCATCTTGGATGCTTTTGTTATACTGATGCGTGTTTCCTTACACCTGCTGCCTCTCTTCACCTTGCAATAAGTAGGTACCTGGGTAAGTAGGTACCTGGGCAAGTAGGTACCTGGGTAAGTAGGTACCTGGGTAAGTAGGTACGTGGGTAAGTAGGTACCTGGGTAAGTAGGTACGTGGGTAAGTAGGTACCTGGGCAAGTAGGTACCTGGGTAAGTAGGTACCTGGGTAAGTAGGTACCTGGGTAAGTAGGTCGTGGGTAATAGGTACGTGGGTAAGTAGGTACCTGGTAAGTAGGTACGTGGGTAAGTAGGTACCTGGGTAAGTAGGTACCTGGGTAAGTAGGTACCTGGGTAAGTAGGTACCTGGGTGTTAATCGTCTGTCATGGGTCGCATCCTGGGGAACAAAATTAACGTAACTTGTCCGAAATGCTCTGTAGTGTATTATGTGCTTGTAGAAATAATAATAAAATAATAATAATAATAATAATAATAATTAATTTTTTTGTAGTATACATGTGACGTAGTTTACATGTATTTCAGGCAGATTAATTATGGTGTTTAAAGACTACTGAAGAATTATATATATGGGTTAATATTTAGATGTTTTTTAATGTACAAAAATATCTACTGGTGTCCAAGGAACGATAAACTTGTATGTTATTACTTGCTGCTGACTGACACAACCCCATCCCCCACTGACACAACCCCCCCCCACTGACACAACCCCCCACTGACACAACCCCCCACTGACACAACCCCCCCACTGACACTCCACTGACACAACCCCCACTGACACAACCCCCCCCACTGACACTCCCCTGACACAACCCCCCACTGACACAACCCCCCACTGACACAACCCTCCCCCACTGACACTCCCACTGACACAACCCCACCCCCCCACTGACACATACTC
The DNA here is from genome assembly GCF_026875155.1 of Cherax quadricarinatus. Taxonomy (NCBI): domain Eukaryota; kingdom Metazoa; phylum Arthropoda; class Malacostraca; order Decapoda; family Parastacidae; genus Cherax; species Cherax quadricarinatus. The sequence goes on from NC_069481.1 coordinate 5,284,862, forward strand.
CCACTGACACAACCCCATCCCCCCACTGACACATACTCCCACTGACACAACCCCATCCCCACTGACACATACTCCCACTGAAAACAACCCCATCCCCCACTGACACATACTCCCACTGACACAACCCCATCCCCCACTGACACATACTCCCACTGACACAACCCCATCCCCCACTGACACATACTCCCACTGACACAACCCCATCTCCCACTGACACATACTCCCACTGACACAACCCCATCCCCCACTGACAAAACCCCCCCATTGACAAAAACCCCATCCCCCACTGACACATACTCCCACTGACACAACCCATCCCCCACTGACACATACTCCCACTGACACAACCCCATCCCCCACTGACACAACCCCCACTGCACAAACCCTCCCCCACTGACACTCCCACTGACACAACCCCATCCCCACTGACATACTCTCACTGACACAACCCTCCCCACTGACACCCCCACTGACACAACCCTCCCCCACTGACACTCCACTGACACAACCCTCCCCCACTGACACTCCCACTGACACAACCCTCCCCCATGACACTCCCACTGACCAACCCTCCCCCACTGACCCCTTCCCACTGACACAACCCTCCCCCACTGACATTTCCCACTGACACAACCCTCCCCCACTGACACTCCCACTGACACTCCCACTGACACAACCCTCCCCACTGACACTCCCACTGACACAACCCTCCCCCACTGACACCCCCACTGACACAACCCCCACTGACACACACTCTCACTGACACAACAACCACTGACACACACTCCCACTGACACAACCCCCCCACCTGACACTCCCAATGACACAACCCTCCCCACTGACACACACTCTCACTGAAAACCAACCCTCCCCCACTGACACACTCCCACTGACACAACCCTCCCCCACTGACACACACTCCCACTGACACAACCCTCCCCCCACTGACACACACTCCCACTGACACTCCCACTGACACACTCCCACTGACACTCCCACTGACACACACACTCCCACTGACACAACCCCCTCCACCACTAACACAACCCCCCCACTGACACACTCCCACTAACACAACACCTCCCCCACCGACACGCAACACTCCCCACTGACACTCCCCACTGAAAACCCCCCCACTGACACAACCCTTCCCCACTAACACAACCCCTCCCCCACCGACACATAACACTCCCCCACTGAGACACACACCCACTGACACAACCCCGCCTCACTGACACTACACCCCCACTGACACAACCCCTCCCCCACTGACACACAACCCCCCCCACTGACAACCCCTGCCCACTGCCACAACACCCCACTGACACAACACCCCCACTGACACAACCCCCCCTCACTGACACAACCCACCCTGACACGACTCCTCCCCCTGACACAACCCCCCACTGACACAACCCCAACTGCCCACAACCCTACTGACACAACCCCCCACGACACAGCCCCCACTTACACAACCCCCCTGACACCAACCCCCCCTGACACAACCCCCCTACCGACACAACCCCACTGACGCAAAACCCCCCCTTGCTCAACAACCACCACCACCAACACCCCATGACACAACTATCACCAACCCCACCACCCTCTAACACAACCACCACCACCAACACCACCCTCGACACAACCACAACTAAAATCCACTACCCACTGACGCAACAACCATCACAAACAGTCACTGCCTCCTAACAACCACTACCACCAAACCTGTAACACAACCGCCGTCACACTGGTACAACCACTACCACCTCCTGACACAACCACCATCACACTCGTACAACCGCTACCACCTCCTGACACAACCACCATCAGACTGGTACAACCACCTCCCCATCTTAACACAACTACCATTACACTGGTACAACCACCATCACTCTGCTACAACCACCCCCCCCCTTTTAAACCCACAACTACCATCACTCTGGTACAACCGCCTCCCCCCTTAAGGGGGGAGGTGGTTGTACCAGAGTGATGGTAGTTGTGTTAAGATGGGGAGGTGGTTGTACCAGTGTAATGGGCATGTCTTAAACATGCACCATTACACTGGTACAACCACCTCCCCATACTGAACACAACACCATCACACTGGTACAAACCCCCACCCCCTCCTAACCAACCACCATTACACTGGGACAACCACCACCACCACCACCTGACACAACCACCATCACACTGGTACGACCACCATCACACTGGTACAACCACCATCACACTGGTACAACCACCATCACACTGGTACAACCACCATCCCCTTCTGACACAACCACTATAACACTGGTACAACCACCACCCCCTCATGACACCACTACCATAACACTGGTACGACCACCACCCCCTCCTGACCCCAACCACCCTCCCTCCTGACACAACCCACCATCACACCCGGTACAACCACCTCCCTGTCCTGACACAACCACCCCTGACACAACCACTCCTGACACAACCACTCCTGACACAACCACTCCTGACACAACCACTCCTGACACAACCACCCTGACACACCACTCCTGACACAACCCCCCTGACAACCACTCCTGACACAACCACTCCTACACAACCACTCCTGACACAACACTCCTGACACAACCACTTCCCGACCACCAACCACTCCTGACACAACCACTCCTGACACAACCACTCCTGACAACCACTCCTGGGCACAACCACTCCTGACACCACTCCTGACACAACCACTCCCGACACAACCCCTCCTGACACAACCACTCCTGACACAACCACTCCTGACACAACCACTCCTGACACAACCACTCCTGACACAACCACTCCTGCAACCACTCCTGACACAACCACTCCTGACACAACCACTCCTGACACAACCACTCCTGACACAACCACTCCTGACACAACCACCCCTGACACAACCACTCCCTGACAACCACTCCTGACACAACCACTCCTGACACAAACCCCTCCTGACACAACCACTCCTGACACAACCACCCCTGACACAACCACTCCTGACACAACCATTCCTGACACAACCACCCCCTGACACAACCACCCCTGACACAACCACTCCTGACACAACCACTCCTGACACAACCCCTCCTGACACAACCACTCCTGACACAACCACCCTGACACAACCACCCCCGACACAACCACTCCTGACACAACCACTCCTGACACAACCACCCCTACACAACCACTCCTGACAACCACTCCCGACACAACCACTCCTGACACAACCACTCCTGACACAACCACTCCTGACACAACCACTCCTGACACAACCACTCCTGACACAACCACTCCTGACACAACCACTCCTGACACAACCACCCTGACAAAAAACCCCCCCTGAAAACAACCACTCCTGACACAACCACTCCTGACACAACCACTCCTGACACAACCACCCCTGACAACCCACCTCGTGATCCTGGACGAGGTGTTTGCTTCATGTTCTTCCCATTATACACACTAAAGAAATAAGCGATACTTTGTGGCGGCTCAACCCTGTGACCTATTTGTGGTAAGTCCATCTCTTCTCCTCCACCTCCTCCTTCCTCTCCTCCTCCTCCTCCTTTTCCGCCCCTCTTCCGTTATTTCCGCGGTAATGTTGATGGTTGCTAAACACACATACTCACAGCGAGCAGTGAAAAGGCGGGACCAGGAGCTATGACTCCACCCCAGCAACCACAATTAGGTGAGTACAAAAAATGCAAAAAGAAGGGCAAAGGTGTCTGGAAACAGCGTACAGGCTCGAGGGAACTGAGCCGCTGCAAACATCCCTGGAAGAGAACTTTGGGGTGAACATAATCCCAAGTATTTCTCCTCAGGCACACACATAAACTGTGAATAACTGCTGCAACAAACACGAGACTGGTTAATTTAAGGGTAGTTTTCAGAAACATCAACAACGAGGCATTCACAACCTTATACCCAACATATGTAAGGCCTGTCTTTGAGTATGCAGCGCCAATATGGAACTCACAACTGATAAAGCATGCAGTGAGACTGAAACAAAGTCCCATAGCTAAAGGGTATGAGCTATGAGAAGCTAGAAGAGCTAAAACCTGACGACACTAGACAAGAGAAGGACCAGGAGTGACATGATCAACTTAGAGAAAATAATGAGAGGAACTGGCAGGGTCTGTTAAGAGGCGCTTCACAGGTACACGAGAGAACAACTGGAAGTTCAAAACACCGATAAGGCTCTTTCTGACTACCAAGAGTGGTAAGGACATGTAATGACCTAGAGAGCAGAATCCATACATAGCTTTAAGAGTAGGTATGATAGTGTTCACACAGCCATGAGTTAACCCAGTAGTGGCAGCAGAGAAGGGGGAGCTAGGACCTGAAACTCGAAACTTGCAACCACAATTAGGTGAGTACACACACAATGTAAATAAATATATGTGAATATGAATATATATATATATATATATATATATATATATTATATATATATATATATATATATATATATATATAAATATATATATATATGTCGTGCCGAATAGGCAGAACTTGCGATCTTGGCTTAAAATAGCAACGTTCATCTTGCCATATAGGACAAGTGAAAATTTGTGTATGCAATAATTTCGCCAAAATCATTCTGAACCTAACAAAAAAAATATATTTCACTGTGTTTGTTTAGTATTAAATTATTGTAAACAAATCTAAAATATATTTAGTTGGGTTAGGCTAAGATAAATTGCGCTTGTTATAATAAGGTTAGGTAAGTTTTTTAAGATTCTTTTGGAGCAAAATTAAAGTTTTTTACATTAACATTAATGAAAAAATATATCTTTAAAAGTATAAGAGAAAATTTTAGAAAGGTCTTAATTTAAATGAGTTCTTGCTAATTAACCAGTTTTACATATTCGGCACGTATATATATATATATATATATATATATATATATATATATATATATATATATATATATATATATATATATATATATATATATATATATATATATGCAAAACAACCACTCTGAAAGAATAGAGAAATTCCAAGCGCTTTCGTGACTACTCACATTATCAAGGAACTATGAAAGTAAAGCATCCAAGGAAGCTATATAAGGGGTCTGGCCGGCACCTCACTATCAGATCCCACAACGGTTAAACACCTGACGCGCACCGGCCCAACTGGACAGGTCCTTTGCACAACCACCAACAAACTATTCTACCCAAGAAAATTTTTAAAATTATTATTTGTCCAGTGTATTATTAAATTCTTCCCAAATTCTGTTTATTATAAATGGATCTAATTTATATAAACCAAAGGAAATATTCATATTATTGTCAAAACTGCTTTTTATGAAACAAGATTCAATTATATTCCTGTCGACCATGGACTTGCTTGATACTACTTTCTCAACTTTTTGAAAATAAATTGGATGGTTAAAATCTCTTACATGAATAAATAGAGCATTGGAATCTTGTCCAGTTCTAATGCTATATTTATGTTGTTTTAATCTTAGTTCGAGATTTTTACCAATTTGACCGTAATAAACTTTATCGCAAATTTTACAAGGAATCTTATAGACACATCCATCAGCATTTTGGGGGAATTCTTTATCAAAAGTTTTTTTACTGTATCAAGATTTTTGAATACACTTTAATATTAAAAGTCTTAAGAAGAGAAGGCATATCAACCAAGTTTTCATGGTAAGGGAGAATCAACATATTTTTAGTTGAATAAGGCTGGTTGTCCCTTTTTGGATTGTAAAAAGTATTTCTAGCAACTTTAAAAGATTTATCAATTACATTTCTTGGGTATTTTAAATCATTACCTATTTCATAAATTTTGGATATTTCCTCATCTATGAACTCAGGACTACAAATTCGTAAAGCTCTCAAAAACATTGATGAGAAAACAGAGTTTGACACTATTATGCGAGGAATAATAGTGGACATAGGAACAGTTATTTGTAGGTTTTTTGTAAATTTTAAATTTTATTTCATTATTACCCTTAATAATTAAAACATCTAGAAAAGGTAATGAGTTATTTTCTTCAAACTCAACAGTAAAGTTTATGGAATGGGCTAAGCTATTTAATTTGCCAAGGAAATGGTGTATATATACATTTTTGGGCATAAGACACAAAATATCATCAACATATCTGAACCATTTAGCTCTATTATGGAGGATTGTGCTAAGCAATCTTGTTTCAAAAAATTCCATGTATAGGTTACTAAGAACAGGTGAAAGAGGATTTCCCATTGCCATACCAAAGGACCTGTCCAGTTGGGCCGGCGCGCGTCAGGTGTTTAACCGTTGTGGGATCTGATAGTGAGATGCTGGCCAGACCCCCTTGTATACCTTCCTTGGATGCTTTACTTTCATAGTTCCTTGATAATGTGAGTAGTCACGAAAGCGCTTGGAATTTCTCTATTCTTTCAGAGTTTTTGTTTTGCATATTCTGAAATCACCTGTTTACTGTGATCTTATTGCATATATATATATATATATATATATATATATATATATATATATATATATATATATATATATATATATATATATATATATATACTAGAGATGTCACCTGACATGTACAGACAGTGGTGTTTATTATCTCACTGAGCATGACCTGGAGGTGTACTGCGGTGCATCAATGTTCTCAATTTTTTATTCAGGTAAAGACTTTCTCAACTTTTTAGTCAGGCGAGCTAAAGCGACATATCTAGTAAAGGTGAATGTGTCACCATAACTTACATTCCTCACCAATTTATGAATTATGGATGAATCTAGTTTATACAGTCTTGGACATCTATTCAAATTGTAATCAGTTTTGTATGTAGCTTAATTCTATTTTGTTCAACCATGTTACAACTTTCTTAGTTTTAAACCAGTCAACTGGATGATTAATATCTCTCGCGTGAATAAACAAATTACTAGACTGTTTCTACTGTTATATTGATCCTCTTCTTATCTGAGTTCAAAACTTTTTTCAGTTTTTCAAAAATAAATTTTACTACATTTCGTATAAGGAATCTTGTGGAAACAGCCATCAGCATTTCGGAAAATTTTTAAACAAAAGGTTTTTATTTTATCAGGATTTTTAAATACAGCTTTGACAGGAATTCTTAAGGGGCTTCAAGCAAGTTATCATGATACTGATGAAGCAACATATTCCTGATTTAGTGCTGTTCCTTCTCCTTTTTAGGATTATAAGATGTGTATCTATAAGCCGAGAGAGTGTGAGAGTGGGTTAATTATCCGAAAATGTGCGAGAATATTTATATTATAAGAGGATGTGTAAAATTGTGTGTACTAAACGGGACAGAATACAAGCATCGGTAAAGATGGTGTGTGTGAGAGCATCTATGAGTGCGCATGGGAATGTGTTTATTAGAGGAGAATATATGTAAGAAAAAGCTTGCAACTGATGTCGATCATGATATAAATATAGAAACAAAACAGTTGAGATACCGGTAAATAATGCGTGGAAACTGAGAGCTTAATAGTGTCAAGGAACTTAGAGGTGCTGAAGACGCGGGTTATAATGGCTCCCACTGACCAAGTCTTGCTCACATGTATCATTACAAATGTAATTTGGGTTATTTAAGCATGATTTATTGCGGAGAATCACAGTTATTTACACTAGAGAAAATTAATATAACATAGCTTAAAATATTATTTTCTCAAAGATAATCACAAGATATTTTCTCTAGTTTTATATGATTTTTAGCCAGAAATTATATTGTTTTGTGTGTGCAAGATAGTTAAGTGAGGCTTCTAGGTTAGTCAGTCATCAATAATTAAACCAAGTAAGGGGATCAAGAACATCTTATTTTGTGTTGTCATTGTTATTGTTGCTGTTATCGCTGTTGCTGCTGCTCCTGTTGCTCTTCCTGTTGTTGTTGCTGTTGTTGTTGGTGCTGTTGCTGATATTGCTGTTATTGCTGTTACTGTTGTTGCTGCTGTTGCTGCTCGGCTGCTGTTGTTGTTGTTGGTACTGTTGCTGTTGTTATTGTTGTTACTGTTGCTGCTATTATGTGGCAGATGTTGTAAATGTATAGAATAAGTAGTAAGTAATATGGGATATGTTGTATATTGTATGGAATGGGCAGTATAGTGTATGATACAAGGGATGCGCTGCATAGAATAAGTAATACGATATACAGAACTTGCAACACGTTAATAAAAGCATTAAATTCTTTTATGGGGAGAATGAAATTCAATATATGGCATGAAGCTGAGAAAGGGACTATTTTCCCGTAAAAATAGACTAAAGACAGGGATGTGATGTACAGTGAGACCGTGATAGTTTATTATATTTGTAGATGAGGCTGTGTGTAAAAAGTAAATGCTAGAGTGTTGGGGTTAAAACATAAAAGTAACACGAGGAGAGAGTTGTCACAGTTGGTTTTTGTTGATGACACAGTTCTTCTGGTAGATTGTGAGGGAAGGTAGAAAGGTTGGTGTGAACGTATGTTAAAGAAGGAAATAAATATTGAACACAGGAAAGAGCAAAGTGATGAGGGTAATAAAAATATACGCAAAGAACAAGGGGATATAATATTAGAACGAGGGAGTAAGGAGAAAGTGAATGTAATTAGATATTTGGGACTGGATGTGTCGACAGACGGGTCTTTGAAAGACGAGGTGAACCAAAGAATAGATGAAGGGGTGCAAAGTAGGTGTAGTATTGAGGGGTCTATGTAAAGAAAGAAATTTCTCTATGGAGGCAAAGGAATGTACTAGACTACAATGATACCAATACTTATATGTAAGCATGGGACTTAAGAGTTACAGTCAGGAGGAGGCTGGAAAGATGTATTAATTCTACTACAACTACTACTACTACTACCACTGTGTCTACCACTACTTCTGCAATTACACTACTACTACTACCTCCTCTCTTTCTACCTCCCTTCCCCCGCCCCCTCTAGTATATGTTCTGGCTCCCTTCCCTCCGCGCTTCTGTGTGACTAATTAATGGTCCAAGTCAGACCATAACGTCGTCATAAGTGTCATTCTCCTATGTGCGGGTTATTTGAGCCTTTTTGACACCTGTGTGTGGAGTGAATATTATACAAAGAATTTGAAGCATGAAAGTTAAAAGATGGTGTGGGGGTTACACAAGACAGTAGAAGATGGAGTGAAGAGGGTGGAAGGAAGGAAGGAAGGAAGGAGGGGGTAAAGTTCATTCCATGAAAGACTGGAAGGAGGTTGTGAAGGAAGCTTTAAGTGATAGTTGCTTGAGGATTCGGTAGCTGTATGAGTGCGTTAATCGAGGTGAGTGGAGACAAGTGGTTTTATGGTATTTGATGTGCTGTTAGAGCGTGAGTATGGTAATATTTACGAAAGGATTCAGGAAACTGGTTAGCTGGACATGACTCCTGGAGATGGGAAATGCGGTGTCTATACTTTAATTAAAAGTGGAATGAGGAAATTACATATTGTTGGGTCATTTGAACTACTGACAAGACAGCTATTGAGAGAATGATGACAAATTTTTCCTTTTTCTCGTCATCCCTAACTTTTTGGGAGATGGAAGATAGTGTGAAAAACTATTATTATTATTATTATTATTATTATTATTATTATTAATGTAACTATTACTACTACTATACTACTGCTGCTATTACTACTACTATTACTACTACTACTACTATTACTAATATTACTACTACTATTACTACTACCACAGCTACTGCCACCACTGCTACCAGTACTGCTACTACTATTACTACGGCTACTTATTAAACTACTGTTGTTTTTACAAGGGGAAAAGTAGGTATTGTCCTTTATTCACTCCGACGTACACACGGTTGGTACCGCCACACCAGATCCTAGTTCAAGTTTAGCCACGGTGAGGGTCGAGACAAGGGGTAAGTTATGCCTCAGGCGGACTGAGAGGAGGAAATCACAGCTTGGTATGCCTATGTCACCCCTCAGAAGGTTTACAGATGTCATTGCGGTTTACGTGTCAATAGGGCCATGACTAATGCTTGTGATGGGAGGGATGACAAAGTCATCAGACAGGATTACATTCAGTAGGTTACCTGCATCATCGCATCCCAGTATACTTGTGTTTCTCTGGCTTAACATTGCATTTTAATTCTGGCGTGACTAATTTTATCAGTTCATATGGATTCGAACATAAAAAACGTTATGTTAAGTAAGATCAGAAGAGATCAAGGTCCCACGACCGAAACGTTTTCTAATTAATATGTCATAGTGTTTGCTCACGTGTCCTTTTCAACCAATTTGTCGGTATCAATTACCAAGGTTTATACCAAGGTTGGTCAAGAAACAGGACAAGTGTTTCCTGACACGGGTTTTAGTCATATGATGACCCACCACTGGAGCTTTTGGTCATCTGACCGAGGCCTTCCACTGGCTTACCAGTCCACTCCTTTTAAAATTAAGGTTATAATCACCACTAAAAACTCTACTGTGGACATGGATGCTGCTGCTGCTGCCGAGGCTGGGGTAGAGAGTGGAAGGGAAGACTTATTTATTTTTCTATGTGAAGAGGCATTCTCTGAATTCTCTCCCTCATCTGTGGGTCACATCATGCTGACAGGATACCAGAGACTCTTGCCCAATTGCACATTCCCTCCTGTACAATAATAGGGATACATAATTTTCAGTTGTATGATATATGTACAGTATATACTACTACTACTACTACTACTACTACTACTACTACTGCTACTACTACTACTACTACTACTACTACTGCTACTACTACTACTACTACTACTACTACTAATAATAATAATAATAATAATAATAATAATATATTTGTTTACTACAAGTACGTGTACATGGTATACAGTCCTAGTTGACATCAGTGACATACTACTATATACAAAACCTCTTGTTATGCTGAGCATTTCGGGCAAATTAGGTCAGATTTCTCCCAGGATACAACCCTCACCAGTCGACTAACACCCAGGTACCTATTTTTATACTGATAGGTGAACAGGGACAGCAGGGGTCTTATGGAAACACGTCCCTAATGTTTTCAAGCCATACCGGAGGAGATTCAAACTCCAGACCTCAGTGTGTGAGCTGAGTGAGCTACGGGACTGAGATTACCACGGTCTTGAGTGTAAACTTGAGATCTGCACTGATTACATCTGTACATAAGAAAAATAGATATGTATTTGAATACTTGACAACATAGCAATTATTTACACTGATTCTGAGAAGCGCAGATGATTGTATTGATAAGAAAGCTTGTAAACATTAACACTTAACTCAGCAAGCAAACAATTTGTATACTCTGCATGCAAGTCAAGGGTTCCAGGAAGGAGTACGTATCATATTCATGAACTACTACTGCACTGGAGCAAAGAATATAAGGCTGTCAGACAGGTAGACTGGTGTCTGTCACAGCATCAGAAGACGAAGTAGTAGGACTGTCATGAGCGTCTGCCATCATTAATACGGAGTCTCAGTGCTTGGTCCTCTAGGTCAGGGGTCTCCAGACTCTTCAGCTTATCGACCCCTTCATGAAATTTCAGATTGTTTATCAACCCCAAACATTTATTATATGATAGTACTTTAACTGATAGTACTGTGAACAATAATAATAAAAGATAATAATATTTATGGCTCCATAAAATTGGGTAATATTTATATTATGAAAAATATAAGATTTAACATACCCTTTTTTTACTGAAACTGTTGATAACATCAGTGGAAAGGATGCATCTGATGAGTGTCAACAAGGGCGATGGAGAGATGAGAGAGACAAGGAGGAGGATGTTAGAGGATGTTAGGTCACAGATACAAACACAAAGCACGCCCCCAGACATTTACTGACTCCCTTTTGACCCCAGCCATTTAATGGCCCCTTCGATAGTCCCATCGACCCTTAGGGGATGATATTGACCACTATGGGGAGCCCAGCTCTAGTTCAGCCTCTGCTTGCTCGTTGTCAAATTTCATGTTATCCAAGGTGTCTTCCTTCACAGTCCCGTTAGTAGTATCTCAGACTTGGACTTGATTCCCTCGTTACTTTCTGGGAACTTGATACAGGATTACTCTCGGGTACTGACTCATGTCAATACACCTGTCAAAGTTCGAAGACCAGCTTGTCCCTTCCTCGGCTTTACCATAACAGCAGTTGTCAGACCGAGCGTCCGTAGGTTAACATCCTAGCGAGAAATAATGATTCATACACCTCAGAGTATTGCACTAACCAGTGGTACGGCCTGAGGTCTCCCAGTAACTTGCATCAGAGGAGCATCATTGAGAATCATCGAGGCAATATGTGCTAGACCTGGGTTTATTTTACTCGGACTTGTCTATTGCGGCTGCATCCAAAACAAGTAACGTCATGGAGGAACTTTCCTCTGAGATTAGGCATCGTGTGTCTAGACACACGATGCCTGTCATGCAACACCGACAACCTTTACTCTAGACTCCAGAGTACCGGTTGTCTGTGTTGCATGACTTACTGGCTCCTTCATGAGTGCTCGCTTCGCAGTCTGTTGATCTGGCTGAGCAGGTTTGAGCAGAAGCTCCTTCACTGTAGTCCATCTACAATTTCACGGTGAGAGTTCTCGCGTAATGCCTGTTTCTGAGGCGCAGTAGCAAGCAAAACACGAACAAAAACATTAAAGCAAGAAGACAAACTTCTGTTTTTACTTTGGGAGATGCTGGACTTAAGAGCTGAGACTTGTAAAATTTGCATGAACCATTAAAGTCACTGTGATGGAACATCAACAATATGTTAAATGAGAAAGACTGACCAACTGAAGCTTGCCTAGTGTTGTTGTGATGACGGCTTCACTCAGACACCAGAAAATATCTGCCTGATCCGAGGTCACAGAATAAACAAAATCACGTGTAACTGTTAAAAAATTTAGAATTGTTGGATTCTATACCATAGCAGAAGAATACCTCTTTTGGTTGGCTTCAGATTTTCAACATAAGTGTGTGTTACATGGAGGAAAATTTAATTCAAATAGGCTTTGTAACATCTAATTCTCCTTTGAGTTGGTCTGCAATACTAAGAAATTAGGCTATCAACTATAAAAAAGGAATTAGGCTGTGGAAAATAATTTCCCAAAATTATGCTGTGTAAGTAAACCTGATTAAAAGTATATTTTAAAGAATGGAGCCGACAGGGAGGCTCTGCGCCTGCGCTGACGAGCAGGAGGGAGTCTCCATTGTTTTTTTAATGTGTTACAGGCACTCTAATGTAATGTGCTTAATTTTCGTCGCTCTAGGGGTTATATTGGGCTTAAAACCTTTCAAATAGGAGCCGAAATTGTTGGATGTGCATTCCTGCATAACTTGAGCATTAAACAGATGTACAAGACAGCTCCAGGAACCTCAGATAAGCTAGCTAAATTATGTTTGTAATTCTGGCCAGTATTATCATCATAAATTTGGGTAGAGGGGGGTTCTGTACATGACACACAGTAATCTCCAGACTAATTGGTGAGTGTTATGATTATAAATTCCCCTTCTCTTATATAAATGTGTATATGTAATCATTTATTAATGTTAATATACAGTCCACAAATTTATATTAAATTTTACCAGAGTTCCTGGTGATGTACATTTCATTTGCAATTAATATAGGTTTAGAGCAACTTGTGGAGAGATAGATGGTAGGTATCGAAGGGGGACATTTTTTTGCGACCTAGGTGTCCTAAAAATTCCTACTTGTCTCTGTAACTTTGATAAATAATAATTATCTTCGTTACCATTTACTTGTATGTATCTAATGAGATTCATCCAGGTAAATATAATTTCCCACATAGGCCTTTAAAACATTTTAAGCCTATACCGTGTAATTTTTTAACGCAATTACATTAGGAGTTTAGGAAATATTATTTTTCCATAACATCCAACAAATTTTTTAAGATCAGCCAGAATATACAATTTAGATTTTTCACAGTGTTATGATTCGCTGTGTATCCTTTCACAGGACAATAACCTTTGTGATTTTCATTAAGAAGAGTCTATTGGTTTCCCTAATATAAACGGGTAAATAACTTCCCAAAAGCAAACATTTACAACACTTGTTTATAAATTACACAACTCTGTTGTAATGGTCATCTAACTCAGATTACCTTATCTTATTACAGTGTCTGAATCGTCTCAAATTTAGCTTATTGTTTTTTCATGTTCAAATATACATATGCAGATAAATATTTTCACACATGTCCATGTGGACTTGCATACATGCGTACAACCATGTATTTATGATATTATTGATCAATACCACTCGTTCGTGGCCACAATAATATATATATATATATATATATATATATAATATATATATATATATATATATATATATATATATATATATATATATATATATATATATATATATATATATAAATATGATACATATATCAACATTATATTTTAAAACACCTGCGACTAGCCGAAGATGAACCCATGTTGTTTTAAGCCCGGCCTCATTTAGCAAAAATCCACGAACCTCTAACCTCACGGACATAATCCTACAGATCTGTACCAGCAAGATAGGTTGTACCTGATCCGAGGCATACGATGGTCTGGGTGCTTTACAGCTAATTTCATTCTCCTCCCCGTTTGGTGTACTAGCCTCCATGAGCAGTATATATATATATATATATATATATATATATATATATATATATATATATATATATATATATATATATATATATATATATATATATATATATATATATATATATATATATAAAATATATATATCATTGTAACCACGAGCAAGCAGTTTTTAATCCATAACAACACTGCGACTAGCCGAGGATTCGAACCAGTGTTGTTTTAGCCCGCCTCATGTCATGGTGAGCTCGTGGAAGCTAGTACACCAAACGGGGAAGAGAATGAAATTAGCTCTGAAGCACCCACACCATCGTATGCCCTCGGATCACGGTACAACACTTATCTCTGCTGGGCGCGTGATTCTTGTAGGATTGTATGGTTCCGTGGATTAGAGCGTCGTGGAATTTTCTCTCACCATGAGGCGGGTTAGATTACGTAAGGTTTATCAGGAAACAGGTCAAGTATTTCCTGACGCGGGTCTTAGTTATGTGATGACCCGCACGTGGAGCTTTTGGTTATTTGAGTGAGACTTTCCACTGGCTTACCCGTCCACCACTTTAAAAATTATAGTAATGATTATAATCATTTGATATTCCAGTGGCGTGCATTGAGGCACAGAGGACGAAGATTTTGCTATACTAACATACCCTCTGATCGCGCAGTGTATTTGAAGAAGCTTATTTTGGGGGCGAAACGTTTTTGGAATAGATACCAAATATAGTCGATAGGCTTTAAACCCCATTAACCAAAAAACAACCACATTTTTGTTTTGTGCTGGTAGTTAGACTGATATCAGATGACTCGGAATACCTACGTAAACTGCAGTTTTCTTGAAACAGTAGCCTGGCTCTGCCTCACATCATGATGTTGGAATGTGTCGAGCTGAAGGGAGTTCGGGGGGTCAGCACCCCCATGGCCTGGTCCATGACCAGCCTCGCTGTGGATCAGAATCTGCTCAACCAGGCTCTTACTGCTGGCCGCAGGCAAACCAACGTATGAACCACAGACCGGTTGGTCAGGTACACAATGTGCACAAACAAGCATTGTTGCTATCTACAGGTATTTTTATGTATTCCAGTAAGCTACGAGTAAATTCTGAGTAATTTCACCCATGTAAACTTGTTTACAACCACTACACAGGATGCTGTAGACTCCTACATCAGTTTATCTTGTGTAGAACGTCGAGATAATGTCTCGGGGTGTTGGTGGTCACCACAACGATCTTAATATTGGATTTACTTAGTAAATCCAACATTAGCTGTGGTGGATTATTGTTATTATAATCAAGGGGGAAGCGCTAAACCCGGAGGATTATTCAGCGCCTGGGGGGGGGATGTGGAAGGCATTCAGGCTTAATTCAGGGAATTGGAGCACAGATCCAATTCCCTAAATCAAGAGCCTCTCACCAACAAGCTGTGGTGGAGGTAGCAACATGTTTTAACATTTTTCACGTTATCATTAATAATTATTAAATTACGCTTATTTAGAGTAACCTTCAGTATTTTAATTAAGATAATTATTTTTATTTGGTTTAAGACCATATTTATATCATTAATTGTATAAAATATCTTGTTAAGACTAGGATAATGTAAATATTGTCCGAATCCATTCATTCTGCTTTATCATCAATTTATCTCCCATTGTGCTCTCATTGCTAATAAATTTACTAGTAGATATGTTCTATTTGGTTTAAATATTATTTTCTTAATGGAAATTAGATAGATCACTTAGGAGCTGAAAGTTTTGTAATTAAATTAAATTAATCAAAGCCTTGAGCAAGGCTTGGGACACAGTTTCATACACTCGAGGAGGGAACGTGGCGGGTTGAGATATTTTTTAACTCTCGTGTCTATTCTGATTCTTCATTGGGATTTTAATTGTCCCGACAACGCTTCCCGCATTGTTTAGTGTTTAAATGTTATGTGGATAAATATCAGGACCCGAAGGAAAGCTGAAAAGACTGGTACTGGAGTTTCACAATATTTTCCACCACAACCACTGGGATTCAGTATTTGGAACTACAGAAAAGTATATTTTATTCTCCCAGGGAAGTACCAAACTCGTTTCCATTATATTGTACTGAAGCTGCAAGACCTTGCTAGGGTTTGTGTAAGTGAGAGGGGAACCTAGGAGTCTTACCTAAGCCGGACATCGCCTGGATATAAGGTACACCTAGTGAAGTGTTTATGTTCCTGTCTTAACCGTTTTAATCTATAAATCTTTAACCTCTAATTTAGCATTGTTATTCTATATTTATTGTATAATAGAACATTAAATTATGTATGAACTGATCTCCAGTGGATGCTATTGAAATGATCTTTCATATTTCTACGGATATTATTCCTGCTCACTGAGTACTGAGGTGTTTTTAATACACTAGAGGATTGACAATCCTCATATTAATTATCAGTCCATTGATGATGTGGGGAAGTGTCCACATCATGGCAGCGAAGGTTATAGCTGAGATCCCCTCAAGGAAGGTTCCTTGATGTTGGTGAGGGGCTCTTGATTTAGGGAATTGTATCTGTGCTCCAGTTCCCCGAATTAAGCCTGAATGCCTTCCACATCCCCCCCCCCAGGCGCTGTATAAACCTCCGGGTTTAGTGCTTCCCCCTTGATTATAATAATAATATAGCTGGGATGACCAACTATAAGTTAGAGCTTACAGGACAGGGTATAACCAGTGCTTGTACTCTCCTATGAATGCTCAGTGTTCCTTCGCCCCTCAGGGAAGGTTCCTTGATGTTGGTGAGGAGCTCTTGATTTAGAGAATTGGATCTGTGCTCCACTTCCCCGAATTAAGCCTGAATGCCTTCCACATTCCCCCTCCCCCGGCGCTGTATAATCCTACGGGTTTAGCGCTTCCCCTTGATTATAATAATAATAATAATCCGTGTTCCTTCAGTGTTCCTGTTCCTGCCGCTCGTGTGCATCGTGCTTAACGTTTCCACTAAGTGATCATGTGGAGAGAGAATATGATGTTTAGGAAAGTGTTTTCTGTGTGATCTTGTTCACACCTAACCCCCCCCCCCCCCCGATACTCTATATATATAGACATATTCGATGCAACCATTTGTGGGTGAAACGTGCCGGTGAAGACTTCGCTGCGGTATCTGCTTACCTGTGAATAAAGTATATGTACTGGGTTATACTTATACCTTAAGATTTGATTGTGGTCCGATCTATCTTCTGTTTTCACTCACAATATCATTAATATGGTGCCATTATCTCGCCTCTTTCTAATAGTTTCTCAGCACTCAAATTATTATTATAGTCAAGGGGAAGCGTTAAACCCGTAGGATTATACAGCGCCTGGGGGGATATGGAAGGCATTCAGGCTTAATTCGGGGAACTGGAGCACAGATCCAATTCCCTAAATCAAGAGCCCCTCACCAACATCAAGGAACCTTCCCTGAGGGGCCAGCACTCAGTGTCTTGAAATTTAATTGGCAACCTGCTGCTTCTAGCAGCATGGTAGGTCTACAGGGCATCAATAAGTAAAGCATATGCTTCGATTCTTATCCTTTTGGCTCTTGCTGAGAGCTGGACACCTCAGCTTCGGCTCGAAAGTTTCTTGCAAACTGATGCAACGGGACCAATCCATCGCAGAAATGGGATCTAAACAAGACATTTGAAGTACCCAAAAGGCAACAATCAAATAAAAGAACATGGATAAGATAATCATCCAAAGAAACATTTTAGCCCGGAGACTTCCATTGTTCCTTGGACGCCCCCCTTACCACCCTTTTTAATCTGGAAGGGAGATATCAGTGAAACGTCACGTGGGACCATAACCAAGGGCGGAATAAAAACTTGTTTCAGCATTTTTTTTATACAACTTCATTTATAACCATAGATAAGCGGTCAATTACTGAAAACCAAAAATGGGGAAAATGAGGTGTATCTCAGGATGGCCGCCCTACACCAAAAATTGTTATACATAATATTCAGTCCTTTTTCATTTTGACTCCATATCCATGGAAGTTTTCATCACGGAAATCAAGCAAGTTACAAAGAAGATATGACTTTATTCATCTTTCAACCCCCAGAGGAGGGATGTGAGATGAGCGTCACTTCCATCACCCTCTTAGATCGATGTTGTGGGTCACGAAGAACAACAGAAACACCTTAGTTAAACTTTTACAAGTGTAAATGTTACTAGTAATAAATATATACATTTCCGTTCTAATTTCTCATGAATTCATAAAGTTGAAGAAACAATCGAGTTATTATTTGCGCTTTGATTCACTGGGGTACATTTACCCTCGACTTGTGTTTACCATCAAATACTCTTGCTCTCTGGAACAGAAGAAACAATGTAGCAGCATATATGCAAAGTAAAATAATGCATTTTTTTAGAAAGTAGACAGTAGAGGATTGTCATTAGAACGCCCGCAAAGTCTGGGTAATTAGTCCTGAGTTAGCCACGACACTTTCACCGTGGTTAACAAGTATTTAACGAGTTGGTTAGCATACCTGTGAAGGTGAAGGATTCTGTAGGTGAGCTTCGTTTGCTTGCATTTTATCATTCTCTCATATTTTCTCTCTCGTAATAATTTTTCATGGTGCCTTTACACTATGCTCTTTACTACTCGAAATTCGTGTTGCATATCAATTTACATCCAACAAAGTGCACTGGATGTTTTAATTAAAAATTCAGGTTCACTTCATGATAGATGAATGGAAGCTTCAAGACAAACTAATAGTGAATTAAGACAGATGTACTGCAGTCTCATCACAAATTGAGGGAACTTAATGGGCAGACTGAGCATGATATTATCACTAAGGATTTGAGTTTCAAAATACAAGGTGTTGTAAGGAGTGTATTGAGAATGATTTCTCGACAGATTATGTGACTGTTTCATGATAGACTTCATTTGTTTTTTAATACATGAAATCTAGTTTCAGGACAGCCTATGGGTGTTTTCAGAACACATGCATAGCAGTTCGAAACAAAGTTTCCCACATATTTACATGTACGTTATTTTGGCCATGAGCTGTTTCTGTCTCTGGGATTTTTCCTGCTGCACATCACTGCTTCCTCAGCTTATTCCAAGATGTTCAGAAAGGCTAATACAATTCAGATATATCATATTTTAGTCTATCTCTCTTTCAAAAATAATATATTCGTACGAATATCAACTTTTTCTTTTACATTTCAATCTCCTTCACACAACCGGTGGTTTCTTCATAAAGTCTGGCACTGAGAAGGATGTGGTTGAGTTGCATCAGCCTTCTGAGGCAACCACACGGCCGGCACAAAGCAAGATGGTAAAGAGGCCGAGGTCTGTAATGATACTTGGGAAAATGAAAGAGGAACCAGCAGATATATAATGGGTGTAGCTCAAGCCAGCAGTACAGTCCATAACTGACATCACTGCAGCATGTTCTCGGTAAGACTTCCTCAGGTTCCACAGGTACCAAGATTCTCGGTAAGGCCTCCTCATGGTCTTAGTCATATAATGCCTAAACATAATCTATCTATGAAGTGTTTCAGTCAGATTCGGGTGATTTTTTTAAATATATTTGTGGAACAGGTGGTTGAAGGGAAAGTTTATACATCTTCTGGAAGGGAGTTCCAAGTTTTAGATACTTTTATTTGCATGGAGTTTCTATATAGATTGAATCTAACACAGAGTATTGTGTCTGTGTTGTGTTGCAGCTCTCCAGGAAGAGTCGGAGCCGTGAGTCCAAGTTCTAAGTGTCCTGTATACATATAAGTGGGGATGTGTTTGTGTATTTAGTAAGCTGAAATTTTTTATTATGGCTATTATATTTTACTTGTTTTAAGGGGGATCGAAGTCACGACCGAGCGATGAAACCAGCACCAGGAAATACTTACCCTTGTGGGGGGGGGGGAAATACCATCAATATTACCACCACCTCCACCACCAGTAATAATAACCGCCACCACCACCAACACAAACCCACCACTAACAATAACAAAACCACCACCACCACCAACAAAATCACCACCACCAACAACAAAATCACCACCGCCACCAACAAAACCACCACCACCACCACCACCAACAAAACCACCACCACCAACAAAACCACCACCACCACCACCAAGACCAGCAACAGCAATACCAACGACAACACCAACAGCAACACCAACGACAACACCAACAAAACACCAACGACAACACCAACAACAACAACAACACCACCACCACCACCGCCAATAAGAACAACAAAAGCACCACCACTATCAACAACAACAACAAGAAAACCACCACCACTAACAACAAGAAAACCACCACCAACGCCACCACCACCTCCTCCATTACCACCAAAACCACCATCACCGCTAACACGACAAGCACTGACCACATTATGCAAATTACGTTAACTGTTCATATGAGACGCAGCATTCACTGTGAATATTATTAATACGTAATAAACATTTACATTCTCTTTGATGTTCCCATCATTTATACTTTATTCTTAAAGATAAATTAGAGTTACATGAATCACTTCTACACCAGTAATAAAGTCGTTGCTCACTTGTTTCGTTCGGCGTGCCATCAGATAAACACAAGATTCCAGGATGAGACAAGAACGAAACGAGACTGATCCCAGGGTGAGCCACGAAGTTTGGAGAACTCGCCTTTGCTG
Source organism: Cherax quadricarinatus (assembly GCF_026875155.1). Lineage (NCBI taxonomy): Eukaryota > Metazoa > Arthropoda > Malacostraca > Decapoda > Parastacidae > Cherax > Cherax quadricarinatus. The sequence continues at coordinate 5,306,015 of NC_069481.1, forward strand.
CCTATGTTCACTGTGTGTTAAATGGGTAGCCATTTGTTAGTCATCGGTTGTGGGTCATCACCTCCTTCAGGAAATGTGTCACATTACTTAAGTTTTGTAGATTACTTTGAGTTAATAATCCTCTCTGGTTTGTAGTTATATGAAACTCATCATCTTTATCTTCCTCTTCTTCTTCTGCCTCCTCCTCCTCCTTTTATCATCATCTTCATCTTTCCTCTTTTCATTATCAACACAAGATACGTGTGCAGTAATAAATATTACTGTAAGATAAGATAAGATTTCGTTCGGATTTTTAACCCCGGAGGGTTAGCCACCCAGGATAACCCAAGAAAGTCAGTGCGTCATCGAGGACTGTCTAACTTATTTCCATTGGGGTCCTTAATCTTGTCCCCCAGGATGCGACCCACACCAGTCGAGTAACACCCAGGTACCTATTTTCTGCTAGGTGAACAGGACAATAGTGTAAGGAAACGTCGAAATGTTTCCACCCGCCGGGAATCAAACCCGGGCCCTCCGTGTGTGAAGCGGGAGCTTTAGCCACCAGGCCACCGGGCCACTATATACTATATTCATTCTTCAAGGTGGCAGCATCAGACATCCTTCAAACTCTTACTCAGTCTACTCCTTTTAATACAATGTTACTCATAAGTGGATATAACTTTTCTGTTGCTCGACCGTCGTGACGCCTGTGATTATATCTTGGAATTGGTGGCAGGATGAATACAGTTATAGAGAGCACTGCTGTGTGGTGTGGTAGTTAAGGGCTATGGTTGGAGGGTCGCCACGTAAAGAATAACAATGTGAGTGGTTCTATTTTTGTGTAACGAATTCTTTTATATTTCTATCACGGTGGTTTACATGTGAATTTTCAGACGTTGGTCCTGTGTGCCATAATGAGCGTAGTGGCTGGGGTACCCCAAGGGTACGGGTCGTCGCCTCCCCCGTCTTACGGCACCACTTCAGGTCCTGTAGTTCCCATCCTGAAGGATGAACGTCAGGGACCTGACCAGGCCGGCAACTATAACTTCAACTTCGAAACAGGTGACGGCATCAATCGTCAGGAGCAGGGCGCCCCCCAGGGCCCAGCTGGTGCCGTGGCAGCGCAGGGAGGATGGTCGTGAGTGTCCGTGTTTGCATTAATAACGCCAACTGTTGAGTTAGGAGAGTGTGTTCTACTTTAGCATATCTGACAACAGTCAAACCAATATGATTGAAGGGCAAACAACAGTCAAACCAGTATTCACTGAATGGGTAACTGTTCTGATACCCATCTGTCACTACTGATACAGAAGGTCCTGACGACTAAGGTATTTTCCAGGTTCACCTTTCCCGACGGTACTCTTGGGGAGTTAAAATTCGTGGCTGATAATGAAGGCTACCGCCCGGAGTCTCCCTTGCTGCCCACGCCCCATCCTCTCCCAGCCCACGCCGTCGCCCAGATCGAGTTTGCCCGTCAGCAAGAAGGTGCCGGTCCCAGACCCACGTACGGTACTCCTACTAAACCAGGATACAACTAAACGATGGCCATCTCAACACTTCCCTATCCAACCCGCTATCAAGCTCTCTGCACATAAGTTTTCTGCTAGCTGTCGCTTTTAACTGTTACGTTGAAATCTGTACAGTATATCAACCATGATCAGTGACGACCTCCTGGTCTCTACACACTACACTGCAACACATCTACCATACGACCCTGTATTGTAGATAATTATTTCACAATTACGCTAACGTAATAAATTATTTAAATAATGCATTGAAGTCGAACATGGTTTAGCTTTCTGGCGTTCCATATCCGGCCCTCTGAATCACGCTTTTTCTCCAAATTATTCCTTGGCTATTTTAACACGCATGAGACAAGCAAGGTGTCTGGTGGATACTTCTGTCCTCCCTCAGGTAAAACTACACGAGAAGACTGGAAGGTTAGGACTGGAAAGGTGGAAGCCTGAAAGGGGAATAAAGCTGAGTAACTTAATACTCTTGACCAAGATCAATACCTGAACAAATATTTATCCTTTGAGAGGATCCACTGATGTTGGTAATCCTGGGCATCTTTGGGCATCTATTCATTCTTGGTGGGTAACTGTTCTTCCTCCGTGAGCAACTTTTTTTTTCCATGGTCACCACCTCTTTCTTTGTGGGCATCTCTTCCTCCGTGCTCACTTTCTCTTCCTCAGCAAATGCTTCCTCTTCCTCAGTTGGCATCTCATCTTCATGCGTGGACATCTCTTCCTTCGCGTTCATGTCCTCTTCCTCCTTGGGCTCCTCCTTTTCATCTGTGTGCACCTCATCTTCCTCTACCCCTGACCAGCATAACTGAAGGCTCACTATCTTCATCATCTCCAGTCTTCCCTGTCACCGCAGCTTCCAGTATGATATCTTAATTTGTGTATATTGTTTGTTCCTTTAAACATGTTCATTAAATAAAACTTTTGTGTTCTTACAATTTCTAATTCTTCCTCTGAGGATCTCGACCAGGGTTTAAGGCGGTAGTGTAACTCTTTTTTTTTAACACATTGACCGCTTCCCACCGAGGCAGGGTGACCCGAAAAAGAAGAAACACTTTCATCATCACTCACTACATCACTGTCTTGCCAGAGTCGTGCCGATACTACAGTTCAAAAACTGCAACATTCTCCCCCCTTCCTTCAGAGCACAAGCACTGTACTACCCACCTGTGTAACTGTTGACACTAAATATGTGTGATCCTATCAAATCTTAGTATCTTGTATATCGTGATCAAGTTATCTTTGGATGAATAAGTAACGTGTACAACACTTCGGTATCTTTATTGCCGAAAATTGTCACCTGAGCATTTGGATTCTTTAGTCGAATACTGGAAATGTAACAGTGGAGACTGTAGATGTGTTGAGGTGGTCAGTCCCTCAGCCTCTGCTTCATACTAAGGGACTGGGCCACCTCCAGTGTTATAGTCACCTGTATTTGACTCGAGAGGTCTGCTGCGCATGCGATACGTTTCGGCAATAAACATACCCAAGTGTTGCACATGTGTCTTATTTATCAACTGGTCGGTATAGTAGACCATCCGTAATATATGTTTTCCTTTGCTATTCATTCGTCTAGAGGAGTTAGGATTAGCTCTTCCTCTCATTATCTTGCTCTACTCTCATTATCCTACTCTACTCTCATTATCCTGCTCTCCACTCTGCTGAGCTTCTGAACGTACTACATCTGTGAGCACCATCACACCTGCTGATGTTCACCATCACACCTCTTCTGTGAGGCACCATCTCACCTGCTGTTGTGCACCATCACACCTCTTCTGTGAGGTACCATCTCACCTGCTGTTGTGCACCATCACACCTCTTCTGTGAGGTACCATCTCACCTGCTGTTGTGCACCATCACACCTCTTCTGTGAGGTACCATCTCACCTGCTGTTGTGCACCATCACACCTCTTCTGTGAGGTACCATCTCACCTGCTGTTGTGTACCATCTCACCTGCTGTCGAGCACTATCACAGCTGTAATCACCGTCTGCGAGAAACTATTAAGCATGACCAGCAGGTTAAGAGATATGACAGGAAGATAATTTAATAACTAGTAATCTAACACAGGCAGAACGTTGATTTATTTTTCTCTGCAGACTGTTGATATATTTTGGGTTGGGCAAATATTTTTTGGGTTGGGCAAATGTTTTTTTGGGTTGGGCAAATATTTTGTTGGGTTGGGCAAATGTTTTTTTGGGGTTGGGCAAATATTTTGTTAGTGGGAAGGATTGTAAAGGGCATAAGAACATAAGAAAGGAGGAACACTGCAGGAGGCCTGTTGGCCCATACTAGGCAGGTCCTTTACAATTCATCCCACTAACAAAACATTTGCCCAACCCAATTTTCAATGCCACCCAAGAAATAAGCTCTGATGTGAAAGTCCCACTCAAATCCAACCCCTCCCACTCATGTACTTATCCAACCTAAATTTTAAACTACCCAAAGTCCCAGCCTCAATAAACCAGCTAGGTAGACTGTTCCACTCATCAACTACCCTATTTCCAAACCAATACTTTCCTATGTCCTTTCTAAATCTAAACTTATCTAATTTAAATCCATTACTGCGGGTTCTCTCTTGGAGAGACATCCTCAAGACCTTATTAATATCCCCTTTATTAATACCTATCTTCTACTTATACACTTCGATCAGGTCTCCCCTCATTCTTCGTCTAACAAGTGAATGTAACTTAAGAGTCTTCAATCTTTCTTCATAAGGAAGATTTCTAATGCTATGTATTAATTTAGTCATCCTACGCTGAATGTTTTCTAACGAATTTATGTCCATTCTGTAATATGGAGACCAGAACTGAGCTGCATAATCTAGGTGAGGCCTTATAATGATGTATAAAGCTGCAGTATGACCTCTGGACTTCTGTTGCTTACACTTCTTGATATAAATCCCAGTAATCTATTTGCCTTATTACGTACGCTTAGGCATTGCTGTCTTGGTTTAAGGTTGCTGCTCACCATAACCCCCAAGTCCTTTTCGCAATCTGTATGGCTAAGTTCTACATCATTTAACTTATAAGTACTAGGGTTATGGGCACTCCCAAGCTTCAGAACATTGCATTTATCTACATTGAACTGCATCTGCCACTTTTCTGACCAAGAATAGAGTTTGTTTAAATCCTCCTGAAGTTCCATAACATCTACGTTTGAACAATTATCCTACCTATCTTTGTGTCATCGGCGAATTTGCTCATATCACTAGTAATTCCCTCATAAAGATCATTGTTATATATTATAAACAACAACGGGCCCAAGACTGATTCCTGTGGAACGCCACTTTTTTACAGATCCCCACTCGGATTTAACCCCATTTATGGACACTCTCTGCTTCCTGTCAGTGAGCCATGACTCGATCCACGAGAGCACTTTTCCCCAATGCCATGAGCTGCCACTTTCTTTAACAGTTTTATGGTGCGGAATCTATAAAAAGCCTTACTAAAATCTAAGTAAATAATATCAAATTCTTTATCGTGGTCAACAGCCTCAAAAGCTTTACTGAAGAAAGTTAATAAATTAGCCCAAGATCAGTCTCTTGTGAATCCATGCGAGTATCATTAATCAAGCTATGCTTTATCAAACATGGCTTTTATAATCTCAGCTATAATTGATCTAGTAATTTGCCTACAATTGAGGTCAGGCTTATTGGGCGGTAATTTGACGGTAACGACTTGTCCCTGTTTTAAAAATAGGAATTACATTAGCCATCTTCCACATATCAGACACTACACCTGTTTGAAGAGATAAATTAAAAATATTAGTTAATGGTTCACAGAGTTCCATTTTGCATTCCTTAAGAACCCTTGAAAAACCTCATCAGGACCCGGCGACTTATTTTGCTTCAGTCTGTCTATCTGCTTCAAAACCCATTTCACTAGTGACTGTGACGTTACATAATTTTCTTCTTCTAGCCCACTATAAAAATTAATTACTGGATATATTGTTAGTGTCTTCCTGTGTAAAAAACTGAGAGAAATTAATTATTAAAAATCGAGCACATTTCATTCTCTTTGTCAGTAAGGTGCCCATAGTTATTTTTAAGGGGACCTATCTTATCTCTAACTTTTGTTCTATGGGACCTGGAAAAAACTTTTTGGGTTAGTTTAGAATCCCTAGCAACTTTAATTTCATAGTCCCTTTTAGCTTTTTTATCCCTTTTTAATGTCCCTCTTAATGTCAATATACTGTTTTCATAAGATGACCCTCACCTCTTTTGATACGCCTATAAATTCCCTTTCTTATCCCCTAGTAGATATTTGAGCCTATTATTCATCCATTTTGGGTCATTTCTATTTGTTTCAAATTTCTTTATATGGGATAAACGTTTTTCGAGCAGCATGTATGTGTTCAGAAAACTGTCATATTGATAGCTCACTTCTTTAAACCCAGTCAACAGATGATAAGTGTTCTCTAAGCCCATCGTAATCTGTAAGCGAAAATCTGGGACTGTTACTGAGTTATCGCTACTATCGTATTTCATTCAATGCTAAATGTAATTGATTTTGGTCGCTAGCACCCAGTTCCTCTGAAATTTCTAAATTATTAACAAGGGATTCATTGTTTGCCATAACTAAGTCAAGCAGGTTTTTTCCCCCTTGTAGGTTCTGTCAAAAACTGCTTCAAAAAAAATCTTGAACTACTTCTAAGAGTCGTATGATTCTAAATTCCCAGTCAAAAAATTCCAATCAATATGACTAAAGTTAAAGTCCCCTAGAATTACTACATTATCGTCCCTTGTGGCCTTAACAATTTCCTCCCATAGTAGTCTCCTTGGTCCCTATCTAAGTTTGGGGGACAGTATATCACTCCTAAAATCAGTTTTTCTTGCCCCTCTGAAAATTATATCAAAACAGACTCTGTATGTGTTACTTCAGACTTAATAACCCGTTTTTATGCAACAGTTTCAAGCGATTCGGACTACATTGCCACCCCCCCCCCCTTCCCGATACTTCTATGTACTTGGAACAATTTAAAACCCTGAATATGACATTCTGCAGGCATGTCCCGACTTTTTGAATTAAATCACGTCTCAGTTAAGGCAAATACATCAATGTTACCTGCACTAGCAACTAATCTCAACTCGTCCTTCTTTTTCCTAGCATTTACGGCAATTAGCATAATAAAACTTTGAAAGACTCTCCTTTCTCTTTACCCTTTCTGCTCATTTCTGTTTTTCTACAAAACCCTATTATGCCTTATCACCCAAGTCCCGGCTTTTATATTACCTCGTTCTGCTTATTACTAGTTCCCCTAGACCTCGTGATATTACTACACTGGGACTTCACTGTTTTCCTGCCAAAACCCATACCACTAACTATTCCTAGTTTAAAGTCCTAACTGTCCCTCCACTGCAGTTGCCAGGCTAGCACCCCCGACCTAGATAAGTGAACCCATCCCTGCATACATGTCATTTCTGCCCTAGAAGAGGTCCCCGTTGTCAATGAATGTTACCGCAATTTTCCCTTTCAGTATTTGTCCAGCCCAATTGGGCACCCAATGGCCCTGGACAACCATTCATTTCCAACTCCTCTCCTTGGCAAAATACCACATATGGGCAGGGTTCCCACCCTTACTCCTAATTATTTCTATTGCTGACCTATACCTGCTAATCAGGTCTTCACTCCTACGTCTGCCACTCGTTGCCCCCAGCACTGAGACAGATAATGGATTGCTCCCATTACCTCTCATGATGTCATCCCGACGGCTAACAAAATCCTCCATCCAGCCCCCCCCCGAAAGCAAACTCTCTGTCTCCTACTCTGTCCTTCAAGCAGAACGCCCTATCCATATACCTAACTTGGCTATCCCCAACAACAACAATATCTTACCTTCCTTGGTGTCGTTCGTCGTGATGTTCCCAGTGTTGACTCACATTCGTCGGGTAGCCCCTGAGAATGTATTAGATGTTTCCACAAAGTTTCCACGGGAGTCTCTTTTTCTTCATCGTTTCTACCTTTCCATTTTGTCTTCTTGATCGTCAACTTCGTTCCCTGCTGTCCAGCCACTGACCAGTTTCCCTTCTTGACCTCAGGACTCAAAACAGGAGGACTACTACGAATCTTCTTGTTTTCCTCGGTCAGTCGCCGAATCTCCAACTTCGCCATCCTCAATTCTTCTTTAAGCTGTTGGTAAAGTTGCTCGATGGAGGGCATCTTGCTTCAATTCATAGAGAGCGCGCAAACAGGTCTTCACAGAGCTAAGTACACGTCAACACTGCGCAAAAGCCAACTCAATCAGGAGCTACTGCGCAGCACGTCCGCACGGCCCAATAGCGATGCGAACACTGTCAATGCAGGAGTATGCCTAGTATGGGCCAACAGGCCTACTGCAGTGTTCCTCCTTTCTTATGTTCTTATGATTGTGAAGGACCTGCCTAGTATGGGCCAACAGGCCTGCTGCAGTGTTCCTCCTTTCTTATGTTCTTAGTGTCACAACACATCAGATATACCACAACCATAACATTCATCAAAGATTATCCTGGTATACATTCTGATGAGTATATCTCTCTTGATATATGTACAATGCTAGCAACAATGCATGTTGTTCAATGTGGATAGATGTAATGGGAAGGGGGAAGGAGTTGCATTGTATGTTCGAGAAAATATTTATTGTTGCATAAAAACAGGTATAAAAATAGATGGAGCAGTAACAGAGTCTGGGTAGAGTTCGTGGAGGGTCAAGAAAAACTAATTATAGGTGTAATATACCGACCTCCAGGCTTGGATCACGATAGAGGGAGACTTCTTTGGGACGAAATTGTTAGGGCTTCTGGACACAGTAACATAGTCATAGTAGGGGACTTTAACTTTAGTCAAATTGACTGGAATTCTTTGACAGGTAATCTAGAGTCCAGTGACTTTATGGAAACAGTTCAGGACTGTTTTCTGAAACAGAGTGTAACTAAGCCTACCAGGGGTAATAATTTGCTAGACCTAGTCTTGAACATTAAAATGGTATAAAATACCGACAGGTTGTTAGGTAAGACACATATGCAACAGTTAGGTATCTTTATTTCGAAACGTTTCGCCTACACAGTAGGCTTCTTCAGTCGAGTACAGAAAAGTTGATAGAAGCAGAAGATACTTGAAGACGATGTAATCAGTCCATCACCCTTAAAGCTTTGAGGTGGTCAGTCCCGCAGTCTGGAGAAGAGTATTGTTCCATAGTATGAAACAATTTCCTCCCATAGCAGTCTCCCTTGGTCCCTGTCTAAGTTTGGGGGACAGTATATCACTCCTAAAATCAGTTTTTCATGCCCCTCTGAAAATTCTATCCAGACTCTGTATGTGTTACTTCAGACTTAATACCCGTTTTTATGCAACAGTTCAAGCGATCTCGGACATACAATGCCACCCCACCCCCCTTCCCGATACTTCTATCTACTTGGAACAATTTAAAACCCTGAATGTGACATTCCGCAGGCATGTCCCGACTTTATGAATTAAACCACGTCTCAGTTAAGGCAAAAACATCAATGTTACCTGCACTAGCAACTAATCTCAACTCGTCCATCTTATTCCTAGCACTACGGCTATTAGCATAATAAACATTGAAAGACTCTCCTTTCTCTTTACCCTTCGTGCTCATTTCTGTTTTTCTACTAAACCTATTACTGTCCTTATCACCCAGTGTCACTGGCTTTTCAATATCTACCTCGTTCTGCTTATTTCTAGTTCCCCTAGAACTCATAATATTGCTACACTGGGACTTCACTGTTTTCCTGCCAAAACCCATACCACTAACTATTCCTAGTTTAAAGTCCTAACAGCTCCCTCCACTGCAGTTGCCAGTGCCCCCACACCAGACCTAGATAAGTGAACCCCATCCCTGGCATACATGTCATTTTTGCCATAGAAGAGGTCCCAGTTGTCAATGAATGTTACCGCATTTTCCTTACAGTATTTGTCCAGACAACAATTGACACCAATTGCCCTGGACAATCATTCATTTCCAACTCCCCTCCTTGTCAAAATACCACATATGACAGGGTTCCCACCCTTACTCCTAATTATTTCTATTGCTAACCTATACCTGCTAATCAGGTCTTCACTCCTACGTCTGCCAACATCGTTGCCTCCAGCACTGAGACAGATAATAGGATTGCTCCCATTACCTCTCATGATGTCATCCAGACGGCTAACAATATCCTCCATCCCAGCCCCAGGAAAGCAAACCCTCTGTCTCCTACTCCTGTCCTTCAAGCAGAACGCCCTATCCATATACCTAACTTGGCTAACCCCAACAACAACAATATTCTTACCTTCATTGGTGTCGTTCGTCGTGACGTTCCCAGTAGTCGACTCACATTGGTCGGGTAGCACTGAGAATGTATTAGATGTTTCCACAACAGTTTCCACGGCAGTCTCTTTCTTCTTCATCGTTTCTACCTTTCCATTCGTCTTCTTGATCGTCAACTTCGTTCCCTGCTGTCCAGCCACTGACCAGTTTCCCTTCTTGACCTGAGGACTCAAAACAAGAGGACTACTACGAATCTTATTGTTTTCCTCGGTCAGTCGCCGAATCTCCATCTTCGCCATCCTCAATTCTTCCTTAAACTGTTGGTAAAGTTGCTCGATGGAGGGCATCTTGCTTCAATCCGTAGAGAGCGCACAAACAGGTCTTCACAGAGCTAAGTACACGTCACCACTGACGTGGTGACGTGTAGTCGATAGTCATAGTCGATAGTCATAAAAACCAATTAGCCAATTAATCATCGCTGTGATTCCCGGAGAAAGATTAAGATTTTTTAGATTTTGCCACCGAAGTGGCTAGTTTATTGTGCACCCCATATCTATCCTGTGGACGGTAGCACAAGAGCGTATGGACACACAAAAAGCCTAGAAACTAGGCCCCAAAAGGGCTAGCAAGTGTACATTTGAATTTATGTCTACAGATCACTTCTCTGTTACAAGCAAATTTAGGAAATTTGCTTAGTATATCTGGAATCTTATTTTCATTAATAGGATATCTTGACATGTCACATAGGTTATTATACTGTCTCTGTATTCCTCAGTAAGTGGACAATTAAGCACATATTGTTCAAGACAGTGACCATATGCCTGACCTCATAATTTGCATTTGGTTTGATCATTATCTGTGTGTCTCCCAAACTGCCAGAAGTACTTGTAACCAAGCCTAAGCCTGGCCACTACAACTTCAGTCAGTCTGTTCACATTGCAAGTTACTCCATAAACATACTTATCTACATTATGTTTCATATGGGTTATAGATCTTTACTAGGTTCAATTGCATCCATAAAAATCATTTCATTTTTATTTCTCGTATATTTTTCCCTGATCTAACACGATATACCCAAGTTATATACATTCCCCTTTTGTTATCTTTTTGGCAAAACTTTCAATTTAATCATAAAGGGGAGAAATCCAATGTTGAGGGGATCCATGAAATTGTACTTTAAATTCCCCTTTTTCCCCCGGTTTTTTTGAGATTAAAAGGCTTCCCCAGTGAGCATGTTGTTAGAGTCATTACATGAGCCAAGAGCCTTCAATGATGACAGAATCAGTAATGATAGATCTAAGCTCAGTGTCATAAGTTAGTTATAGCGCCATTAGGATTGCAAACAATTCGGTTGCAGTGTAGACGCCCAGTTGTTAATTCTTAGCCTAGTTCAACAAATTTATTACCGTTCTTAACTAGGGAGATGGCAACAAGAGCAGATGCAGCCCTGCCAGAAGACACCTGTTTAGATCCCTCAGTGTATATAACTTGTGATAACTCATTACTGCCAGCTAGGCGAGAAATTTCTTCTTGAGCAGTTGCTTTAACATGTGATTTAAGGAAGGGATTACTAGCAATGAGCTTCTTGGGAGGGACTTGCAGGTATGTGATATTAAATGAGCACATCTTGCATAGAGGGGTGAAATGCTCTTGTTGTCTACAGTGATACAGTTCATGCAGGTTATAAAACTTAATATAACTGCATGTTTTCACAATCCATTTAGATCTGTGTGTATTTACTTATAGAAATTTAGCGAGTCATAGTGACAGTGTCTGGTTCATTTCTTAACATTCTAATACCGAGTACAGTGTTAATTTCAATAATCCTATCACTGATACTAGAAATACCCAGCTCCTTTCTCATATTAAGAACCTTTGTAGATTTGGGACAGCCAAGAATAATTCTGAGAGCTTCATTTTACATTAACTCCAAGGGTCGGAGAGAAGTTTTTCTAGCTAATGTCAACATGGGAGCAGCATAATCAATTAAGGACCTAACACAGGCTATGTACATCATTCTCAGGATTCTCACATTAGCACCATAGCTGGGGTTGTAGCCAGCAACATTAGCACCATAGTTGGGGTTGTAGCCAGCAACATTAGCACCATAGCTGGGGTTGTAGCCAGCAACATTAGCACCATAGTTGGGGTTGTAGCCAGCAACATTAACGCCATAGTAGGGGTTGTAGCCAGCAACATTAGCACCATAGTTGGGGGTTGTAGCCAGCAACATTAGCACCATAGTTGGGGTTGTAGCCAGCAACATTAGCACCATAGTTGGGGTTGTAGCCAGCAACATTAGCACCATAGTAGGGGTTGTAGCCAGTAACATTAGCACCATAGTAGGGGTTGTAGCCAGCTACATTAGCACCATAGTAGGGGTTGTAGCCAGCAACATTAGCACCATAGCTGGGGTTGTAGCCAGCAACATTAGCACCATAGCTGGGGTTGTAGCCAGCAACATTAGCACCATAGTTGGGGTTGTAGCCAGCAACATTAGCACCATAGTTGGGGTTGTAGCCAGCAACATTAGCACCATAGTTGGGGTTGTAGCCAGCAACATTAGCACCATAGTTGGGGGTGTAGCCAGCAACATTAACACCATAGTTGGGGTTGTAGCCAGTAACATTAGCACCATAGTTGGGGTTGTAGCCACAAACATTAGCACCATAGTTGGGGTTGTAGCCAGTAACATTAGCACCATAGTTGGGGTTGTAGCCAGTAACATTAGCACCATAGTTGGGGTTGTAGCCAGTAACATTAGCACCATAGTTGGGGTTGTAGCCAGTAACATTAGCACATAGTTGGGGTTGTAGCCAGTAACATTAGCACCATAGTTGGGGTTGTAGCCAGTAACATTAGCACCATAGTTGGGGTTGTAGCCAGCAACATTAGCACCATAGTTGGGGTTGTAGCCAGTAACATTAGCACCATAGTTGGGGTTGTAGCCAGTAACATTAGCACCATAGTAGAGGTTGTAGCCAGTAACATTAGCACCATAGTAGGGGTTATAGCCAGTAACATTAGCACCATAGTTGGGGTTGTAGCCAGCAACATTAACACCATAGTTGGGGTTGTAGCCAGTAACATTAGCACCATAGTAGGGGTTGTAGCCAGTAACATTAACACCATAGTTGGGGTTGTAGCCAGTAACATTAGCACCATAGTTGGGGTTGTAGCCAGTAACATTAGCACCATAGTTGGGGTTGTAGCCAGTAACATTAACACCATAGTTGGGGTTGTAGCCAGTAACATTAGCACCATAGTAGGGGTTGTAGCCAGTAACATCAGC
>NC_069481.1:5324057-5366557 GCF_026875155.1 Cherax quadricarinatus
CAACATTTCGACCAGTACTTTTTCTGGTACTAGTAAGCGAAATGCTAGAAAAAAAAAAATGCCAGGAATCCCTATTCGAAGATAATATGAAATTAAAGTAGATGCTAAAGCTGTAAGTGACTGGAAAAGGTTTCAATGTGACCTAGACAATTTGTAAGGACGGTCTGAGAAATAACTATCAAGGGGGAGGCCTGGTCAAGGACTGGGTCGCGGGGGCGCTGACCTTTGGAATACCCTGCAGTTAGACTCCAGGTAGGGAACCCAAGCAGTCACACGTATTGAGCACTGGACGGCCTTCTCGGGTTTTGCACCTCTTTTCTTGATTATAATGACAATACTTTTATGAAAATGAGAAAAGGTACAGTGAAGGCTGTAAACATCACTCGTGGACAAGATCAAGGGTTGAGTGCAGAGGATCGTAATAAGCAAAGAGAAAGGATTAAAGGGAGACTGAATGCGATAAATGTGATGGCAATTGGGGGATTATAAGATCAAGGGAGACAGGATTATGACGTAAAAATGCATAGAAATATGAACAAGGAGGCACAGATGAAGGCTATATTTGTAAACTCCACGACGACCAATGCCATAAATGGTAATATTTAAGATTTTGTATAGATATACCCATATATCTTGAGTGAACACCTCTGGGGACCGGGAGTGGACGCCTCTTGAAATATCTCAGGCTAATTTACAAACACGAAATATTAGGCATTTTTATGGAGAAAATTCATCACTGTTAACAATAGATAATAAATAAGCATATATATTTCTACTGCGGTCTGCTATTTGTGGTTCTCGCAATTGTCCTGGGGAGAAAATTTTATTCATTGAACACAATGGATGAAGCTCTTCAAGAACGCAATGGATGCAGCTCCTCAAGAACGCAATGAATGCACTTCCTCAAGAACGCAATGAATGCACTTCCTCAAGAACGTAATGGATTAAGTTCATGAAGAACGCAATGAAAGTAGCTCTTCAAGGACGTAATGGCTACTGCTCTTTTTAAGACATGAAGAGTAAAAATTCATCCAAAACACATTAAAAAACGTAGTTCATGTTGAGATGTCATGGGCGGTCATGAAGTGTTTGTCAAAACCAAATGCATAAACTCAGTGCATCCGATATTATCGTCACTCACAAGTTACTTAAGGCAGTATTCGTTTAGTTGTATCCTGGTCTGGCAGGAGCGCCGTACGTGGGTCTAGGACCAGCAGCTTCTTGCTGACGGGCAAACTCGATCTGCGCGATGGCGTGGGCTGGGAGAGGATGGGGCGTGGGCAGCAGGGGAGACTCAGCACGGTAACCTGCACCGTCAGCAACGAACTTGAAGACTCCTGGACTGCCGTCGGGGAAGGTGAACCTGCAAGAACATGGACGTACAGAGTCTGTTGTCAACAGCACTCAGTGATGGCGTAATAATTTGATATCAGCCTATCCATAATGGCAAAAGTTTTATTTAAATTTGTTACTGGCCTATATATTATTGACAAAATGATAATCATCTAGATATTTTATACAATCTCGATGGTTTATGTAGCAGCAATATTAGCCAGATACTCACGACCATCCTCCCTGGGCTGCCACGGCACCAGCTGGGCCCTGGGGGGCGCCCTGTTCTTGACGACTGATGCCATCACCAGTCTCGAAGTTGAAGTTATAGTTGCCGGCCTGGTCAGGTCCCTGACGATCATCCTTCAGGATGGGAACTACAGCACCTGAGGGGGCGCTGTAGGAGGGACGTGGAGGTGGACCGTATCCCTGTGGCGCCGCGGCCACTACTGCCACCATGACACACAGGACCAACTTCTGAAAGATATATTTTATAGTAATGGCTAATGAGGGACTTATTACCTCACCTTTTGTATACAGCTCTACAGTCTTCACATGTTCTTGTATGTTACTGATAAAGCAACTGGATGGCGAAATGTCTACAAGTAAAGATATTCAGAAGTTGCACATTATATAATCCTTCATCTTACCTATAATGTATAACATTCATTACAGCTCCTAACTAACCTAATATTTCCCAAGAACCAGCTAAAATGTACATGTGATATATATAATATATATATATATATATATATATATATATATATATATATATATATATATATATATATATAGGAGAGGAGAGTTATTAAATGGAGAGTTAGAGGTATTGGGAAGATGGAGGGAATATTTTGAGGAATTGTTAAATGTTGATGAAGATAGGGAAGCTGTGATTTCGTGTATAGGGCAAGGAGGAATAACATCTTGTAGGAGTGAGGAAGAGCCAGTTGTGAGTGTGGGGGAAGTTCGTGAGGCAGTAGGTAAAATGAAAGGGGGTAAGGCAGCCGGATTGATGGGATAAAGATAGAAATGTTAAAAGCAGGTGGGGATATAGTTTTGGAGTGGTTGGTGCAATTATTTAATAAATGTATGGAAGAGGGTAAGGTACCTAGGGATTGGCAGAGAGCATGCATAGTTCCTTTGTATAAAGGCAAAGGGGATAAAAGAGAGTGCAAAAATTATAGGGGGATAAGTCTGCTGAGTATACCTGGTAAAGAATGGTAGAGTTGTTATTGAAAGAATTAAGAGTAAGACGGAGAATAGGATAGCAGATGAACAAGGAGGCTTTAGGAAAGGTAGGGGTGTGTGGACCAGGTGTTTACAGTGAAACATATAAGTGAACAGTATTTAGATAAGGCTAAAGAGGTCTTTGTGGCATTTATGGATTTGGAAAAGGCGTATGACAGGGTGGATAGGGGGGCAATGTGGCAGATGTTGCAAGTGTATGGTGTAGGAGGTAGGTTACTGAAAGCAGTGAAGAGTTTTTACGAGGATAGTGAGGCTCAAGTTAGAGTATGTAGGAAAGAGGGAATATTATTTCCCAGTAAAAGTAGGCCTTAGACAAGGATGTGTGATGTCACCGTGGTTGTTTAATATATTTATAGATGGGGTTGTAAGAGAAGTAAATGCGAGGGTCTTGACAAGAGGCGTGGAGTTAAAAGATAAAGAATCACACACAAAGTGGGAGTTGTCACAGCTGCTCTTTGATGATGACACTGTGCTCTTGGGAGATTCTGAAGAGAAGTTGCAGAGATTGGTGGATGAATTTGGTAGGGTGTGCAAAAGAAGAAAATTAAAGGTGAATACAGGAAAGAGTAAGGTTATGAGGATAACAAAAAGATTAGGTGATGAAAGATTGAATATCAGATTGGAGGGAGAGAGTATGGAGGAGGTGAATGTATTCAGATATTTGGAGTGGACGTGTCAGCGGATGGGTCTATGAAAGATGAGGTGAATCATAAAATTGATGAGGGAAAAGAGTGAGTGGTGCACTTAGGAGTCTTGTGGAGACAAAGAACTTTGTCCTTGGAGGCAAAGAGGGGAATGTATGAGAGTATAGTTTTACCAACGCTCTTATATGGGTGTGAAGCATGGTGATGAATGTTGCAGCGAGGAGAAGGCTGGAGGCAGTGGAGATGTCGTGTCTGAGGGCAATGTGTGGTGTGAATATAATGCAGAGAATTCGTAGTTTGGAAGTTAGGAGGAGGTGCGGGATTACCAAAACTGTTGTCCAGAGGGCTGAGGAAGGGTTGTTGAGGTGATTCGGACATGTAGAGAGAATGGAGCGAAACAGAATGACTTCAAGAGTGTATCAGTCTGTAGTGGAAGGAAGGCGGGGTAGGGGTCGGCCTAGGAAAGGTTGGAGAGAGGGGTTAAAGGAGGTTTTGTGTGCGAGGGGCTTGGACTTCCAGCAGGTGTGCATGAGCGTGTTTGATAGGAGTGAATGGAGACAAATGGTTTTTAATACTTGACGTGCTGTTGGAGTGTGAGCAAAGTAACATTTATGAAGGGGTTCAGGGAAACCGGCAGGCCGGACTTGAGTCCTGGAGATGGGAAGTACAGTGCCTGCACTCTGAAGGAGGGGTGTTAATGTTGCAGTTTAAAAACTGTAGTGTAAAGCACCCTTCTGGCAAGACAGTGATGGAGTGAATGATGGTGAAAGTTTTTCTTTTTCGGGCCACCCTGCCTTGGTGGGAATCGGCCAGTGTGATAATAATAATAATAAAATATATATATATATAAAATATATATGTCGTGCCGAATAGGCAGAACTTGCGATCTTGGCTTAAATAGCAACGTTCATCTTGCCATATAAGACAAGTGAAAATTTGTTTATGCAATAATTTCGCCAAAATCATTCTGAACCAAACGAAAAAAATATATTTAACTGTGTTTGTTTAGTATTAAATTAGTAAACAAATCTAAAATATATTTAGTTGGGTTAGTCTGAAATAAATTGTGCTTGTTATAATAAGGTTAGGTAAGTTTTCTAAGTTCCTTTCGGTGCAAAATTATAAATTTTTACATCAACATTAATGAAAAAAATATATATTTAAACGTATAAGAGAAAATTTTAGAAAGGACTTAATTTTAAATGAGTTCTTGCTAATTGACCAGTTTTACATATTCGGCACGACATATATATATATATATATATATATATATATAATATATATATATATATATATATATATCACTATAGATCAGTCAGTTCTCCTGCACACCAGCCGCCACGTAGTTTAGGAATGTAAGAAAGTTCCAAATTTTGTCGACAGTTTACAAGTCACAAGTGTAACAGTAAACAGATAATTCCTAAACATCTCAGTAAATTATATCTGAGAAATGTTAGGAAATATTTATGACTTGTTGAAAGTAAATGTTAATAAATAATATTCTTGGGGTGTCCTCATAGACATTTGTTGTTCGTAAGTTCCTAATCCTTCGAACTGAAGTTCTCTCTGTCTTCCTTGGATCAAACTGTGTTATAACACATTACCATACACATTGCCAGATTCTTTGTTACCCCTGCGGCTTTAGTGCTTCCCAATTAATATTTTAATTTGCCTGTAGATGAAATAGTCAATATTGACTAAGTATAACCAAACTTTACAAAAATGTATACTTGCGTTACGTATTTAAAAAGATTTTATGCATTATGATCGTTTTATGATCATACATGATCATACAGAAATACTGGCGATTATTTACACTACTAATGTGATTTATCAGTTACTAACTTGAGTTTAATTAGAATGAAAAATGTAAATATATGGAGTATGTGGTATTTTATTAGCGTAAGTTGTTTAATTTTTATTAACACATCGGCCGTTTCCTACCTTTGGCAAGACAGTGATGCAGTGAATGATGATGAAAGTGATTATTATTTTTCGGGTCACGTTATTACTCATTATTATTATTATTATTGCTGCCATCTAGAAGCAAATGCTAAGCTTGTATGGTTGATATTGCTGCGGTGTACACGTGAACTGTGCACCTCAGAGTGACCAACCCAGGACCGTCCAGAACAGTAGTTCTTATCGATGGTTGGGTTAGATAAGATTCGTCAGGAAACAGGACAAGTGTTTCCTGACTCGGATCTTTTGGTCATCTGTCAGTTCCGCTGGCTTACCCCTCCACCCTTTTAAAAATTAAGGCTATAATTATAAACGAGATATTCTTACCGAGAACATGTTGCTTGTGATGTCTGGCATTGAGTGTCGTGGTGATGCAGCTGCACCCGTTATATACCTGCTGGCTCCTCCCCTTCCCTCCCTGGCATCATCTAGTTCTCGTCCTCTTCAACTTCTCGTTGCCTTTGACCGTGGAGCGGCAGAGAAGTCGACCATGCTGTGTCGCAACACTTCTCTCAGTGTATTAAGGTCACCAGCCAAACTCGTGAAAACAGCAGTGCTCATGCGTACTCTGCAATGTCAATGCTTATTTCCTCTCAATGGTGTTCTTTGTATATATATATTATTGTAACCACGAACGAGTGGTATTGATCAGTAACAACACTGCGCTAGCCAAGGATTCGAACCCATGTTGTACTGGCCTGCCTCATGGTAAGCGAGAACCATATGACGCTTTAAATCACAGGACCACCCACCCTAGGGTTGGGTGGTCCTGAATATATATAAAATATATAATATATATAATATATATATATTATAATATATATATATATATATATATATATATTTCTATTGAGTAATATCTCCATGTGTGTGCACTGAAAGCTGAGGGAGGCATTTATCTCACTATACATTCACTTAAGAATTTAATTTCAATACGCCCATTTTTTGGGTCTAAAATATTCATGACTAGTGATCAGGTGACATGCAGCCTTGACGACCCTCGTGTGTCGATCAGGTGGCATGCAGCCTTGACGACCCTCGTATGTCGATCAGGTGGCCTGCAACCTTGACGACCCTCGTGTGTCGATCAGGTGGCCTGCAACCTTGACGACCCTCGTGTGTCGATCAGGTGGCATGCAGCCTTGACGACCCTCGTATGTCGATCAGTGGCCTGCAACCTTGACGACCCTCGTGTGTCGATCAGGTGGCCTGCAACCTTGACGACCCTCGTGTGTCGATCAGGTGGCCTGCAACCTTGACGACCCTCGTGTGTCGATCAGGTGGCCTGCAACCTTGACGACCCTCGTGTGTCGATCAGCTTGGATACTAATTATCCAAGCGAGCAAACCTGTGTCGTAACATCACCTGGCTGCAGGTAACATCACCTGGCTGCAGGTAACATTACCTGGCTGCAGGTAACATCACCTGACTGCAGGTAACATCACCTGGCTGCAGGTAACATCACCTGACTGCAGGTAACATCACCTGGCTGCAGGTAACATCACCTGGCTGCAGGTAACATCACCTGACTGCAGGTAACATCACCTGACTGCAGGTAACATCACCTGGCTGCAGGTAACATCACCTGGCTGCAGGTAACATCACCTGGCTGCAGGTAACATCACCTGACTGCAGGTAACATCACCTGACTGCAGATAACATCACCTGGCTGCAGGTAACATCACCTGGCTGCAGGTAACATCACCTGACTGCAGGTAACATCACCTGGCTGCAGGTAACATCACCTGGCTGCAGGTAACATCACCTGACGCAGGTAACATCACCTGGCTTCAGGTAACATCCCCTGGCTGCAGGTAACATCACCTGACTGCAGGTAACATCACCTGACTGCAGGTAACTTCACCTGGCTGCAGGTAACATCACCTGGCTGCAGGTAACATCACCTGGCTGCAGGTAACATCACCTGGCTGCAGGTAACATCACCTGGCTGCAGGTAACATCACCTGGCTGCAGGTAACATCACCTGGCTGCAAGGTAACATCACCTGGCTGCAGTAACATCACCTGGCTGCAGTAAACATCACCTGACTGCAGGTAACATCACCTGGCTGCAGGTAACATCACCTGGCTGCAGGTAACATCACCTGGCTGCAGGTAACATCACCTGACTGCAGGTAACATCACCTGACTGCAGGTAACATCACCTGGCTGCAGGTAACATCACCTGGCTGCAGGTAACATCACCTGACTGCAGGTAACATCACCTGGCTGCTGGTAACATCACCTGGCTGCAGGTAACATCACCTGACTGCAGGTAACATTGTCCCCTGCTATGACTGGGGAACATTAGGACGTGTTTCCATAAGACACCTGCTGTCCCTGCTCACCTATCAGAAAAATAGGTACCTGGGTGTTATTCGACTGGTGTGGGTCAAAACTGACCTACATTTTCCCGAAATGCTCAGCATAACAAGCGACTTTCTATATAGTAGTATGTCATTGATGTCAGCTAGGACTGTATACCTTGTACATGTATTTGTAGTAAATAAAGATATTATTATTATTATTATTTGAGTCATTTGACCGAGGCCTTCCACTGGGTTACCAGTCCACCCCTTTAAAAATTAATATTAGCTCTCGTATATCAAAGGACACTTCGCTGAAGTTACCGCTGAGATTGCTTCGCTACACAGTACTTACACTATATTCTCTTGGTATTTTCCTGCCACCTAGGACCTGTATACAATTGTAGTTTGCACTCATGTTGTTTACATAGCGCAAGAATATTCAAAGCCCGAAATACTCTCTTGTGGAACTCCAATGTTATCGGCAAGGGTTCTGATTCTGTATTATTGACCTTAAACTGTTTTCTGTTGTTCAGGTAAGGCTAGATCCTATGCTCTTTTTAGGTCTAAAGTCACCATTCCTGTGAGTTTTCCCTTAACGTAGGTTAACCCAATGAAGTCACTGTAACCTATTTCCATTGGGCCCTAGTAATTTGCATAGATATATTGAGAATGGAGGCAGCCTCTGAGTAAACCAGTTAAACTTTTGACGCCCTAAACCACTACATCACCATGCCACAAGACATTAGGTGTCCACTGACAACACTAGACACTGATTTCCAAAGCAAGGAACAATACCACGAGGATCATTATTAAGGCTGCATTCACATGTTTAAGAATACTTTAGTCCCTAAAATAGGAATTAAACTCTCAGTGCAAATGCAGTAAGACAGACACCTCTCGGTTTATATGTCCTCTAACTGCTAGACAGTACTCAGCGTGTGGGTAGAGCAGTGGTGTCGACTTGGTTAAGTGAACAAGCTTTGGAGCTCTGAAGCAAAGATTTTCAGGTGTAGCCTCAGTGTGCCATGTCCGTCCACTGTGCGAGGGTAATCAGGCCATATTATTGTACAATAACAAGTAAGACTATGTACAGCGAGAGGTGTGCGTGTATATAAGTGCCAAGATGTACGTATCTCTGTGTACAAACAGCCTGAGTTAACATTAATTCCCATTTTAATATCAAAGTAACCTTGACACGGTGGTAAACAAGCGATATTAAACCTCGTTGACCCTGGTGTAGTTTACAGACTTCTAACATAATAAACCAACCAGCCAATAAGCAAAACTATTTAAAACACACGAATATTAAATAAAGTTAAGTGTATACATACTTAATACACATCAAGGTGTATATTTAACCTGCCACTTATGGCTAGATAAATACGTGCACTTCAGGTGTTGGTGAGACAAGCTTGTGGCCAGCGCGAGAATAATCTTTGTTTATAACGAGTGTATTTGTGAATTATTTTTTATCCGTGCTCTAACAACAGTGAACATAAATTCTTAATGTTCATAAGAGTTGTTAGAAAAAATGTTATAGTAGAGTTTTGTTAATAGCGTTTAACTGTATTAACAGTTGAACAGAATTGTTGAACAAAGGCTTAACAGTGTCTGACAAGTGTTTTAATAAGTTTGTCAAAAAATTTTCTCTAACAAGTTTGTCTAACAGTGTTAGCAAGTATATGGGATCATAATAAGAGTTGAATCTTGATAGAAGTATTGAATGAGGCCAAACACCTGGGGTTGCCCAGCAACCATCTGGGGTTACCCAGCAACCATCTGGGGTTACCCAGCAACCATCTGGGGTTACCCAGCAACCATCTGGGGTTACCCAGCAACCACATGGGGTCCCCCAGCAACCACATGGGGTCCCCCAGCAACTACTTGGGGTCCCCCAGCAACTACATGGGGTCCCCCAACAGCCACCTGGGGTTCCCCCCAGCAACCATCTGAGGTCCCCAACAACCACCTGAGAGTGACTCATCTACGATTAGCGGAAGGTCAGTTATATATATAATATATAATTTTATATATATATATATATATATATATATATATATATATATATATATAAAATATAATATATAATATAATATATATATGTAAATGTCGTGCCGAATATGTAAAACTGGTCAGTTAGCAAGAACTCATTTAAAATTAAGTCCTTTCTAAAAATTTCTCTTATACGTTTAAAGATAATTTTTTTCATTTATGTTAATGTAAAAATTATAATGTTGCAAACCAAAAGAATCTTAGAAAACTTACCTAACCTTATTTTAACAAGCGCAATTATTTTAGCCTAATCCAACTAAATATATTTTAAAAACGTTTACCAGTAATTTAAAAACTAAAAAAAACGCAGTGAAATATAATTTTTTTTCGTTAGGTTTAGAATGAGTTTGGCGAAATTATTGCATACACAAATTTTCGCTCGTCCTATAGGCAAGATGACGTTGCATTTTAAACCAAGATCGCAAGTTCTGCCTATTCGGCACGAGAAATTATAATATAATATATAATAAAATATATATATATATATATATATATAATATATATATATATATTATATATTTATTTATTTTTTTTTTATTATTATCCCCACCGGGGCCCATTCCCACCAAGGCAGGGTGGCCCGAAAAAGAAAAACTTTCACCAACATTCACTCCATCACTGCTTGCCAAAGGGTGCTTTACACTACGTTTTTAAACTGCAACATTAACACCCCTCCTTCAGAGTGCAGGCACTGTACTTTCCCATCTCCAGGGCCAAGTCCGGCCTGCCGTTTCCCTGAATCCTTCATAAATGTTACTTTGTCCACGAAATCCAACAGCACGTCAAGTATTAAAAACCATTTGTCTCCATTCACTCCTATCAAACACCCTCACGCATGCCTGCTGGAAGTCCAAGCCCCTCGCACACAAAACCTCCTTTAACCCCCTCCCTCCAACCCTTCCTAGGCCGACCCCTACCCCGCCTTCCTTCCACTACAGACTGATACACTCTTGAAGTCATTCTGTTTTCGCTCCATTCTCTCTACATGTCCGAACCACCCTCAACAACCCTTCCTCAGCCCTCTGACAACAGTTTTGGTAATCCCGCACCTCCTCCTAACTTCCAAAACTACGAATTCTCTGCATTATATTCACACCACACATTGCCCTCAGACATGACATACTCCACTGCCTCCAGCCTTCTCCTCGCTGCAACATTCATCACCCATGCTTCACACCCATATAAGAGCGTTGGTAAAACTATACTCTCATACATTCCCCTCTTTGCCTCCAAGGACAAAGTTCTTTGTCTCCACAGACTCCTAAGTGCACCACTCACTTTTTTTCCCTCATCAATTCTATGATTCACCTCATCTTTCATAGACCCATCCGCTGACACGTCCACTCCCAAATATCTGAATACGTTCACCTCCTCCATACTCTCTCCCTCCAATCTGATATTCAATCTTTCATCACCTAATCTTTTTGTTATCCTCATAACCTTACTCTTTCCTGTATTCACCTTTAATTTTCTTCTTTTGCACACCCTACCAAATTCATCCACCAATCTCTGCAACTCTCTTCAGAATCTCCCAAGAGCACAGTGTCATCAGCAAAGAGCAGCTGTGACAACTCCCACTTTGTGTGTGATTCTTTATCTTTTAACTCCACGCCTCTTGCCAAGACCCTCGCATTTACTTCTCTTACAACCCCATCTATAAATATATTAAACAACCACGGTGACATCACACATCCTTGTCTAAGGCCTACTTTTACTGGGAAAAAATTTCCCTCTTTCCTACATACTCTAACTTGAGCCTCACTATCCTCGTAAAAACTCTTCACTGCTTTCAGTAACCTACCTCCTACACCATACACTTGCAACATCTGCCACATTGCCCCCCTATCCACCCTGTCATACGCCTTTTCCAAATCCATAAATGCCACAAAGACCTCTTTAGCCTTATCTAAATACTGTTCACTTATATGTTTTCACTGTAAACACCTGGTCCACACACCCCCTACCTTTCCTAAAGCCTCCTTGTTCATCTGCTATCCTATTCTCCGTCTTACTCTTAATTCTTTCAATTATAACTCTACCATACACTTTACCAGGTACACTCAACAGACTTATCCCCCTATAATTTTTGCACTCTCTTTTATCCCCTTTGCCTTTATACAAAGGAACTATGCATGCTCTTGCCAATCCCTAGGTACCTTACCCTCTCCATACATTTATTAAATAATTGCACCAACCACTCCAAAACTATATCCCCACCTGCTTTAACATTTCTATCTTTATCCCAATCAATCCCGGCTGCCTTACCCCCTTTCATTTTACCTACTGCCTCACGAACATCCCCCACACTCACAACTGGCTCTTCCTCACACCTAACAAGATGTTATTCCTCCTTGCCTATACACGAAATCACAGCTTCCCTATCTTCATCAACATTTAACAATTCCTCAAAATATTCCTCCATCTTCCCAATACCTCTAACTCTCCATTTAATAACTCTCCTCTCCTATTTTTAACGACAAATCCATTTGTTCTCTAGCTTTCTTAACTTGTTAATCTCACTCCAAAATTGTTCTTATTTTCAACAAAATTTGTTGAATAACATCTCACCCACTTCTCATTTGCTCTCTTTTTACATTGTTCACCACTCTCTCAACTCTCTCTTTTTCTCCATATACCTTCCCTCCTTGCATCACTTCTACTTTGTAAAAACTTCTCATATGCTAACTTTTCTCCCTTACTACTCTCTTTACATCATATTCCACCAATCGCTCCTCTTCCTCCTGCACCCACTTTCCTGTAACCACAAACTTCTGCTGAACACTCTAACACTACATTTTTAATTACCTACCCCATATCTCTTCGACCCCATTGCCTATGCTCTCATTAGCCCATCTATCCTCCAATAGCTGTTTATATCTTACCCTAACTGCCTCCTCTTTTAGTTTTATAAACCTTCACCTCTCTCTTCCCTGATGCTCTATTCTCCTTGTATCCCATCTACCTTTTACTCTCAGTGTAGCTACAACTAAAAGTGATCTGATATATCTGTGGCCCCTCTATAAACATGTACATCCTGAAGTCTACTCAACAGTCCTTTATCTACCAATACATAATCCAACAAACTACTGTCATTTCGCCCTACATCATATCGTGTATACTTATTATCCTCTTTTTCTTAAAATATGTATTACCTATAACTAAAACCCCTTTTATACAAAGTTCAATCAAAGGGCTCCCATTACATTTACACCTGCACCCCAAACTTACCTACCCACACCACTCTCTAAAAGTTTCTCCTACTTTAGCATTCAAAGTCCCCTACCACAATTACTCTCTCACTTGGTTCAAAGGCTCCTATACATTCACTTAACATCTCCCAAAATCTCTCTCTCTCCTCTGCATTCCTCTCTTCTCCAGGTGCATACACGCTTATTATGACCCACTTCTCGCATCCAACCTTTACTTTAATCCACATAATTCTTGAATTTACACATTCATATTCTCTTTTCTCCTTCCATAACTGATCATTTAACATTACTGCTACCCTTCCTTTGCTCTCAACTCTCTCAGCATACCCAGATTATCCATTTGATATATATATAGTATAAATATATATATATATATATATATATAATATATATATATATATATAATAGATAGATACTTTTTGAAATTAATGTCTTGGCGTACTAAAACTGAGATTTTGGGTTTGAAACACGCCTTATTGCCGAAAAAGGAAAACGAAATTGTGTATGCTTTAAATTTTCGCAAAAAAGTTTCTATCCAAACGAAGAAAATAAAATTTCATTTTTTTGTATATTATTAGATTTTGGGTGAACTTATCAAATAATTTATTGAATTATGCAAAAATTTAATTGCCTTGTTAATTGTATACTGTCCTTAAATAAAAATTAAAAAAAAAATTTTCACTTGTTAAATAAAAGTTTTATAATGACCTTTGGGGAATTATTACTTTTTTCATAAAAAAAAATGAAAAAATATATCTTAAACGTATAAGAGAAAATTTGTTTTTTTGCTAATTTACCATTTTTTCCCATTCGGCACGACTATATAAAAAATTAAATATATAATATAATAAATAATATATAATATATATTAATATTATTATTATTTTATTTTTATTATCACCTGGCCGTTTCCCCACCAAGGCGGGGTGGCCCAAAAATAAAAAAACTTTCACCTCATTCACCCATCCCTGCTTGCAAAGGGGTCTTTAACTACATTTTTTTAAACTGAACATAACACCCCTCCTTCAAGGCGGGCACTGACTTCCCATCCCCCAGGACTCAAGTCCGCCTGCCTTTTTTTCCCCCTTAACCCCTTCAAAAATGTTACTTTGCTCACCTCCAACAGCACGTAAAGTTTTAAAAAAAAACCTTTTTGTCTCCATTCACCCATCAAAAAGCCACATCCGCGGAAGCCAAGCCCCCCACAAAAAACCTCCTTTACCCCCCCCCCAACCCCAGGCCGACCCCTACCCCCGCCTTCCCCCACTACAACTGATACACTCTTAAGTCTTTCTTTTTCGCTCCATTCTCTCTACATTCCAACCACCTCAACAACCCTTCCCCAGCCCCTGGACAACGTTTTGGGTAATCCCCCCCACCTCCTCCAACTTCCAAACAACGAATTCCTTGCTTAAAACACACCACACATTCCCCCCAACTGACATCTCCACTGCCCCACCTTCTCCCGCTCCAACATTCATCACCCAGTTTCACACCCATATAAACGTTGGTAAAACTATACTCCAACATTCCCTTTTTTGCCCCAAGGGGACAAATTCTTTGTCTCCACAGACCCCAAAGGGCACCCCTCACTCTTTTTCCCCATCAATTCATGATTCACTATCTTTCATAACCCTCCCTGACACGTCCACTCCCAATATCAATACTTCACCTCCCCATACTCCTCCCTCCAATCTGATATTCCAACTTTCATCACCTAATTTTTTTGTATCCTCAAAACCCTTTACTCTTCCTTTTTATCCCCTTTTAATTTTCTTTCTTTTTGCACACCCTACCAAATTCACCCACCAATCTCGCAACTTCTCTTCAGAATCTCCCAAGAGCAAGTGTCATCCAAAAACCACTGTGAAACCCCCACTTTGGTGATTCTTTATCTTTTAACCCACCCCCTTTTGCCAAAAACCCTCGCATTTACTTCTCTTACAACCCATCTAAAATATATTAAACAACCCGGTGACATCACCATCCTTTCAAAGGGCCTACTTTTACGGGGAAAAAAATTTCCCCTTCCTACATACCAACTTGACCTCACTATCCTCGAAAAAACTCTTCACGCTTTCAGTAACCTACCTCCACACCAACACTTGCAACATCCCCACATTGCCCCCCTATCCACCCGTCATACCCCTTTTTTTCCCAATCCATAAACCCACAAAGACCTTTTTAGCCTTATCTAAATACATTCACTTAAAATTTTTCACTGTAAACCCTGGTCCACACACCCCCTACCTTCCTAAACCCCTCCTTTTCCTGCTATCCTATTCTCCGTTTACTCTTTTTTCAATTATAACCTACCATACACTTTTCCGGGTTTCTCAACAGACTTATCCCCCTTAATTTTTGCACTCCTTTTTTATCCCCTTTGCCTTTAACAAAGGAACTACATGCTCTCGCCAATCCCAGGTACCTTACCCTCTTCCCTACATTTTTAAATAATTGCACCAACCACTCCAAAAATATATCCCCACCTGCTTTTAACATTTTTATCTTTATCCCATCAATCCCGCGCCTTACCCCCTTCATTTTACCTACTGCCTCACAACTTCCCCCACACTCACAACGGCCTTTCCCCACCCTACAAATTTTTTCCCCCTTGCCCATAAACGAAACAAGCTTCCCTATCTTCATCAACATTTAACAATTCCCAAAATATTCCCCCATCTTCCCAAAACCTCTAACTCTCCATTTAATAACCTCCCTCCTATTTTTTAACTGACAAATCCATTTGTTTTCTAGCTTTCTTAAATTTTTAATCTACCCAAAACTTTTTTTTATTTTCAACAAAATTGTTTTAAAACATTTCACCCACTCTCTCATTTCTCTCTTTTTTCTTTCTTTACCACTCTCTTAACCTCTCTCTTTTTCTCCATATACTCTTCCCTCCTTGCCAAAATTTTACTTTTTTAAAAAATTTTCTATGCTAACTTTTTCCCCCTTTCTACTCTCTTTTTCATCATCATTCCACCAATCGCTCCCTTTCCTCCCGCACCCACTTTCCTGTAACCACAAACTTCTGCTGAACACTCAAAACACATTTTTTAACCACCCCATATCTCTTCGACCCCATTGCCTAGCTCTCAATACCCTATCCCCAAAAGCTGTTTATACTTACCCTAACTGCCCCTCTTTTAGTTTTAAACCTTCACCTCTCTCTTCCCTGATGCTACATTCCCCTTGACCCCCTACCTTTTAAACCCCCGTGTAGCAAACTAGAAAGTGATCTGATATATCTGTGGCCCCTCTATAAACATGTACACCGAAGTCACTCAACAGTCTTTTATCACCAATACTAATCCAACAAACTACTGCATTTCGCCCTACATCATATTTTTGAACTTATTTATCCTCTTTTTTTTTTTAAAAATGTATTACCTATAACTAAACCCTTTCATACAAAGTTCAATCAAAGGGGGGGCCCAAATCATTTTCACCGGGACCCCAAACTTCCTACCCACCCCTCTAAAAGTTTTTTCCCCACTTTAGCATTCAGGTCCCCTACCCCCAATTACTCTCTCACTTGGGTTTAAAGGCCCCATACATTCACTTAAATCTCCCAAAACCTCTCTCTCCCTCTGCTTCCTCTCTTTTCCCGTCAACACGCTTATTATGCCCCACTCCCGCACCCAACCTTTATTTTAATCCACAAAATTTCTTAAATTTTACACATTCATATTTCTTTCTCCTTCCATAACTGTTCTTTTAACATTACCTACCCCTTTCCTTTTTGCTCTAACTCTCTCAAAAACTCCAATTTAATCCCATTTTTTTCCCCCCACTGAAACCCCCCCCCCCCTTCGCTTTTTTTTCGTTTAGGGCCGGGACTCCAATTTCTTTTCTTTCAAAACACCCAGCAATCATTTTTCTTGTCATCCGCACTACATCCCGCACATTTTAAGCATCCCATTTTATAAAGTTTTTCTTCCCCCTTTTTTTAGTAAATGTCTACGGAGAAGGGTTACTACCCATTGCTCCCGGGGCTTTTTAAGTCGCCTCATACACACGCAGGTTTAGGGAGGAAAGAATCTTTTCCACTTCCCCTTGGACAATGGGAAGAAAAAAGAAAACAAAGCTTTTTAAAAAAAAAGGAGAAAACCTAAAAGTATGTATATAAAATAAAGTGCGTTCGTGAAGTGTGACCAATTTGTAAAGGAGTAAAAGATATCCCGTTATCTACTATTTATGAACAGAAAAAAAACCAGCAATCCTACCACCCATGCAAAACAGTTACAGTTTTTGTTTCACAGCATCTGGGGGACGGTAGTATTTCCCCTGGGGGGTTGCTGTCTACCAACCTACTACCTTTAATATATAAAATAAAAATAAAATATATAAAAATATATATATAAAATATATAAAATATTATAAAATATAAAAAATATATAAAATAGATATATATTAAAAATATAAAATAAAAAATATATAATATAAAAAATAAATATAAAAAAATTATATATATATAGATATAAATATAAAAAATATAATATATATATAAAAGATATATATATAAATTAATATAATAAATAATAATTTATATAGATATATAATAAGATATAAAAATAATATATTAATAAATAATATTTAAATATATATAAATATATTATATATTATATTTTTAAATAATAATTAAAAAATGCCATGGTGCAATAAAGGGAATAAGAAAATTTTCTGAATTTGTATTTTGAAAAAATTTTATTTTGGGTATTTTCTTAAGGTGGGGTTTAAGTGTTACCAGGGAACTTCCTGAAGGGGGGTAAAGGAATAAGGGATATTTGGGGCATGATTGTAGCCCTCCTCGCTCACACGGGGTAACGGATCGTTTTCCGGGCAGGGGGAAAAATTTTGGGGCTTTTTTCTTTACACCGCGTCCTGTTTACCTTCCTGCTACTACTTATTGTACGTAAACCTACGGGGCCTGGTGGTTAACGTTTTTCGTTTCACAGGGTAGGGCCTGGTTCGTTTCCCACCAGAGTATAAACGGGGGACGGTTTCTTTCCACCTGTTTCAAATGTTCCCATCATTAAAATGGTCCTGGGTGTTACGACTGGGTGGTCGCATCCGGGGAAAACTGACCTAAGGGGGCCGGGTCCAACCGGCCGGGGGGGCGTTGAACCCCGGAACTCTCTCCAATTTCCAGAAAATTTTCTTTTTGCGAGCTCTCCTGGGGCCAAATTTTTTTGAGTTTCCCAGAAATGCTCTTTATAGTGTGTAAGTGATGTCTGCAATGTCTGTATAACTTGAATTATATACTTATATAAATAAAATTATTATTATTATTATTATTATTATTGTTATAGAAGGTGTTGATTGACAGTGGAACCTCGGTGATTGAACTTAAATGGTTGCTAGGAGGTGTTCGAACTGCGAAAAGTACGATATCCGAAACAGTATTTCCCAGTCTTTAATTAATCACCTCACACACTGGAGGATGTTGAAGTGACTCTTCCAAAAGTCTCTGAGTCAGTGTCAGAGGTCACTTTAATACACTTTTGAAGCAGGGCTTTCCTGTCAAGTTTTTTTTTTAAAGAAATGAATTGTAAGCAAGCCCGTGTGTTCGGACTCCAGAAAAAACGTTCAAAGACCGTGTCAGTATTTTCTGAACAAAATTCTTCGGTCTCCAGTTCGTTCTAGGTCCAGTACGTTCAAACACCAAAGTTACACTGTATATTCTTGTCTATTTCAGCCACTGTTCCCAAACGTATTCTTACTCTTAAGGGTGGGGTCATGGAGACCCACTGTTTTCACATGGTTTAACTTTAAATAACTAGTATCGGTGAACTAGTGAGTTTTTTTTTGTGGAATGTGGCGAAGCCAGGTTTTTTGTATATATAATGTTACTTTTAATATATTCTATATTTTTATTAAGGTGGGTTACCTGTTGTTCCTGGTAATCAACCTAAGGTGTAATAAAGTGTTGGCCACTTGTTCAGCGCTTTTTGTGAAACGACAGTCTTGGCCTTAGGGTGGTGTATTGTTTTATATTTAGCATATGCCCCTAGTCAAGGCTTTAACTCTTAAAGCCCAGAATATTTGTGTAACACTGAGGTAAAACTGGGATACTTGATGAAGGTGCTGGCTGGAAGGTATAATTGGGATGCATGAAGGTGCTGGCTGCGCTGGAGGATATAACTAAGAGCTGGAACTCGTTATTTATACGTTCTCTGTTTATCTTTCAGGTAAGTGAGACATGACAGCTCGTCGTCAGATAACTTCTACTCATCCGTAAGGTAAGTTCATGTTATACACCAGTTGTTAACGACATCGCTTTTTTTCCTTCCGTTAAACGGTATTTGTTAACATTACGCGTAGACGAATATTCGAAAAGATAATTTAAAGGAGCAGTTGCATGTCTAGGTACAACAGTACAAATGATTCCTTGTAATGTAAATGAGCCAGAGTCGTCACATCACCAAGAGGTCATCAAAATTCCATACTTTCCCTTCCAGTAGAAAAGAACATCTAGGATCCCGTGTCTTTCCAGTGGCCAGGGAAGCCATGGTACATTTATTTTGTAATGAAAGATATTTACTTTCCCATCACTGATTTAATGTGATACAGCTCATGCGTCCTGTAAGTCAGGGAGGTGGACATGAAATACCTACCTCCAGGAATTAAGATGACTGAAGTCTCCTTCCTAGGTAACCTTCAGAATTTTAGGTAAAAAGACACAAGTGCAACTAATGCGATATTTAACTGTAGCAACGTTTCACTCTCTAGAAGCTTTGTAACAGCTTGACAAAGCTCCTGGAGAGCGAAACGTTGCCACAGTAAAATGTCGCATTAGTTGCAAGTGTCATTTAACCTGACATATTGTCGGAAATTTTACCAACATAATTACAACCTTCAGAGTGATATCGCCAAAGCTCACTCTTCCCTTCAGAAGGTTCCAAACTTATTTTTGTCCACGACCAAAAATCAGAAACCACATTCTCCTTGCGGCCCAAACGGTGCCCCGTTCTTAGCTTCCCAGCAAATCGTCGTTAACCGAAATAATCGTCCTAGTTTGTTATGAAAATGACTACAAAAAGTTTAAGAGAAAATTTAGAGGTGAAAACTAACAAATTAAAAGAAAATTGAGTTTGTGTGTAATAACAAGTTGCGAACGTTTGAGTACTGCACCTAAAGGCGAAAAATGTAATATAGCCGTTCCTCATTATTTTTTTGTATCTCTTAGTCTGCTTTTTTCTTGTATGGAATATTTACTATTTTTTTTTTTCATATTGAGGCTGGGAATCCTCTGCTACCCTGAAAAATGGCCGTTGGAATTTGAATTCGGGTTGTGACCTTGGGTTTGGAAGCACCTTCTTTTAATCTTGGGAAAATTATTTATGGAAAAAGCTCCCCTCCCCCACGACTCCGTGCAATTTCACGTACCCTCACGGTCTTCGTCCTCTGGAGAGACGTGGCTTAAAATGTCGACTCGAGGGATAAAGTGTAATGCGATCCTTCATTGACAACGTTTTGCCCAAACATTGGGCGATAAAGCCTCGTCGACTACGCCAGATTTTAACTTCACACACACAACTTGTGGAAGAGGAAACAACAGTAAAATACTCATGTTAGGAACGGATAATCATTTAAAATATTGACGCAGCAGTTCACTGTCTTGTTGGCTTGTCAGATTCATTCTTACTATATATATTAGGTCATATCAAAATAAAAAAAAAAGTCACTCGACCCATTGTTGTCTTTCAAAACTTCAGACTTTTCTTCTGTAACACCGTAACCAAATCTGCAGACAAAGCAGAGATGTACCTGCACACCGCCATGTTTTGATCAAACTTCAGTAATGTTGTTTTCAGTGTGTTGCAGGACTATAAACTTGAAGTTTGGCTTGGCATATTAACAGGGATTTTTTTAATTACTTTGATTTCTTAAATCTCGGAAGAAATCATTTTCCTAACTTAATTGCTTCACATAGTCACATTTACGCATAATAATGTTTAAATGAGGCTTCCTTTGAGACTGTTCTTATAAAACAAACCTTTTAAATAAGAGTTTGTTCCAGTAGAAAAATGGATTGCTGCCTTGTTATGACTCGACTCTGGGATAGCCACTGAGCTTCAGAGTAGTGCACCGAGCTTCAGAGTAGCTTCAAGTAGTGCACCGGTCAGGTACTTCAAGTAGTGCACCGAGCTTCAGAGTAGCTTCAGAATAGTGCCCGAGCTTCAGAGTAATGAAGATATGGGAATGATCAGCTCCCATTTCTTTCAGCCACATTCGCTACACAATCCTTTATAATTCATTTACAATTAGCTCAATTTAATTGTGTTTGCCAATGACACCATCTGGGTACGTCTCTGACCTTGCTGTATTTGTTGACAAGGTTAGGCGACTCTGGAGAACCATCAGGAAAAAGTTTTCTTTACAAACCATGCCACGGGTGGGGTTAGAACCCGCGATCACAGTTTTGAGACCCTCTGATCGCGGGTTCTAGCCTCACCCGTGGTATGGGTTGTTTGCAATCGTGTCATTACGATTTTGTGAGTCAGTTTTCTTTACATTCGTATCTCACAAAAACCATCTGTGATTGCATGGTTCTAGATATCAGTTCTCCAGTCAAGGTAAATAGCAAACATTCCGCAGACTATAGTTGTAAAAATCAGAAGGAAAGCTTAAATTTTCTGTATAAGTTGACAGCCTCAGAAACACTGAAAGGGCTTATCGTCAGTTTTTCTGTTAGGTTATTGTAAACTGTACTTGCTATATCTTAAGTAATTTTTTCTCAACAGTATAAGGCATTTTCTGTATTCAAATGCAATATAAAAAAAATATGATGGCTGTTGTTAGATCTTTTTCTGGTCAATTCATATAATTCATGTTTCCTTCTTTTGAAATAGTTATCAATGAATTCCTCATAATTTAATATTTTTAGGTTAAAGTTCCATTTCAGGAATCTCGTTACAAATAACACTTTGACTCGGGATCTTTGCTTTTCAGTTTACATTGCTGATGAAACCATACTTCAAAAAATCGTCACTACTGCCTTGTCAACTTAATTTTCATTTAGGCTTTGGGTTCACAAGTGGCTGATATTGCAGAGGCCTCGTTAAGTAGTTTTTCTACAAATAGGTAATTAATAAAAGGGAAGTGTGTACAATAATGCTCAGTAAACTATTTTGCCTAAATTAAGCCGAGTGAAACGTGAAAAAATAATGAACATTTATGGAAATAATTAATTCCAGCGTTTTGGAATTAACGGAGAATCAGCACTCATCTGTACACTGATATCCCCTCAAGAAAGGTTCCTTGACGCTACTGAGGAGCTCTTCATTTAGGGAACTGGATCTGTGCTCCAGTTCCCTGAATTAAGCCTGAATGCTTTCCACATCCCCCCACAGATAGTGTATGATCCTAAGGGTTTAGCGCTTTCCCTTGATTATAATAATGTAAACTGATATTCCTGGCAAGACTCCCATGTGGTAATGTGATAAAGAATGTAAAATCCATTCTCACAGTCCTAATAGATATCTTGAGAAATTCAGAGACCAGATATATAAATGACTCACGAAATCGTAATGACACGATTGCAAACAAACCACACCACGGGTGGGATTTGAACTTGCGGTCAGAGAGTTTTGAGAGTCTCTGACCGCGGGTTCAAATCCCGCCTGTGTTATGGTTTTGTTTTTTAGTTATATAAATGCTGCAGCTTCCCAGGTTAAAAGATCTTTTAAAATGATACATGTCTTAGTGAAGGAATACGAGTCAATTACTATCGGAGTCCTGCAAGGTTATGTTTCGTAACGTAGGTAAGATTTGTCAAGAAACAAGACTAAGTATTTCCTGACGCGGGACTTTGTAATATATAAGACCCGCCACTGGAGCTTTAGGTCATCTGACCGATGCCTTCTGCTGGTTTACCCGTCCAGTCCTTTAAAAATTATGGTTATGATTATAACCAATTTTTTTGGTTTTCATAACTTGTTCCATTCTTGTTTTGCCTAAGTGACTTATACTCGTGCATCTCAATGTTTACTTAAGTCCAGTAAGTCAGCTGTTACAAATATAATTAAGCCAGTCAGCTGTTACAAATATAAAAGTTAATGGAGTGAAGTAGATATGGATAAGAATCACAAACCGTAAAAGAGTAGCGAGAATTAATTCTGTAAAAACACATTACCAAGTATTTAGGAGTCACAGCTACATTAAATCACTTACAAAAATCTGATTTAAACTGAATTTTGTGAGTCAAGTTTACAAGAACTCGAATATAAATTCATGAATACAATTAGTGCCCAAAGTAATTTATTCATCAGATGTTTTATTAGTTCTCGTCAGAATCTCCTTTATTGCACCAACTTTGATTTTATTATATTTTAGCACTCTTTACACCCCCTCCCCTTTACTCTGCCTCTCACACACTCCTCACTCCTCTGATCTCCACATATTGCATCTTTAGCACATCCTGTTCTGCAGAGATGTATGACCTTTGTGGTTTAGCGCTTAGTTTTGATTGTATATATATTTATGTGGGTTATTCAGCGCAAGATGGAGGATCAATCGTTCGTCCGTTAATCAGGAAACAATGACGCTTCTTGAGCACTATTAAATGATTGTAATAAAATTCCGAACAGGTTGTTAGTAAGACACATATGCAAACAGTTAGTATTTTTTATGAAACTTTCCCTACACATAAGGTCTTCTTCAGTAAGACAAAAGTTGATAAAGAGAAGATACTTGAAGACGATGCTAACAGTTCACCCCTATAAAGTACTGAGGTGTGTCAGTTCCCCATCCTGGGAAGAAATTGTTCCAATCTGAACAATATCGCTTCATAAACAATAGTTGTCATATAAATGTCAGCCTAACATGTTAGCATTGTCTTACTTAACAATGAAGCTTCTGTCTGCAAAGCTAGGAAGACTGATTGTAATAATTAACAGTTGACTCAGACATAGAATTATGTTTTTACAGCTAGGCAAACCACACAAAGAAAATTGAGGAGAAAATTTTCTCTCAAAATTTGCACCGGAACTAAAAGCGTC
This sequence comes from Cherax quadricarinatus, assembly GCF_026875155.1. Lineage (NCBI taxonomy): Eukaryota > Metazoa > Arthropoda > Malacostraca > Decapoda > Parastacidae > Cherax > Cherax quadricarinatus. The sequence continues at coordinate 5,347,819 of NC_069481.1, forward strand.
AAGTTTTGAAGAGAGAATCTAAACTTACGGGAATAAAGTAATGTTTCCGTAAGACACCTGCTATACCTGTTCACCCATCAGTATAAAATGGGTACCTGGGTGTTAGTCGACTGGTGTGGGTCGCATCCTGGGACAAAACTGCCCTAATTTGCCGAAATGCTCTGCATAACAAGGTGCTGTCTATATAGTATGTCAGCTAAGCCAGTACACCTTGTACATGTACTTGTAGCAATAAAGATATTATTATTAATTAGGAAGATGATTCGTAATTATTACATTAACAATGTTAAAAGACACAGACAATACAGACAACTTAATGTTTATTACGAGCCAAAGTGAGGAGACGCATTATTGACTATCCTGGCGAATCATCTAGTTAGGAATATTACATTCTTTAGTAAATTATATCATAAACGGTTATATATTTGTAATAGTGTCTCAGATTTACAAATCAAGAGTGAACAACTTCGTGATGAGGCAGTATTTATACCCATAGGAATGGAAAACTTCCTGAAGGGGCGATATGTATACCTTCAGGAGTGGAAAACTACCTGAAGGGGCGATATGTATACCTTCAGGAGTGGAAAACTTCCTGAAGGGGCGATACGATATGTACCTTCAGGAATGGAAAACTTCCTGAAGGGGCAGGCGATATAGGAAATGTAAAAGTGTCGTTTTTATTTAGAAATTCTTTAATATCAATAAAGGTAATAAATAGACATTAATACTGTTCTCTGCCATTGACGGTAATCACCGTTATCCTGGGAGAGTAAACAAGAATTATAAAGGACAGTAAATAAAGATATGAAAAGTGATGCATAAGAAAATAGAAGCACTGTTCAGAATAGCTGTCTAAACTTTGCTCACTTGACTCAGACCATCATTATCAGATAGCGAGAATCGTTAAGGGAATATTTTCTCACGTTCACTGTATAGAAAAGTATTAGCTATTAGATGTATGAGGAGAGTATTAAGGCTGGTCATCGTTTAGTTGTATCCTGGTCTGGCAGGAGCGCCGTACGTGGGTCTAGGACCAGCAGCTTCTTGCTGACGGGCAAACTCGATCTGGGCGATGGCGTGGGCTGGGAGAGGATGGGGCGTGGGCAGCAGGGAAGACTCAGCACGGTAACCTGCACCGTCAGCAACGAACTTGAAGACTCCTGGACTGCCGTCGGGGAAGGTGAACCTGCAAGAACATGGACGTACAGAATTTACAGAGCAGAAAACAATTTGTAAAGGATGTAAATCAATTAATTATTTTCAAGATTATTACTACCTGTATATTTTATGCAGTTTCGATGCTTATGTAACAGTAATATCAGCAAGATACTCACGACCATCCTCCCTGGGCTGCCACGGCACCAGCTGGGCCCTGGGGGGCGCCCTGTTCCTGACGACTGATGCCATCACCAGTCTCGAAGTTGAAGTTATAGTTGCCGGCCTGGTCAGGTCCCTGACGATCATCCTTCAGGATGGAAACTACAGGACCTGAGGGGGCGCTGTAGGAGGGACGTGGAGGTGGACCGTATCCCTGTGGTGCCGCGGCCGCAACCGCTACCATAACACACAGGACCAATTTCTGCAAGCACATTTTTCCATTATGGTCAAATGTGATGAATTCTAAGTAACATTTTACTTCTCACAATCCAGAAGCTATGTAGATAATAATGCATTAGAATGTGATACACGCGTTTGCCTGAGCAAACAAGCTCAATTTAACCACTGTTCCCTCCCTTGCTGGTTTTTCTTCACTTATTGCTGTGAGCTATTGTTTTATGTTGGTGTGTTTTAATTCTTGTAGTGTATTATGTACTCGTGTGAAAATATTATTAATGTGATTAAATATGACGGATATAAGAATATATATTGTGTTTCAGGTACAAATTAGTCATCTTAAAGAGATTACTCTTGCCTTGATGTTAACAGTTCTTGTGAGTAGATGATAAATAAAAGACCCAGACCGTTTCCTCTAAGTAAAAGCAAATGAGATTAATTAACATTGGTGTAAATGGATTAAGTTTATCTATTTGTATTTCAAGCATGACTGAGTGACCAGCTCAGGACCGTCCAGACGCAATATTTCTTACCGAGAACATGTTGCTTATGATGTCTGAGATGGACTGTGGTGGTGATCCAGTTGCACCCGTTATATACCTGCTGGCTCCACCCTTTCCCTCCCCAGCATCGTCTAGTTCTCGGTGTCTTCACCTTGCTCCTAGTTGACCGTGAGGCTGCAGAGCAGTCGACCCAACTTTATGTTGCAACACGGTCCCTCAGTGTATTAGTTAAGGTCACCAGCCAGCCACACATTGTCTACATACTCCGGATCAGCAGCAAGTTTGGGGGTAAATCGTCCTAACATCTCCATTCTTATTTTTTCGTTGGCTGGAGAATTTTTAAGTTTCCAAGACTGTTCATAGGTGTATCTTCTCCTATATTACTTTTAAACTTGTGCTGTGTCTCACCTAAGCTGAATATCGAGAAGACACTTGAGCATCACTTGGTCTCCTAGTTGTTGTGTATCTTCCCGTCCTGACCTGCTAAAGAATATGCATTGTTCTTCTCACTTCTAAATTTCATGTTTGGTTAATAGACTTCCCTCAGGCCATTTATGGATATTATTATACCCACTCTCCAAAAAGCGCCTTAAATTCTATACAACCTCGGATTTTTTCTACCCCAATGGAAGTAAGTCTCTGACTTATTTATTAAACCACTCTTTATCCAGTGACCCATAAATTATTTATCCAGTTCATCATAACATCCACTCTTCTGATTTCTAAATTACTCATTATCTCCTTAATATTCACACACACACACACACACACACACACACACACACACACACACACACACACACACACACACACACACACACACACACACACACACACACTGCTCTAGTCTCCTAGCTGTAAGAGAGACCAGGGTCTGCACCCATGCAGTACAGAAGCGTTGACACACTGTTGTACTATAGTGCTGGCACTGCTGTACTGTACCACACTTATACATTAAAATCTTTGTACATCTATTGACGATTTTTTTCAATAGATTTCTCAATTTTCCTGCTCATACGTTCACCCAAAATTAACTTAATGTCATTACTTTGTCAACTGTCGTGTCTTCCAGACGCACCTCCATACTTTTATTCGTTGTTTATCTAAACAACAGTCTCGTCACTATACTCGTTTTTTTCATATATTGTTATTTTTACTATTTTTTTAAACTCTTCGCTACTCTTACCCCAAGTAAAACTCATCTCCAAATAGGTAAGTACGTGTTTCTCTCTCTCTCTCTCTCTCTCTCTCTCTCTCTCTCTCTCTCTTTTCTTTCCCATCGATCACTCAGGCCAAGCTGAGATATTGTCATCAAATGTATAGGAGGAAACTAGATAAGTGGCCAGGAGAGGACAAATAGTGAAAATGAAACAAGAAAGAACCGAAATAAATTTGAATATCGTGTGATAATGACGAGAAACTGAGTTCTGTATTGTAGAAGTGAATAAGATAATTATACAAGTATTACATGGGTGAGATAATGTGTTAGAATAACCTGAACAAAAAAAATAAGATAACTGTCAAGTGAAAGTGAGCTGGAAGAGAGAATAATCGCTTTAAAGATGATAAAAAAAAATCTAACACATGGTTGTCTTCGCACAACAGCTGGGCGGATGACGCGCGTTTCATGGTCACTGGCTGCCGGGAGGACGTTCAGAGTGGCCATCTGGGTGAGCGGCGTCTCCATGACTTTGCACTCTGACATCCGACAGTTGACACTATGTGGAAAAAGACACTTATGTACAGTTCAGGACATTTATTAATAAATGTCCTGAAATGTACAGTTCAGGACATTTATTAATAAATGTCCTGAACTGTACATAAGTGTCTTTTTCCACATCTTGTCGGTATCACCATACCATTTCCTAGTTGACACTATGTTGAATAAAAGATACTTTGCTGAACAAATTATTGATGGGCCATTGAAGTACACAGTGCGAGTGCTGTAATTGCTGTGAAACGTGTGGATTTTTTTGTTCTCTCGGCAGTACGCTATTCGGATTCTATTACCACTGTTGGAAAAGCCAGTTGAATGAGGAATAAGTGAGCATGGAAAATGGATCTCTCTCTCTCTCTCTCTCCTCTCTCTCTCTCTCCTCTCTCTCTCTCTCTCTCTCTCTCTCTCTCCTCTCCTCTCTCTCTCACACACACACACACACACACACACACACACACACACACACACACACACACACACACACGCACATATCTTGGGGTGAGTATAACACCAGGCACATCTGGTAGGTAAGACACACAAGCAACAGTTAGGCAACTTTATTCCGAAACGTTTCGCCTACACAGTAGGCTTCTTCAGTCGAATACAGAAAGCAAGCAGGAACAGTAGAGATGTGAAGACGATGTAATCAGTCCATCACCCTTGAAGTCGTAGATTTGAGGTTGTCAGTCCCTCAGCCTGTCGCACTGTGGCTTGATCTTCAGATAGTTCCTGACTATTGAACTGAATTTCTCCAGGCTGAGGGACTGACAACCTCAAATCTACGACTTCAAGGGTGATGGACTGATTACATCGTCTTCACATCTCTACTGTTCCTGACTACTTTCTGTACTCGACTGAAGAAGCCTACTGTGTAAGCGAAACGTTTCGGAATAAAGTTGCCTAACTGTTGCCTATGTGTCTTACCTACCAACCTGTCGGTATTGTATACCATTTTGATATTCACCAGGCACATCTCCTGAAGCGCACATCAACCAAATAACTGCTGCAGCATATGGGCGCCTAGCAAACCTCAGAACAGCATTCCGACATCTTAATAAGGAATCGTTCAGGACCCTGTACACCGTGTACGTTAGGCCCATATTGGAGTATGCGGCACCAGTTTGGAACCCACACCTAGCCAAGCACGTCAAGAAACTAGAGAAAGTGCAAAGGTTTGCAACAAGACTACTCCCAGAGCTAAGAGGTATGTCCTACGAGGAGAGGTTAAGGGAAATCGACCTAACGACACTGGAGGACAGGAGAGAGAGGGGAGACATGATAACGACATACAAAATACTGAGAGGAATTGACAAGGTGGACAAAGAATGTTCCAGAGATGGGACACAGCAACAAGGGGACACAGTTGGAAGTTGAAGACACAGGTGAATCACAGGGATGTTAGGAAGTATTTCTTCAGTCACAGAGTAATCAGTAAGTGGAATAGTTTGGGAAGCGATGTAGTGGAGGCAGGATCCATACATAGCTTTAAGCAGAGGTATGTTAAAGCTCACGGTTCAGGGAGAGTGACCTAGTAGCGACCAGTGAAGAGGCGGGGCCAGGAGCTAGGACTCGACCCCTGCAACCTCAAGTAGGTGAGTACAACTAGGTGAGTACAACTAGGTGAGTACACACACAGATGGGACACAGAAACAAGGGATCACAATTGAAAGCTGAAGACTCAGACGAGTAACAGGGATGTTAGGAAATATTTCTTCAGTTAGTCGTCAGGAAGTGGAATAGTCTAGCAAGTGATGTAGTGGAGGCAGGAGCCCTACATAGCTTTAAGACAAGGTATGACAAAGCTCAGGGAGCAGAGAGAGAAGACCTAGTAGTGATCAGTGAAGAGGCGGGGGCCAGGACCTGAGTCTCGACCCCTGCAACCACAATTAGGTGAGCACACACACACAGTAGTAGTAATAGTGTGCATATTAATTGGGACTGATGAAAAAAGACATTTGGAAAATTAATGTTCGATAAATACACGACAATATTTTTTTCAGGTAACGGGTTTAATAAGAGATATAACTACTCTTTCCTTTTCTAAGCCTTGCTCTACGCTTCGGCATCAAATTAACCAGCGTTGAACACATTTTGGCAAGTTCGTCTTGGTACCAGGTCATAATAATAACAGCAATTAGCTTCTCCACAGTTGAATAGTCCTGTTTCGCTATCCTGCGTTTGGCTATTTCTCATAGTTTCTTAATTGGGTTGGGGTCAAGAGAGTTTCCAAACCAGTTTAGAACGCTTAGCTCACTCTCTTCGAATAATGTCAGCATTTTTCTGGAAGTGTGATATGGAGCAAGATCCTGCTGGAAATATTCCTTCTCCATTAGGAAAGTATCTACAATGGAAAGCTAATGAGTGGCTGGATTGCCTTGTATTTGTCACTGTTCATCGTTCCCTCAACAATAACAAGCCGTCCAGGGCATTTAGCAGTAAAACTAACCCAAAACATCATTTTTGGTGGGTTTTTTGGCGCTTGTAGAATATGTTTATTCCGAAGATGTGTGCCTGTCTCACTACCACTGATCTGTAACCATATACTTCATAATGAGCTACATCTGAAAACATAACGTTCCTACATTCATCTGTCGTCCATCTCTTATGGAGTACCAACCGCAGCCGTTTTTGATTCATAGCAGCAGTGGGAAACAAGTACTGAGGGTACAGCTCGAAACTTAAGAAGCAGATGTACCATTGGGATGTTAGGACGTATTTCTTCAGCCTTCGGGCGATCAGAACGTGGACTGATTTACCTGGAGGAGTCTGCCTGGAAGTCCTTTGGGGGTCAACGCCCCCGCGGCCCGGTCCTCGACCGGACCTCCCGGTGGATCAGGACCTGATCAACCAGGCTGTTACTGCTGGTCGCACGCAGTCCAACGTACGAACCACTGCTCGGCTGATCGGACACTGACTTTAGGTAGACAAAGAAGTGATTATGGAAGACTTTATACGTAGCTTTAAGAGTAGGCACGACAGGGCCCATAAGGCTAGGAATGACTCTGGTAAGAGGCGGGGCCAGGAGTTAGAAGAGTCAAGGGAAATATTTTTAATTGCATACAAAATAGAGGACTTGGTGTAGGCAGGAATATACTGTTAGGAAGGTGAACTGACACCCGTGATCACAGTTGGAAGTCAGACACGCATGAGGTAAAGAAATGTCAGGAAGTATTTCTTCAGCCTCAGGATAGTCAGAAAGTGGAATGACCTTGAATGTAGTAGTAATGGAGGCAGATTCCATACATTAGAAATAGGTACAACAGGACCCACAAGGCGAGTGTCAACCCGGCAAGCAACATGGTAAGAGGCATGGCCAGGTGCTATGATTCAACTTTTACAATTACAAATAGGCGAGTATGCACACGTACCCGCACACACATTGATTTAGATAAGGTAAATTTAAAAGAGTAAGCAAGGAAAAAGAAAAATGTAATTTAGTTTATCAAGAAATACCTGACGGGAAGGAGACAGTGAAACGAACTGATAAATGTCAGGATGAATAAACGTGATGAACAGTGACCTACATGACTGGCACTGTTCCTGATATGTAAAGGCAACGCCTCACCAGATATTCTTATCTTTATATGCTGATGACTTTAATGTGGAGAATAGAGAAGAATTTTAAAAGCAACAAGAGAACCTGGACAAACTGAAAATAAGTAACTTTTATGTTCACCCTCCAGCAAATGCAAGATTGAAAGATAGGTAAAGAAAGAGAAGACCTGATACGGAATTCAAATTGTGGGGGGAGGGGGATGCTGAGACAGCAGACCCCACTGAATAAAATACACAATAGATTAATAAAACACCGAACATCTCACTAAATGTGCATCAACATATTTGTACCACTCATCTCTACTGGGAAGGATTTTATTAAGTAGTCTTGTTTCAAAATATTCGATGTACAAATTGCTCAGGACAGTCGAGAGAGGATTTCCCATTGTCATACCAAACTTCTGAGTGTAAAACTCCCCATTAAACACAAGCATTGCATCAGAACCTCAGCAACGTTCATAAGTTTGGCATATTTAATGTCATTAAGGTACCACAATGGTCCTTTATGGCACTATATTTGATATAGGTCACACCCATCAGTGTGCAACCCCAGCATTGACCTCAATATGAAAAACAACCTACCCTTGTAAGTTTAACGCTTTTTTATTATAATATGGAAGTCCAGAGAATTCATTCAAAATGCGAGAGGCTCTAACACTGGAAAAATAAAGAATCATGGGACACATTACGTGAGGGCAAAGAGGAAGGATGTTAGAAAAGACGGAAATGCGAGAAAATTGGCATAAATATAAATTAAAGACTGAAATGAGTTGCAGGATGTCAGAAAGTAATTGTTTATTCTCGGTGTCCATAATCCAGCACCTGGATATGAACACCAAGAGGTAAATGTCAATGTGTATATACACTAAGAGTTGACTTTAATCCCTATTTTAGGTCTAGGATAACCATAACCATTACCTGAGGAACACAGCAACATAGTTACCTTTGTAGCAAATGTGTTTTCCAAAGCTTAAGATTAGCTTTCAAGAGTCTCAACAGTATCATTCATTATTTTATGTGCGTTATTTGTCAGGCCAATCTTGGAACGCTATAACGATGTACAAAATACTAAATTGACTTTGTTTAATAGGCAAGAAACTGGTACTCGAGGGCACAACTGGAAGCCAAAGAAAGACGTGACCTTCGGAGTTGTCAGGAAAGACGTGACCTTCGGAGTTGTCAGGAAAGACGTGACCTTCAGAGTTGTCAGGAAAGACGTGACCTTCGGAGTTGTCAGGAAAGACGTGACCTTCGGAGTTGTCAGGAAAGACGTGACCTTCGGAGTTGTCAGGAAAGACGTGACCTTCGGAGTTGTCAGGAAAGACGTGACCTTCAGAGTTGTCAGAAAATATTTCTGCAAACTCAAGGTTTTCAAGAAGTGAAATGACCTGGAAGCAAATTCAGTGCATAGCTTTGAGAATGGGTATGATAGAGCCACAAGTGTAGGAGGGAGTGAACTTGGTAGCAATCACTTAAGCTGGGCCTGGAGCTGAGACTCGATCACTGCAACCAGAAACGGGCAGGTACAATCAGGCGAGCATACAGTTTACCTGGAGTTTACCTGGAGAGGCTTTCGGGGGTCAGCGCCCCCGCGGTTCGGTCTGAGACCAGGACTCATGGTGGATCAGGGTCTGATCAACCAGGCTGTTACTGCTGGTCGCACGCAAACTGACGTCCGAACCACAGTATATAGTTCTGCTATCTTCCCATTATGTCCCTGAATTTGTGTTTATAAAGCCACTGGCGGGCGAAACGTCTACAATAAAGTTACCCAGATGTTGCACATGTCTATTTTTCATCGAGTATACACACACAAAACTGCAGATAAATGGTTCAGAGAACCGACAAGTTGATAAATTAGACTCATGTGCAACACTTGGGTATCTTTATTGAGGAAACGTTAGGCCAAACAGTGGCTTCATCAGTCCATACAAAGGAGAATAGTGAAGAACAGGAGCTTAAGGTAATCAGTCCCTCAGCCTTGAGTCGATGTAATCAGTCCATCAGTCTTGAAAGGAACACAGCATATGCGCGGAAGTGGCTTATATACTGTAGTCAGGTGAGGTGAAGCAATAGTAGGTGGTATCACGTCTGACAAATCCAAACGTGGAAGTAGGTGATGCCTGAAGGTTAGGCAAGAGAAGAATTCCCTGTACTAAGATCCCAAGATGTTGCTGTGTCTGACTGGAATGTAGATAAATGTATACTCAAACACCTTCACCCACAACTACTCCCTTCTCCACCCATCCCCACCTTTCCCCCCCACCACCCCCCTACACAGCAAAATCAAAGCCACTGACCACAGGTGACTTGAATCACCACTGAAAGCTGGGAAAACTGAGAGCCACTCTGGGGGACCAGTCACGGGGAGAAGAAAAAACTAATGGAGATGGAGATAAAAACAAGTCAAGGAAGCTGCGAAAATTAGAGGAGGAAGCAAATTAGACTAAAAGAGATCCAATTCTCATCAAGATTTGCTATCGGAAATGAGAAATAAATGTTATAAGTACTATTTTAACTGAAGCCCATAGGAGCTGCCTTGTATGGGTCAGTAGACCTGCTGCAGTGCTCTTCCATTAGGTTCTTTTAAGAATATAGAGAAAGAGAGGGCATAGTGGCATTCAAAATTCTATGAGAAATAGTCAAGATTGACAATGGCAGATGAGAAATGAATATCCACATGGTATGATTTGTCACTTTAACAGAATAAAACTAGTAACTCTCAGAATCCGCGGACGTCAGCAAGTAACTGAACTGTAAAGGAAAAGGTAGAAAAAGGGTGTTTACTTCATGTGACTGTAGTTCCAGTGTTGGATTCTCTCTCTCTCTCTCTCTCTCTCTCTCTCTCTCTCTCTCTCTCTCTCTCCTCTCTCTCTCTCTCTCTCTCTCTCTCTTTTTTACACAGGGTTTGACAAGGTTAAGGATCCCTAGCTTTATTGACAGCTATTTACAGGTTAAGGATTCCTAACTTTATTGGCAAGCTAAGAGCTGTTACCTACGTCAGCTCATTTGAAAGCATTTTTATTGTTATGAGACATACAAGTAGGGAACAGGATGAAGTTGGAGCCATCTGTGGGCCAGCATTTTCATTTGATCAACTGACTTTATCTCGTTGACATCATTATGCTGTACGAATGTGTTCCATACTCGAGTCATCCTGGGTATGTATGATCTCAGATGGAGTGAAGTTCTGGAGAAGGGTACAGCCAGAGTGAAGTTGCTGCTTTCTGCCCGTCTTGTGGCATAAAAGCTTGTTTCACGCTGTCCTCTCTCTCTCTCTCTCTCTCCTCTCTCTCTCCTCTCTCTCTCCTCTCTCTCTCTCTCTCTCTCTCTCTCTCTCTCTCTCTCTCTCTCGGGGGTCGGTATGTGGCGCCATTAGGGAGGACAATCTCTTAATTTTTTCTATGATTCGTCTTCTGTCGTTTTCAGTATTCTTAGTGGTTTCTCTTCTGTCCTTTTCCTTTTTCTTTCTGAGGGGAGGCAAGTATAGTCACTTCATCTACTACCGTCTTGCACTCCACGTAAACATGTGTTCTTTGATGTTGGGCTATACTAATTTATGTTTTAGAAGGCTCCAGGAAGTCTTGTTTACTGTGTTAGTTGTCTTTTGTCTAGGCCTTTAATTTTATGTATTTTTAACCATTTTTTTTTCTCCCAGTCTGCAGTTCTGACTTATTTACCCGTGGAGAGAGAGAGAGAGAGAGAGAGAGAGATGGATGGGAAAATTTTTATCACTGATCAACGAGAGACATGATTGATTTTTGACGATTTTTGAACAGATTGCCTTCACAGCTGAGCGTGATCCGGTCATATCTCTACTGAACTCTATCTTAGAGACATCTAAACAATCGTTCTTTGTATTCATCTGGTATACCTTCATTTAACTCATCAGTGGTATGACTGTGGCATCGTGGCACTCTTGGCTCCCGAGATAATTTTATAGTACAGTTTCATCACCTTGTGGAGTGCTTTAACAATTCTCTGACTTGTGTCTCCAGAACATCACTGACTTGCGTCTCCAGAACATCACTGACTTGCGTCTCCAGAACATCACTGACTTGTGTCCCCATTACATCTCCACTAACGTGTTCTTGAATATTTCGACCTTTTTCTCTCTATATATTTTCGGTTGGTTTATTTTTCATTATCATTTTCCACAGAAAAGCTAAACAGTTCTCTTCATTGAAATAGTCATTCAAATTTGGCTCTCAACAGTAAATAACTGCAGGAGGAGACATACTTGAACCTGAAATCAGTATCTATGATTGCCAGAGCAAATCTTCACCAGTAGGGCAGTGTCTAGATAAACAGCAAATATGTTCATTATTTATTGAGAACATTCTATAATATTAATAGATGGCAATAATTAGGCATATACAGTGTAGTTTGATACTTAACTCCTCTCTTGTGTAGCAAGGGCAAGCAGGAACTGTAAAGGAGCGTGGCTGCAACTAAAACTGAACCAAAATAGAATTGATAACTGTTAGGCTGCATTGTAAGCGGCTTATAAAGCTATATACATGTTGCTGTTTCCAACATAAAACTGTTGGTTACTACTGGATAACATCCACATAAGATGATGGGATCTTTAATTTCTTATGGGATGGACCGGTAAGCTAGCAGACGGCCTTGGTCACTTGACCAAAATGTCCAGTTGGTTGGTCATCATTTGACTGAGACCCGTATAAGGAAACAATTGTTTCTTGACTAATACCATAGAAGCACCACCAACGAATGTTGCGACTTTTACTCAAACCATCGGCAGCAGGTTTAGACAACAGATACAGTAATATTTTTTCCTTGTCACTGTGTTCACCAGTCAGTGGGTGTGGAAGAAGAATGTGGAAGATATCTGTTGTAGATTAGTTGTATCCTGGTCTGGAAGGAGCGCCGTAGGTGGGTTTGGGACCTGCAGCGTCCTCCAGACGAGCCTTCTCAATCTGAGCAATGGCGTGGGGAGGGAGAGGATGGATCAGTGGAGACTCAGCGCGGTAACCTTCACCGTCAGCCACGAACTTGAAGACTCCTTGACTGCCGTCGGGGAAGGTGAACCTACAAGAAAAATTATATTTGAGTCTATTTTAAAAAGATGAATTAGTGGACTATATATATATCGGTGTTCTATATTTTACAGAGGGTTACTACCTGGAACTTTCCCGCAGGCTCAGAAGATTATCTACGATTAATTTTAGCCAGATACTCACGACCATCCTCCCTGGGCGGCCACGGCACCAGCTGGGCCCTGGGGGGCGCCCTGTTCCTGACGACTGATGCCATCACCAGTCTCGAAGTTGAAGTTATAGTTGCCGGCCTGGTCAGGTCCCTGACGATCATCCTTCAGGATGGGAACTACAGCACCTGAGGGGGCGCTGTAGGAGGGACGTGGAGGTGGACCGTATCCCTGTGGCGCCGCGGCCACTACTGCCACCATGACACACAGGACGAATTTCTGAAAGTGTATGTGATTATTATAACTGATCCAGTTGGTCTCGAGAATAAGAAAGAATGTGAATGTTGAGATAATGCGAGACACTGTCGTACTTGACCTCGTCAAGGCCACTCAGCTCATGCGCGATATTCATTACTTTTATCCTTTAGTGTTATTTTTCTTGTAGTGCATTGTTTGTGTAAAATATAAATTCTGACTGTTTATAAACATTAATGAAGTATGATAAAAAAAATAGCATCTAAAAGTTATATACAAAGCATTATTCTTGAATTATTACTGAAGCATTTGTTATATTGAAACATTTGTTAAAAGTTGACTTAAGAAATCGTAATGACACGATTGCAAATAAACCATACCCCCGGCGCCGGGATTGAACCCGCGGTCATAGAGTCTCAAAACTCCAGCCCGTCGCGTTAGCCACTAGACCAGCTAGCCACAATAAGATTCATCCAACTAGGTATATTTCTACACCATAGGAAGGTTAGCACAGGCACCTCTGTGACCACAAATGCAAGTTTTTACAGACGAATCTCCAGCTAGCGTGGCCGTGACGAACTCTAGCTCAAGTCCCTTCACTGCCGTCAACATGACTGGTCTAGTGGCTAACGCGACGGGCTGGAGTTTTGAGACTCGATGACCGCGGGTTCAATCCCGGCAGGGGGTATGGTTTATTTGCAATCGTGTCATTACGATTTCTTAAGTCATGTTGACGGCAGTGAAGGGACTTGAGCTAGAGTTCGTCACGGCCACGCTAGCTGGAGATTCGTCTGTAAAAACTTGCATTTGTGGTCACAGAGGTGCCTGTGCTAACCTTCCTATGGTGTAGAAATATACCTAGTTGGATGAATCTTATTGTGGCTAGCTGGTCTAGTGGCTAACGCGACGGGCTGGAGTTTTGAGACCTATGACCGCGGGTTCAATCCCGGCCGGGGTATGGTTAAAAGTTGTATAATACTTTTCGCCTAAATCACTATTAATGATGCTGCAAGATCACTCGCAATAGTAGGGAAGGTCTACTAGTGATAATATCTGCTACATAAGCACCTACAGTTATTTAAAGAGTGAATATGTAAAGAAAAGAATCAAAACAAATATTAGAGTACGTAAAGCAAGATAGTATTTGTTCTAGACGTTATCTTTATTTATTTATTTGAACATGATACAGAGAAGTACAAGGAATACAATTTTTAAAGTGCAGCATGCCAAAGCCCCTTGTATGCACGTCAGTGTGTACAGCCCAGGTCTTACCGAGAACATGTTGCTTGTGATGTCTGGGATGGACTGTGGTGATGCTCCAGCTGCACACATTATATACCCGCTGGTTCCACCCCTTCTCTCCCTTCATAATCTAGTTCTTAACCTCTTCAGCGTTGACCGTGAGGTTGTCAGGTAGGCATTCTCAGTGTCGTAACATGATCACATCTCTCAGTATATTAAGGTCATCACCTCAATACTCATAACATTCTCCAGGTTAGCAGATAGTCTGAGATTAATCGTCCTGACCTCTGCATTCGCATTTTCCACTATCTAGATAGGTTAGAGAAGTGTTTGTGCGTGTGTGTTACTCGCATAAATCTGGTTATGGTGAGGGGGGGGGTGAGTTTCAGCTCCTGGCACTGCCTCTTCGCTGGCCGCTACTTGGCTCTCTCCTGTCATACTTTATCATATCTCTTCTTAAAGTTGTGTATGAATTTTGTCTACACCACTTCGCTGTCTAGATCGTTGCACTCTGAGGGTGAAGAAATACTTCCTAACATCTATATGACCTCATCTGTCTTTTCAACTTCTGTGTGTTCCTGTTTCCCTTCCCTAGAAGAGTCTAACCCGATTCATCGTTTGACTTTCATAATTTTCCACGTCTTTGGTTCCGTCTTCAGCCTGTCATCATGGATAATTCCCATCACTTCTGACACTAGGTTTGTAAACCTTTTCACTTCCTTCAGTTTCTCGACATGCTGGGTCAGATGTGAGCTACCGTATTTCGAAACTTATAAGACTTGTTTTAGTTTCAATGTCTCGGCATCGGACGTAACTGGGAGAGCTACAGCCCACCCCACACCCCAAACTTATAGCTCCCGTCACTGACCTTCAGTTTATAGGACGCAGGTTGGTTTTTGGAGACATTTTATGGAAAAAATGCGTCTAATAAGCCGCAAAATGTGATAAATACGCAAATATGGGCTTGCTGAAAGCTGATCTTAAATTTACCAGACGCACGTTTGCTGCAGTAGAAATTTGGTTGATGTACGCCTCAGGCGAAATGCTCGGTACAGTGCTCACCCCGAGGTCCTCTCTGACTGAGGTTTCTAGCCATTGCCTACTAAATACGTACTCCTTTTTCGGTTTTCTTTCCCCACCCTAATCTTCCTAATTCTGCATTGACTTGGGTTACTTTTCAAGTCAAACCTGCAGCTTGTACAAGTCCATTTGAGTCCTCGTCCTCATCTGTTATCATTGCCAGTTTCACCCCTGTGAACAGAGATACCACTGACTCTCAGTCATGTTATTTACTATCACAAGAAATAGTAGTGGTGGTTTATGAACACACACCTTCCAGATGCTGCTCCATCGCTCTTCTGATAATCTCCATTACCTTATTATGCATGTCAGTAATACTGGTCTGTAGTTTAATACTACCTCGCTGTCAACTTTATTAAATACTGGGACTACCCGTGTCTGCCACGCCTCTGGTAATTGTTCTGTGTCCATTGACTTGATTGTGGTTAGTGGCTCATTCATTGCTTCTTCATCCTCTCTCAGGATCTATCAAGATATCTAGCTCGCACGCTAATTTTCAAACCTTTTCTCCTGTCGTATGTTATCCAGCACCCGCTGGTGCATTCTTCCTTATTGGTTCTCTGGTAACATCCCTGTTTCTTTTGAGAATACCTCCCAAAATATTTTAGATCGACTACTCAGACTTCCAGGTCATTTCATGTGAGCTCTTCTTCCTTCGTCAGCCATATTACTTGATCCTTTACTGTCGGATTTGGATTAGATTTGACTGTTGATGCTACGTTAGATTTATATTGTCTTTTGAACTTTTATTCTTACCCATGCATATTCAGTTCTGATATTTTGCAGATTTCCGTATTTTTTACTTTCTGTATTTTTTTCAATACTGTGTCAATTTTAACTTTTGCTTTTGTGCACCTCTGGTGAACCATGGGTTTATAATATTCTTGCGATTCCCTCTGCTCCTCCATATGAATTGTCTCCTCTTCCTTCCAGAAATTTCTAGCTATTTACTCCGTTTCATATGCTGTCTTCCCTTCTAGTTCCCTTTCCCACTGCACTTCCACCAGGAATTGCCTGACGATCGTGTAGCTCCCTCTTCTGAAGGTTCTTCTTCCAATGCAACATCACTCTTCAAATTTACTACTGCAAAGTATCTGAAAGTCAGGATAAGGTGATCACTAGAATCGTATTCAATGTCCTCTATTTCAGAATCACTCGGGGTGAATATTAGCTTCGGCCTTGCTGGTTCATTCCCAGGTGGATCGTAGCCTGGTAGGCAAAGCTCTCGCTTCATACGCTGAGAGTTTGGGTTCGATTCCCGGGATGGGAAGAAACATTGGACGTGCTTTCCAACACGTCCAATGTTATCCATGTTCACCCATCAGTAAAATGGGTATCTGGGTATTAGTCGGCTGGTGTGAGTTGCATCCTGGGACAAAATTGACTTAATTTTCCCGAAATGCTCTGCATAACAAGGGGCTTTCTTTACAGTAGTACATATGTCATTGATGTCAGCTAGGCCTGTATTCCTTGTACATGTACTTGTAGTAAATAAATATATTATTATTATTATTAGTCTCCCCCTCTGCTGTGTCCCTTGACATGTTAGCGCATGAAGTTCTCCATCACCATCACCATCATCTTAGCTCAAAACGATCCTGGATCATTGGATTCTCCAGTCTGTTTCCTCGTTGTTGAAGTCTTCCATGATGAGCAGCTTTGCATGGCTCGTGTAGGCTATTCTGACTACCTCTGCTATTGCATTCATTATTGCTCTGCTGTCATTGTACTTTTGTTTGGTCCCCGTCTGTTCAGTGGTGGTTGTACAACACTGCTCTCATCACCTTGGGTTCCCAGTCTTCAGTATGCCTACTATTTAGCCATTTGCCTTCACTATATTCCTTTCATCTCCAAACCCTACTGGTTTCTGATTAGTAGTGCTACTACCCTTCTGTTTCCTCGGTAATTCCTCATAATCTGATATTTACTAACTCTAGATTCCTTCCTACCAATCTGACTTTCATTTTATTTTACCGTTAAATCTACTTATTCTCAACAGTTTGCTAATTATTGCATTCACTAAACTTTCAATGCTCCCATCAACGTATGTACTTTCACTTGGGAATCTCTCACACTCTATTATATACCAACAGCGACTATTTTGCGATGTTTTCCCAGATGTCTACAGTTCTAAACTGATGGAATATGACGCCCTTCTAAAATCCATGTTAGAAAATATTCTGTTTGCCTTAATGACTAACACCGAACGAAAGCCTCACTCTCAAACTAGGTGAATTAAGAACATGTACAGCCTTCCAAATTGTCTTGCCAGCCTTCTCCATCACTTTATCAGATGACAGAATTGACGTATATGTCAAGGATGGGGTTCATTTATTTAGAGCTGGACTGGTGAACAGAGCTGTTAGGGTTTTACACTAAAACAGAGGTAGGGTTTTTATGGGAAAAGAATGAAATACGGTACAATCTAGTGAAGCAAATTATATTAGAGCCGCTGGGTGATTTAGCAGGAGTGCACGACTCCAGCTTCAGGAGAGTCATTAGTGATTGGTGATGAAATCTGGTTTCATCACCAAAACCTGCTGCAATGTTGGCTTAAAAGTAATTCAGCAATTTGGACAGCCTAATTGCAGAAAAGTTTTATAAGGACATGCAAAATCCACGTCCACCATGGAGATTGTTCGTTTCCCGGCTGTGTGTGTATGTATCACTCTTAAGACTTCCTCTTAATAGTGCCTATTTTTGCAATAGCCACATGTCTCGGTACATGGACCCTCTGTATTACAGTGGCTCTCTGGCGTGCTGCCTCTGTTCACACTGAATAGTAGTGTTTCTGTGGGAAAACAAAAGCTGAACTATATGTTTTGCATAGTCTAAACTGTACAAGAGTTGACGTGCAAGGTGCACCAACGTTAACATAAAGAAGAGGATTAAGAGACACGTGCAACAGTTGGGCATCTATGTTGTTGAAATGTTTCTTGTACACAGTAGGCTTCTTGAGTCAAATACAGAGGGAACACGTGTAGTAGTGAAATAAAGATGTAGGCAGTCCATCAACCTTGGTGAAAAAGTATTTGAGATGGTCAGTCCCTCAGCCTGGAGAAGAGTTCAGCTCCATGGTGTGGACTCTATTCTCATGCTTCAGCTTCATATCGTTCCATACCATGGAGCTGAACTCTTCTCCAGGCTGAGGGACTGACCACCTCAAATACTTTTTCTCCAAGGTTGATGGACTGATTACATCTTTATTTCACTACTACACCTGACCCTCTGTATTTGACTGAAGAAGCCTACTGTGTAGGAGAAACGTTTCAACGATAAAGATAACAAACTGTTACACATGTCTTAATCTTCAATAAGAGAAAATGTAAACAGAAAATAACTCAAGATGAACCATAAAAGACGCTGACTTGGTGAACATATTATTAGTGTCTAACAAGGTTCATTTCTGGTAATCATATTGCTTTTCATCAGCACAAATAATCTCGCCAAGAAACTTGTATTTTAATGTTCGCAGACGATGTATGGCTAACAGGAGAATTCAAACTAACTGGGATTGTCAGTTACAAGATGACCTAAACTAGCAACATAAATACTCGAAAGAACTTTATTGGGACCTACACCCCAGCAATACTGCTACATAATAATTGGAGAGGGATTAAAAAGAACACTCAAGAAATTATCACACTGACGAATAACTCTGTT
>NC_069481.1:5369057-5530063 GCF_026875155.1 Cherax quadricarinatus
GATAATGAAGTCTGTAGAAGTTCCAGAGAGCACGAAAATCCAGGCGTCAAGGATTGAGACTTTTTTTTTTGTTTTTGGAGAACTGATGAATCCAAGTGCATGTTAAGTTGCTGGTCTTTCCAAGATGATGTTGAAACCAGTAGTCTTGTATAACACGGGTGTCAGAGCTACTATCTGGCACTTGCAGGGTAGTCACGGACTCGACACTGAGCACTCAAGAAATAACGAAAGATGCTGCAATTGCAGTAGTTGATACAACTATTGCAACTGACGCTGAACAAGCTGCAAGGTAGCCGGTATTCGTCCTGTGATGGTTGATGAGAACTTCGTTACTTTTGCTTACTGTGGATTCTGTGAAAATGTTGAGGTTGGATAATGTGGTGGAGTGTGTGAGAGTATCACCCAGCCTGTGGTGGAGTGTGAGAGAGTATCACACAGCCTGTGGTGAAGTGTGTGTATCACCCAGCCTGTGGTGGAGTGTGTGAGAGTATCACCCAGCCTGTGGTGGAGTGTGTGAGAGTATCACCCAGCCTGTGGTGGAGTGTGTGAGAGTATCACCCAGCCTGTGGTGGAGTGTGTGAGAGTATCACCCAGCCTGTGGTGGAGTGTGTGAGAGTATCACCCAGCCTGTGGTGGAGTGTGTGAGAGCATCACCCAGCCTGTGGTGGAGTGTGTGAGAGCATCACCCAGCCTGTGGTGGAGTGTGTGAGAGCATCACCCAGCCTGTGGTGGAGTGTGTGAGAGCATCACCCAGCCTGTGGTGGAGTGTGTGAGGTATCACCCAGCCTGTGGTGGAGTGTGAGAGTATCACCCAGCAAGCCAGTCTGTGGTGGAGTGAGAGAATCACCCAGCAAGCCAGCCTGTGGTGGAATGTGAAATTATATGCAGACTTAGCACTCATGGATTTAGGTGACCCACACCAAACCAGTGAGCTAAGATAAAACAGGTAGGCTTTTAAAAATAAATGACGGTTGAACGCCCTTGTAAATGATATCGAAACAATAGTGAAATTGTTACTAGCAAACAAGTCTAGATACTATGTAAATTGTTTTAAAAACTCCTCCGTAATAACTAAAATTGTCCAAAAAAGAGGATAAACCAGCTGAAATTTCGGAAGAGGCATGGAGGGCGAGATAAAGACTGACCCATGACAGTCACCAAGTAAATAAAGAGAGTAGGCAAAAGAAAATCCTATATAACAGGTGTATTAAACAGTGTATTAGAAACCTGGCTAACAGGTAGCGTTGACACACATTCCTTCGAGAATTAAGGAAAATAACGAACCATAATCACTCATTTCACTCTAACAGACTTTTTCTTACGAACTTAAACTTAAGAGGAGCATAAACCAACTCGAAAACATGAGAATGATATTCACGAATCTTAAGATGTTTAGAACAATATATGTGACACATGTTATACTATTTCTCGAGTACTCGACGCTGTCATAGAACCGGCACGTAAAATTACAAGGGAAATATAAAATTTCCTAAGGTTTACAGTGAGTTTGATCTCTTCAAGGCAGGTGTCTGGATGACCGGTGAAGCATCCAGAATATTTTAACTGCCTTCCCTCACTTTTTCTTCGATCGAATCGGATTGCCTCCCCTTGACCTGTACGACCCCCAACGGTTTTAGAACCATTAGATATATCAGTTAATAATAATAATAATAATAATAATAATAATAATAATAATAATAATAATAAAACTTGGTGACTATAAGAGGATAAACTGAATTGAATACGCATATGATAATCAGAAAAGTTATACAGCTTTTTGAGAGTATGAAGGAAAATTTGAGGTGAAGCTAATGATCCACAAACAAAACAGTGATTACATATTTATGTACTACCGTATTTACGGTTACAGTTGTATAATGTTGACTCGACTATCATTCAAGAGTGGACGACGAGGCAGAGTTCACCTGGAGTGACTACCTCAGGATATTTGAGAAACAGCAGATATCTGAATTTTTTTATTGAGAAAAAATGTACAATATTAACAAAGGTAATAAATATGTATATACTGTGTTCTGCTGTTAGTTGTCCACACTGGAAGAGTAAACAATAGCCATAGAAGACCAGGATGCAACTCCTAAAGATAATTCAAAGTCACAACGTTGGGTACCGTACTAAATCATTGCCAGTAGGTCATGACAGCAGATATCTTCATATTTTATACAGGAATCACTTTGCAAGGGAGGACAAATCAGTGGGTTGGGGATGGAAGTGTGGGTATCATTTAGTTGTATCCTGGTCTGGCAGGAGCGCCGTACGTGGGTCTGGGACCAGCAGCTTCTTGCTGACGGGCAAACTCGATCTGGGCGATGGCGTGGGCTGGGAGAGGATGGGGCGTGGGCAGCAGGGGAGACTCAGCACGGTAACCTGCACCGTCAGCAACGAACTTGAAGACTCCTGGACTGCCGTCTGGGAAGGTGAACCTGCAAGAACATGGACGTACAGAGTCTGTTGTCAACAGGACTCGGTGATGGCGTAATAATTTGATATCAGCCTATCCATAATGGTAAAAGTTTTTTAAAATTTATTACTGGCCTGTATATTATTTGGCAAAATGATAATCGTCTAGATATTTTATGCAGTTTCGATGGTTTATGTAGCAGCAATATCAGCAAGATACTCACGACCATCCTCCCTGGGCTGCCACGGCACCAGCTGGGCCCTGGGGGGCGCCCTGTTCCTGACGACTGATGCCATCACCAGTCTCGAAGTTGAACTTATAGTTGCCGGCCTGGTCAGGTCCCTGACGATCATCCTGCAGAATAGGGACTACAGGACCTGAGGGGGCGCTGTAGGAGGGACGTGGAGGTGGACCGTATCCCTGTGGTGCCGCGGCTGCAACCGCTACCATAACACACAGGAGCAATTTCTGAAAATATATTCATCCATTATGGTAATGAGATGAGTTGCACTTGGCCTTTAACATTTCGGAAGCGAGAAGGAATGAGATAATGTTTGAATGTGATACACTTTCTCGACCGACCAAGAAAAAGTAGAAGCATTACGAAGGCCACTCCTCCCTCCTCACTGGACTGTCTCTAATATCTCTATACTAAGAAATATTTCCGTTCTATTTCTAGAGTAATGAAGTTATTATGTATTATACACTACACGTGTATTTATAAATATAATTAAATCCTATGTAAGTATTTTTTGTGTGAAAATTTTATGCACTAATTATCAGCATCTTACAAACATTTCACTTGTCTAGTTACTATGTAACACCCACCACCTATGATACTTGGCAGACTAAGGAATGGTAATCTCGCATCTTGTAGATGCTTATATAAGCTGTGTACATCAAAGTGGCCAGCCCAGGACCGCAGCAATTCTTACCGAGAACATGTTGCTTGTGATGTCTGCGATGGACTGTGGTGGTGATCCAGCTTCACCCATTATATATCTGCTGACTCCTCCCCTCCCCTTCCCTTACTTCATCTAGTTCTCGTCCTCTGCAACTCCTTGATCCCGTTGACCGTGAGGCTGAAGAGAGGTTCACCAAGCTCAGTGTCTGGAAGTAAATAGTATTTTCAACAGAATCTTGTCATTGCTGATACATATTTTGCTGTGTCAAAGTTGAATTCATCTCACTGTTGCCGTGTCAAAGTTGAATTCATCTTACTGGTGCTGTGTCAAAATTAAATTCCTTTCACTGTTGCTATGTCAAAGTGGAATTCCTCTCACTTGCTGTGTCAACGTTGAATCCCTCTCACTATTGCTGTGTCAAAGTATTTACTCGTGAGAGATGTTCTTTTGACATGAAATAGTAAAAAAAAAAAATACATAAATAGCTCAAATACGAAAAGTTTATCAGTGAAAAATTAAATAAATGTATATCATTCATATCAAAGTTTATCAGTCCCTCCCCCTACCACAATGTGGAATTAATCCAGCCTGTATTGTAGCATGTTTGTTACGCCTATCAAGTAAATTGTCAAGCAAAGGTAAATTCAGGAAACGAGAATGAGTAATGAAAGATAGGCTGTTACCCAAGATGTTACCTGGTGGCAGGTAACACCACGACTACTAGTCAGGTTGTTACCTGAGATGTTGAACATCAAAATGGTATAAAATACCGACAGGTTGGTAGGTAAGACACAAAGGCAACAGTTAGGCAACTTTATTCCGAAACGTTTCGCCTACACAGTAGGCTTCTTCAGTCGAATACAGAAAGTAGGCAGGAACAGTAGAGATGTGAAGACGATGTAATCAGTCCATCACCCTTGAAGTCGTAGAATTTGAGGTTGTCAGTCCCTCAGCCTGGAGAGTTCAGTTCCATAGTCAGGAACTATCTGAAGATCAAGCGACAGTGCAGAGACTTAAATACTGTCGGAAGGAGAGGTGCAGAGTAGTAGTAGTGAGAATGTAGCCTCTGAGAGGTCAGGTCCCTCTCAGATCCAACAGTTCTCACTTGAAAGGGTTGTCCAAGGTGTTTTCTGTACCAAGAGGCCATGTGTTGCAGTGTCGGTATTTTATACCATTTTGATGTTCATCTTGTCAGACACTGCAACACATGGCCTCTTGGTACAGAAAACACCTTGGACAACCCTTTCAAGTGAGAACTGTTGGATCTGAGAGGGACCTGACCTCTCAGAGGCTACATTCTCACTACTACTACTACTCTGCACCTCTCCTTCCGACAGTATTTAAGTCTCTGCACTGTCGCTTGATCTTCAGATAGTTCCTGACTATGGAACTGAACTCTCCAGGCTGAGGGACTGACAACCTCAAATTCTACGACTTCAAGGGTGATGGACTGATTACATCGTCTTCACATCTCTACTGTTCCTGCCTACTTTCTGTATTCGACTGAAGAAGCCTACTGTGTAGGCGAAACGTTTCGGAATAAAGTTGCCTAACTGTTGCCTTTGTGTCTTACCTACCAACCTGTCGGTATTTTATACCATTTTGATGTTCATCTTGTCAGACACTGCAACACATGGCCTCTTGGTACAGAAAACACCTTGGACAACCCTTTCAAGTGAGAACTGTTGGATCTGAGAGGGACCTGACCTCTCAGAGGCTACATTCTCACTACTACTACTCTGCACCTCTCCTTCCGACAGTATTTAAGTCTCTGCACTGTCGCTTGATCTTCAGATAGTTCCTGACTATGGAACTGAACTCTCCAGGCTGAGGGACTGACAACCTCAAATTCTACGACTTCAAGGGTGATGGACTGATTACATCGTCTTCACATCTCTACTGTTCCTGCCTACTTTCTGTATTCGACTGAAGAAGCCTACTGTGTAGGCGAAACGTTTCGGAATAAAGTTGCCTAACTGTTGCCTTTGTGTCTTACCTACCAACCTGAGATGTTCCCTGGTAGCAGGTAACACCACTACGAATATTAGTCAGGTGCTCGCAGCTAACCTTGGTTTTCTGGTCCAGTAGTGGAGTTATGGTTCATTTGTCATTCACTTCCGTTCCTCCCTGTCTCTCTCATCCTAGTATGTCTTGTGTTCCTCTTACCTCTCTTCCCTTCCGCTTCTATCTCATTCCTTCTACCATTGTTATTTTTCCTGTTATCGTTCTCCCACTGCTCTTCCCTCCTTCCTTTCTAGTTACATATGTACATCTCGATTTTACGTCTGCTTTCTCCTGCTTACTGCTTATCACTCCTCTTCACTCCTCATCTTCACTCCTCATCTTCACTCCTCATCTTCACTCCTCATCTTCGCTCCTCATCTTCGCTCCTCATCCTCACTCCTCATCTTCGCTCCTCATGCTCACTCCTCATACTCCCACTTTTCCTTATCCTTCCCTCCTCCTCCTCTCTCCTCCTTCCTCTCCATCTCTTCATCTTTTCTCCCCCTCTTTTCTTCCTCCTCCTTCCCTCCCCCTGTCTTCTTCCTCCATCCCCTGTCTTCTTCCCCCTCCTTCCTCCCATCCCCTCTCTTCTTCCTCCTCCTTCCTCCCATCCCCTCTCTTCTTCCTCCTCCTTCCTCCCATCCCCTCTCTTCTTCCTCCTCCTTCCTCCCATCCCCTCTCTTCTTCATCCTCCTTCCTCCCTCCCCCTCTCTTCTTCCACCTCCTCCCCCCTCTTTTCTTCCTCCTCCTTCATCCCATTCCCTCTCTTTTTCCTCCTCTTTCCTCCCATTCCCTCTCTTCTTCCTCCTCCTTCCCCCTCTCTTCTTCCCCCTGCTCCTCCTCCTCGTTCCCCCTCTCTTCTTCCCCCTGCTCCTCCTCCATTTCCACCTGCCCCTTATAATCCTCCTCTTACTACCATCTGCTTTACTTAACACTCCCAAAATGTATTTCTTGTATATTCACTCCTGCCACAGTCTCGGGTAATTGTCCGGTCTTTTTACTTTCATTATTTCTGGTGAGCAGCTGTGTGAAAACGTCAGTCTTCCTTAAGTGAGAGTGAGTGTGCAGTTTCTCTCAGTCCTTCCCTCAGAGAGAGAGAGAGAGAGAGAGAGAGAGAGAGAGAGAGACAGAGAGACAGAGTTATTAAAAACATCCTAGGAATTGCCATTAATTTTGAGATTTTCGTAAGTTACTCTGGCAATCAATAAAATGACTTTCAACGATATGCCTGGAGAAATGTCAAAAAAAAAAAAAAAAATACAACACGAGTTAGGCCGAAAATGAAATCTGCAGCAGCTGTGCATTACCCACACGTTAAGAGAAACACGTGAGTGTGCTCTGAAATTTCCAAAGCGCTACGAAATGGCTACCGGAACTGAAAAATGAGAGTTACGGTGAAAAGTTGTTAACACTAAAGACAATAACACTGATTGATGTGACGATAACAGGAGATGTGATAACCACATATCAGGTGAGATGAAAGAATAGATGAAGAAGACTTCTGGGTACACATTAAAACCCGCACATAGAAGAGAGGAGCTTGAGACGACGTTTCGGTCTTTCTTGGACCATTTGCAGTAATAAGACGCTTACACTGTGGTGGTCCAGTGACGGTAATGTCTTGTTTGTTTTCTGAGTTCTTAGTACCTGCAACACGGACAAGAAAAAGCCGCAGTTGTAAAAAAGTGGAGCTGCAGGAATGCAAGAAATATATTCCTCACGAACAATAAATTAAAAGGTGTGATACAATCATTGGAACGTTTTAAAAAAAAATGTGATAGAAAAATCATTTAAGACGTAACCTGCTGACGCGGGTCTTAGTCATGTGATGACCCAGAGCCGGAGCTTTTGGTCATCTGACCGAGGTCTTCCATCGGCTCACCCCTCCACCCTACTAAAAATTGATCTGTGGAGGAGGCAAACTGAAAGCTTCAGGTGTCAGTCATTATACTCGGTGTAACATTGTAAAACTGCGCTACGTCTATACATGAAACGATGTAGATGTAAGTGAAATGAACTGGCGGGTAAGAGACAGGTTTAGAAGCTAAAACTTGATACACCTACAAGTTGCGTGCAGCACACACCCTCACACCTCAACACTCCCGTCAACACCACTCACACCCACCTTAGACTAATTCATACCATTCCCCGACCTGACTCACGACTGCAAATAAACCACGGTGCGGGTATACCTGAAGAGGGTTTCGGGGGTCAACACCTCCGCGGCCCGATCTTTGACTAGGCTACGAGGTGGATCAGGGCCTCATCAACCATGCTGTTACTGCTGGCTACACGCTAACCGACGTACGAACTACAGCCTGGCTGGTCAGATACTGATTTTAGGTGCCTGTCCAGTGCCTTCTTGACAGCCACGGGTGTATTGGTAATTCCCCTTATGTACGCTGGGAGGCAGTTGTACAATCTTGGGCCCCTGACACTTATTGTGTTGTGTCTCAGTGTACTAGTGGCGCCCCTGCTTTTCATTGGAGGGATGTTGCATCTCCTGCCGAGTCTTTTCCTTTCGTAGGGAGTGATTTTCGTGTGCAAATTTGGGACTAGTCCCTCTAGGATTTTCCAAGTGTATGTTATCATGTATCTTTCTCACCTGCATTCCAGGGAATACAAGAAACTTCAACCATTCCCAGTAAATTAGGTGCTTTATTGTTCTTATGTGTGCCGTGAAAGCTCTCAGTACATTCTCCAGATCTGCAATTTCGCCTGCCTTCAAGGCAAACGAAATTGCTGATCTGGAGAATGTACAGTAATATTCCAGCCTAAACAGAACAAGCGATTTGAAGAGAATCATCATGGGCTTGGAATCCCTAGTTTTGAAGGTTCTCATTATCCATCCTATCATTTTCCTAGTAGATGTGGTAGATACATTGTGATCTTTGAAAGGAAGGTCTACTGACATTATCACTCCCAGGTCCTTCACATTAGTTTTTCGCTCTATTTCCTCGAGATTTCCATATAGGAGTAATTGAAATTTCTCTTTCTTGAGCTTCATATTGTTTTCTGTGGCCCATTTAAAGATTGGTTGATGTCCACCTGGAGTCTTGCAGTGTCTGCAATGGATGACACTGTAATGCAGATTCGGGGGCCAACTGCAAATGAAGACACAGTGTTGTGGCTTACATCTCTCTACCAGATATAAGGATACATACAGGATATTGCAAGAAACCCAAAATACTTCTATTCCTACGCAAAATCCAAGCTAAGAACTACCTGTAGAATTGGACCACCATTGAGAGGAGACTCTTATACTGACGATGAACAGGAAATGAGTGAAATCCTAAAAGATCAGTATGAGTCGGTGTTCAGCAACCCAAAAACATTTTTCACTCCAGAAGAAGGCCGCACAGACCAACTAACTGACATTAGTACAAATCCCATAGATTTTGAAAAAGAAATGGAAAACATGCCCACTCACTCAGCACCTGGACCAGATTCATGGAATGCTCTGTTTATAAAGAAGTGCAAAGTACCACTAGCACGAGCACTCTGTATTCTTTGGAGAAAGAGCTTAGATCTAGGTGAAATACCGGAGTCCTTAAAGAGTGCAGACATAGCTCCTTTGCATAAGGGAGGCAGTAGAGCAGTAGCTAAAAATTACAGACCAGTAGCCCTAACCTCTCACATCATAAATATATTCGAAAGAGTGATGAGACGGCAGGTTACAACCAACATAACCCGAACCAGCATGGTTTTAGAGCAGGACGATCATGTCTGTCACAGCTGCTGAACCATTATGACAGAATTACGGAGGCACTGGAAGACGACCAAAACGTTGATGTGATTTACACAGATTTTGCAAAGGCGTTTGACAAATGCGATCATGGAGTAATAGCGCACAAAATGAAGGCCATGGGTATTACAGGGAAGGTAGGCAGAGGGATTTTCGGTTTCCTAACACAGAGAACACAAAAAAGTAGTGAACAGGGCAAGATCCAGCATCAGCGAGGTCAAAAGCTCAAGTGCCCCAAGGCACTGTCCTGGCACCTCTGCTGTTCCTCATCCTCATAACAGACATAGACAAAAACACCCGGCACACTTTTGTATCATCATTTGCAGATGACACTAAAATAAGCATGAAAGTCAGTACGGTAGAGGACACTGAAAAAGTACAGGAAGACATAAACAGAGTTTTCCAGTGGGCAGTGGAAAACAACATGACGTTCAATGGTGATAAGTTCCAGCTGCTTAGGTATGGAAAGAATGAAGAACTCAAAAGGAGCACTATATACAAAACTCAAGAGGGTCACCAAATAGAACGTAAGGAACACGTAAAAGACCTGGGAATAATTATGTCAGCGGACCTTTCTTTTAAAGACCATAACAAGACAAAGATCACGACAGCCAGGAAGATGACGGGGTGGGTAATGAGAACTTTCAAAGCAAGTGAAACAATGCCGATGGTGACACTCTTCAAATCGCTAGTGCTCCCTCACTTAGAATATTGCTCAGTGCTGACGGCCCCGTTCAGGGCAGGAGAAATATCGGAGCTGGGACAAATACAGAGATCGTTTACGGCTCACATTGAGCCAGTAAAGCACCTAAACTACTGGGAACGCCTGCAAGTCTTGAACATGTACTCATTGGAGCGGAGGAGAGAGAGGTACATGATAATATATACCTGAAAGGTACTCGAGGGCTTGGTCCCAAATCTGCACACTGCCATAATAACATACTGGAGTGAGAGATATGGGAGGAAGTGTAAAATAAACCCAGTGAGGAGCAGGGGTGCGGTGGGGACAATAAGGGAACACTGTATCAACATCCGGGGTCCCAGACTTTTCAACTTCTTACCAGAAGATATCAGAAACACTGCTGGAACAAGTGATGAAGCCTTCAAGGGGAAACTAGACAAGTATCTTCACCAGGTGCCAGATCAACCAGGCTGTGATGGCTATGTGGGACAGCGGGCCTCCAGCAGCAACAGCCTGATTGACCAGGCGAGCACCAAACGAGCCTGGCCCATGGCCGGGCTCAGAGAGTAGATATACTCTCGAAATTCTTCAAAGGTCAAAGGTATGAGGAACAGGATGGCGGCGAGTACTGTGCCTTGTGGAACACAGCTTTTCACTGTAGCTGCCTCAGCCTTTGATAAATTAGACACATGTGCAACTCTTGGGTATCTTTATTGAGGAAACGTTTCGCCACACAGTGGCTTCATCAGTCCATACAAAGGAGAATCGTGGAGAACAGGAGAAGAATGAGGTAATCAGTCCCTCAACCTTGAGTCGATGTGGTCAGTCCGTCTTCGCTTGCCTAACCCTTGGGCACGACCTACTTCCACATTGAACAAATGTGACACCACCTACGGCTGCTGCACCTCTCCTGCCTACGGTATATAAGCTACTTCTCGGCACATATGCTGTATTCTGTTCAAGATTGATGGACTGACCACATCGACTCAAGGTTGAGGGACTGATTACCTCATTCTTCTCCTGTTCTTCACGATTCTCCTTTGTATGGACTGATGAAGCCACTGTGTGGCGGAACGTTTCCTCAATAAAGATACCCAAGAGTTGCACAAGTGTCTAATTTATCACCGTGTCGGTTCTCTGAACCATTCATCTACATTGCCTCAACCTTTACTTTGTGTTGTTTGTTAGGAAATTATAGATCCATCTACCAACTTTTCCTGTTATTCCTTTATCATGCATTTTGCGCGTTATTACACCATGATTGCACTTATCGAAGGCTTTCACAAAGTCTGTGTATACTACAACTGCATTTTATCCTCCAGATCATCAAAGACCTTGTCATAGTGGTCCAGTAGTTCCGATAGACAGGAGCGGCCTCCTCCTAAACCCATGCTGCCCTAGTGGCAATCTTACTTCTTAGAACCCTTTCAAAGATTTTTATGATGTGGGACATTAGTGCTTTCAGTCTGCAGTTCTTTGCAATTGCTTTACTGTCACCTTAGTGGAGTGGGACTATGTTGTTTTTAGTGACTGTGGGATGACCCCTGTGTCCATGCTACCTCTCCATTGAATGCTAAAGGCACGAGAAAGGGGCTTCTTGCTGTTCTTGATAAACACGGAGTTCCACGAGTTTGGGCCTGGGGCAGAGTGCATGGGCATGTCAATTATTGTTTTTTGAAGTCGTGTGGTGTTAGGATAATAGAGATTTTTGCATTGACCAAATTTTGAGTCACGGTCATAAAAAAATAATTTAGATTGTCGACTCTTAGTCTAGTTAACGGCTTACTAAAGGCTGAGTCACATTGGGACTTTATTATCTCACTCATTTCTTTGCTGTCATCTGTGTATGTTCCAAATTGTCTAAGCA
The DNA here is from genome assembly GCF_026875155.1 of Cherax quadricarinatus. Classification (NCBI taxonomy): domain Eukaryota; kingdom Metazoa; phylum Arthropoda; class Malacostraca; order Decapoda; family Parastacidae; genus Cherax; species Cherax quadricarinatus. Next base: position 5,380,680 of record NC_069481.1, read on the forward strand.
GGGGTCTAATACTAGATGTTGTTTTTCCCCTAAATTTGGCATAAGCGAAGAAATATTTTGGGTTTCTTTCAGTTTCACTCATGGTTTTAAGTTCTTCCTGAGTTTCTTATCTCTTGTATGATTCCTTAAGCTGAAGTTTGATGTTTGCTATTTCTCTAACCAGTGCTTGCTCTCGTAACTCATATACACTGGCCCCTTTCAACAGCTCTGTGATTCTTTGCCTTCACCTGTATAGGGGGCATCTCTCCCTCTCTCTAGTTTACATCTTCTCTTCCTTTTTCTTAAAGGAATGTGCCTTGAGCATACCTAAAAAGTGCCACAGAGTTAATTCTTTCTAAGCAAAAGTTAGGCTCGTGTTGTCCAGGACATCTTCCCAGCTTTTTTTTAATTTAGGTTATAGCTGACTTGATCCCACTGTGTGTTTTTGTTAATGAAGTTGAATTTAATGACAACACCCCTCATAATTGATCACCTTTTGCTGGTCAGGAGCCCTGCGCAAACATGTCTGTATTTCTATCATGTTATGATCTGAGTGTAATGTCTTTGATGCTATTATATTTCGTATCAGATCGTCATTGTTAGTGAAGATGAGGTCTAGTGTATTTTCCAGTCTTGTTGGCTCCATTATTTGCTGGTTTAAAATTAATTTGTTGTAGAGATTTGATAGCTTGTGTGTGTGTGTGTGTGTGTGTGTGGTGTGTGTGTGTGTGTGTGTGTGTGTGTGTGTGTGTGTGTGTGTGTGTGTGTGAATTTTCATCTGAACTTCCTCCTGGGGTTATCTCTGTTAAAATATTATTTGCTACAGTCCTTCATTTTAAGTGTCTTAAGTTGAGATCACCCGGGAGCAAGATGTTTGGAGCAGGAGTTGGGAGAGTTTCCAGACAGTGGTCTATTTTCCAGAGCTGTTCCTGGAATTGTTGGGAAGTAGCATCCGGAGGTTTGTATACAACCACAATGACAAGGCTTTGTTTTTCGATCTTTACTACCAAATCTTCAACTACATCATTTTAGGTGTTTAATAGTTCTGAGCAAATGAGCGACTCTGTGACATACAAGCCAACATCCTCTTGTTGCCTGTTTGCTCTGTCGCATCTGAATAGGTTATAACCTGGGATACATATTTCGTTGTGAAAGGGAACCTTTATGTGGGTCTCTGTGAAAGCCACAAACATTGCATTTGACTCTGTGAGCAGTCCACTGATGAAAGGTATTTTGTTGTTTGTTGATGGTTTTTGACCCTGTATATTTGCGAAGTTAAATGTCTTATTGATGGTATGTAGGGGAGCTTTGTTTGCTGGCACTAATACCTGTTGTTCTTCCTGACACTAAAACACTTCCATCTCTTAAGTGGTTGTAGCTACCTTGGTTTGTTTTCCATGATCTGAGTGATCTGTATCTTGTTGTTCCCTTTAGATGGTGTGCTTGACAGTATGTGTTGTATCATTGTCTTTCATGGGTGAAATAAATTATAAGAAGAGTTGCAGTTTCCTTTGGTCATGTGGGCGCGGCATTTTTTAGGATGGTCAAAACTGCACCAAAAATTCCATGCCTGCAAATACCGAAGGCACAGAATTTGCGTAGATTTGGTTTCTGTTTCCTAGGATTTTTTGTGGCTTTGTTACCTACTGGTGTATTTTCTTCTTACTTCCCACTATCTACAGCCCCTGTAGTAACATCAGTGCCTCCACCCGTTTTTACTGGTAATGTATAAACACTGTTCTCTGAAACATCATCCCCTTTTTGCCATCTCCAGCAGTATTGTTACTTTGTAACTGGAATTCGTATATCTTTTTCTTTACCTGTTTCGTCGCCAGGACCACTATCTCCATCTGGTGCACTGTCTTTCATTTCTGTATTTTTACAAGTATTGTCCTCCAAGACAGAACCAGCACCAACTGGTGCACTGTCTCTCATTTCTGTATTTTTACAGGCACTGTCCTCCAAGGCAGCACCAGCACCGGGGGTGACAGCCCCCTCTGACCCATTCCTTTTATTTCCCAACTGATATACAAGACTGTCAAGTTTTCTAAGAAGGATATTTTTTTTTGTTGGCGTTCCTGTCTTTTAGTATAAATGTAATTTTCTCCTATAGGTGTCTCTTACTTGGGCAGACCCAAAAACATTTTCCTGATTTAATATCATTAGTTACCGATTGGTGATAGTCTCTACACATTCCATGGGACCTTTTTCCCCCAGAGATTGCATGCAACCCAAGCGAGACTTCCCTTGTTATTCTTGCTGCAGATTACACAACTTTTTATGATGGCAGTTGTTTTTTCAGTGCTGGATATATATATATATATATATATATATAATTATATATATATTATATATATATATATATATATTTATATATATATATATTTTATCACACTGGCCGATTCCCACCAAGGCAGGGTAGCCGAAAAAGAAAAACTTTCACCATCATTCACTCCATCACTGTCTTGCCAGGAAGGGTACTTTACACTACAGTTTTTAAACTGCAACATTAACACCCCTCCTTCAGAGTGCAGGCACTGTACTTCCCATCTCCAGGACTCAAGTCCGGCCTGCCGGTTTCCCTGAACCCCTTCATAAATGTTACTTTGCTCACACTCCAACAGCACGTCAAGTATTAAAAACCATTTGTCTCCATTCACTCCTATCAAACACGCTCATGCATACCTGCTGGAAGTCCAAGCCCCTCGCACACAAAACCTCCTTAACCCCTCCCTCCAACCTTTCCTAGGCCGACCCTACCCCGCCTTCCTTCCACTACAGACTGATACACTCTTGAAGTCATTCTGTTTCGCTCCATTCTCTCCACATGTCCGAACCACCTCAACAAACCTTCCTCAGCCTCTGGACAACAGTTTTGGTAATCCCGCACCTCCTCCTAACTTCCAAACTACGAATTCTCTGATTATATTCACACCACACATTGCCCTCAGACATGACATCTCCACTGCCTCCAGCCTTCTCCTCGCTGCAACATTCATCACCCATGCTTCACCCATATAAGAGCGTTGGTAAAACTATACTCTCATACATTCCCTCTTTGCCTCCAAGGACAAAGTTCTTTGTCTCCAACAGACTCCAAAGTGCCCCACTCACTTTTTTCCCTCATCAATTCTATGATTCACCCTATCTTTCATGCCCCCATCCGCTGAAGTCCCCCCCAAAAATTTTTGAATCTTCCCCCTCTATTTCTCCCCTCCATTGATATTCAATCTTTCATCCTATTTTTTGTTATCCTTTCCTGTTTTCCTTTTAATTTTTTTTTTTGCACCCCCCCTCCCAAATTCACCCCCAATTCTGCAATTCTCTTAGAATTCCAAAAGAGCACAGTGTCATCAGCAAAGAGCAGCTGTGACAACTCCCCACTTTTTGTGTGATTTTTATCTTTTAACTCCACGCCTCTTGCAAGACCCCGCATTTATTTTCTTCAACCCCATCTATAAATATATTTTAAAAAACCACGTGACATCACACATCCTTGCTAAGGACTTTTAGGGAAATAATTTCCCTCTTTCTACTTTTCTAACTTTAGCCTCATATCCTCATAAAACTTTCTGCTTTCGTAACCCACCTCCTACACCCTACACTTGCAACATCTGCACATTGCCCCCATCCACCCCGTATAGCCTTTTCCCAAAACATAAAAAGCCCCCAAAGATCTTTAGCTTATTAAAATGTTTTCTTATATGTTTCCTGTAAACACCTGGTCCACACACCCCCTACCTTTCCCAAAACCCCCTTGTTATCTCATCCCATTCCCGTTTCTCTTAAATTTTTTCAATAATAACTCTACCTACACTTTACCAGGTTACTCGCGACTTTCCCCCTTAATTTTTTTCCTTCTTTTATCCCCTTTGCCTTTATACAAAAAAAACTATGCATGCTCTCTGCAATCCCTAGGTACCCTTTCCCTCTTCCTACTTTATTAAATAATTGCACCAACCCCTCCAAAAATTTTCCCCACCTGCTTTTAACATTTCTATCTTTATCCCATCAACCCCGGGTGCCTTACCCCCTTTCATTTTACCTACTGCCTCACAAACTTCCCCCACACTCACAACTGGCTCCTACAAGATGTTATTCCTCCTTGCCCTATACACGAAATCACGCCTCCCCATCTTCATCAACATTTAACAATTCCTCAAAATATTCCCCCCATCTTCCCCCAAAACCCTAACTCTCCATTTAATAACTCTCCTCTCCCATTTTAACTGACAAATCCATTTGTTCTCTAGGCTTCCTTAACTTGTTAATTCCACTCCAAAACTTTTTCTTATTTTCAACAAAATTTGTTGATAACATCTCACCCACTCTCTCATTTGCTCTCTTTTTACATTGCTTCACCACTCTCTTAACCTCTCTCTTTTTTTATATATATATATTTATATATATTTATATAAAATATATATATATTTATATATATTTAAAATATATATATATATATATATATATATAATTTTATGGATTTTTTATGTTTCAGTATTGTATACATGAAAGTTTACTATTGGTACACCTGACAGATCTCATAGGTAGTCTAACTAGTTTAAAAGTCTACTATAAAAGTATTTTGTTTTAGAAAGTGAACTGGTGAGGTTTGTGGCTTGCGTGTTTGGTGAACTGGTGACCACTGTCACTTTCTACATGTTGAGGGTACTGGTGACCACTGTCACTTTCTACATGTTGAGGGTACTGGTGACCACTGTCACTTTCTACATGTTGAGGGTATACCTACGCTAACTACACAAATTTCAGCACCATGTGGTGAACTATAATTAAATATGAAATTCCACTTGAAATCTCATCGTTTTATGTTGATGTAGCGCTGTATTACAGACTCCTTCCACCGTCCCCATTCTTGTAGTATCGTGACGTCTTGGAACTTGAGGCTTTCAGTCACCCCCTCCACAGATTAAAATTAATTTTTAAAGGGGTGGAGGGGTAAGCCAGCGGAAGGCCTCAGTTAGATGACCAAAAGCTCTAGTGACTTAATTTTAATCTGTGGAGGGGGTGACTGAAAGCCTCAAGTTCCAAGACGTCACGATACTACAAGAATGGGGACGGTGGAAGGAGTCTGTAATACAGCGCTACATCAACATAAAACGATGAGATTTCAAGTGGAATTTCATATTTAATTATAGTTCACCACATGGTGCTGAAATTTGTGTAGTTAGCGTAGGTATTGTATTGGCTTTCATAAAGCTACAGGTTATTCTTCTGTAAAATTGGAGGAGGTAACAGAAAGAATGGGAAACAAATATGGACATGAACTTGGTCTCGCGACACTAGAATGGACAGAGAAGAAATATAATCACGTACAAAATATCTTTAAAAAATTCCAGAGATACTGACAAAAAGTAAAATATCACGTTCGATTGCAGATAACATATGTTTCTTAAGCATTAAATTGCAGCTTGAGCTCCAAATTCGGAAACTCGACTTGGTATTTGCAACTAGGTAGTTAAACACACTTTTTCTTTCTTATAAAACTAAAAAAAATTGCGGCTACATTTTTGTAATGGTGAATCAGAAGAGTAAACAACTCCAAGAGGAGAGGCGGGATTTGCCTTTTGGAGTGTCTGTCTCAGGTGGCGGGAAAACAACAAATCTCTTTCATATTTATTGAGAAAAATACTTTAATATCATGAGTATGAAATAAATAATGATATAGTCTGTACTCTATCAATAATAATCTTCTCTACTGTCCTGTGAGGACAAGCAAGAATTGTGGAGTACAACGGATGCGAGTCCTAAAAGTGAATCAAAATAAAATAGAAAACTCATTTTACATTTTAGGTGGCGTAGAAAGCCATATTGTTGCTGCCTCCGACATGAAACTGTTGGGAACCACCATATGTTATAACTTGGTGCATCTCACTCAAACCATCATCAGCAGGTCTTGCTAATAGGGTAATACTTTATTTTGTGTCACTTTGTATTGGAGAACCACTTAGCCGGTGTGGAAGATATATGTTGTAGATTAGTTGTATCCTGGTCTGGAAGGAGCGCCGTAGGTGGGTTTGGGACCTGCAGCGTCCTCCAGACGAGCCTTCTCAATCTGAGCAATGGCGTGGGGAGGGAGAGGATGGATCAGTGGAGACTCAGCGCGGTAGCCTTCACCGTCAGCCACGAACTTAAAGACTCCTTGACTGCCGTCGGGGAAGGTGAACCTACAAGAAAAATTATATTTGAGTCTATTTTAAAAAGATGAATTAGTGGACTATATATATATCGGTGTTCTATATTTTACAGAGGGTTACTACCTGGAACTTTCCCGCAGGCTCAGAAGATTATCTACGATTAATTTTAGCCAGATACTCACGACCATCCTCCCTGGGCTGCCACGGCACCAGCTGGGCCCTGGGGGGCGCCCTGTTCCTGACGACTGATGCCATCACCAGTCTCGAAGTTGAAGTTATAGTTGCCGGCCTGGTCAGGTCCCTGACGATCATCCTTCAGGATGGGAACTACAGCACCTGCGGGGGCGCTGTAGGAGGGACGTGGAGGTGGACCGTATCCCTGTGGCGCCGCGGCCACTACTGCCACCATGACACACAGGACCAACTTCTGAAAGTACATGTAATCAACGTGGTTGAATGTCTATACACTGTGTTCGTGCGATCCGAGTCGTCTTGCGATCATTTGTCGAATGTATATTATAAAAATACGATAGAAAATGTAATAAATTAAACCGTTGAAAAGTTTATTTAATACTGTATGAACCTTGTCGGTTTAGCTCTTTATTTGTTTATAATAATAATAATAATAATAATAATAATAATAATAATAATAATATGCTGCTTTGTGAATATAATGATGTTTTAACTAAAATTGTTTGTCTCGGAAACAAGAACAAAAGCAAAAAGCTGTGAGTGTGTTGAACTTTCTTGCCCGACCTTCGCAAGGACACTCCACCTGTGTTGGATATTCGTTCATGTGTTATTATCATGATGTTTGCAATGCTTGAGTGTTATTGTTGTGTTGCAGTTTAAGTGTAACTGATATCGTAAATGTGAATAAATACCGAGGAAAAATATTAAGTGTTATGTAAAAATTTCGTTTACATATGTGTGCATTAGACTTTATACCTCCAGTGTTACTAAATCATTACAGTGTAGCAGTAAACAGTTACTGTGTAATAGCTACAGTAGCATTTACAGCATGAGGCAGAGTGAGAATATTAAAATATAAATAAAAAGACGGACATTATCTCGTAGACATCACATTAAAGAGACATTATCTAGTAGGTGCCCTCTTAGGCTCTGTACCTCAGAGTGACCAGCCTAGGACCATCCAGAGGGCACCAGTTCTTACCGAGAACATGTTGCTTGTTATGTCTGGGGATGGACTGTGGTGATGCTTCAGCTGCACCCGTTATATACCTGCTGGCTCCACCCCTTTCCTTCCTGGCATAATCTAGTTCTCGTCCTCTTCGACTTGTTCCCGTTGACCGTGAGGTTGTCTAGTGGTCTCCCCAGCTCAGTGTCGTAACATGACCACATCCCTCAGTGTATTAAGGTCATAAGTCACACACAACATTCTACGGGTCAGCGGCAAGTCTGGGAATAATCGTCCTGTCTTTGTATTTTCCTCTTAACTGAAAGGTGTTTTGGTATTGTCTTTGCGCGTGTATGTGCTTGTGATGGTGTGTCTGTGTTTTTGTTTGTTAGTACATCTATATAGGTCAGCCTTTTCACCATCAGTTGCACTCATTATGTTTTTATAAAATGGTGAATATATTATGTTATGTAATTCTGCCGGGTTTATCTTAATGCTCTCTGTGATATGAGTGTACTTGAGATAGGTGCACGCTTATCTTCTGGAAACTCAAGGTGTTGAATCTCATTACTTCCATCATATCTTCCTTCCCGCCTTTCCTTCATCATACCTTCCTTCCCACCTTTCCTTCATCATACCCTCCTTCCCACATTTCCTATATCATACTCTCCTTCCCACCTTCCCTTCATCATACCTTCCTTCCTACATTTCCTTCACACCCTCCTTCCCACCTTCACCCCTCACACCATTCACCCACATTTAAAAACTCATTTAAAATCAGCCTCTCGTGCTCCACACTTTATATTCTAACCCCCTTTTCTCTGCATGAAAAATACACACACACACACACACACACACACACACACACACACACACACACACACACACACACATGATATATAAAAGATCCACTTGTGCCACAATAAAGATTCTCAGATGTTTCATAAGTGTCTCATTCTTCATCTTTGTCTGTTTCGTTAAACATTTACAGGTGGTATCACAATGTGCAAAATAATCACAGTGAAAATAGTTTAGGTCCAGCATTTTCTTGATTTCTTATATTTCTTATAGTAGAAGGCTTGTAAGGCTGAAGTATCACCTCTCATACGACATTACACCCGTCCCAGTATGATGCGGGTGGGAGTGTCAAGAACCTGTCACGCATAGTATAATTTTTTCCCAAATTTTATAGATTAAATTAATCTGATTTATATATCCCTAAACTAATATTCATATTAAAAGCAATACTGTATTGATTACAACTGATACGTTAATGTGATAAATGGTTTTGAAAATCGACAAGTTGAAGATTGAGACTCTTGTGCAACATATGGGAATCTTTATTGAAGAAACGTTTCGCGCCACAGTGGCTTCATCAGTCCAGTACAAAGGAGAAAGGTGTAAGTAGAGGAGTGGCGGCGAAACGTTTCTTCAGTAAAGATTCTCATATGTTGCACAAGTGTCTCAATCTTCAACTTGTCGATTTTTAAACCATTTATCACACCTGTCAGACACTTCAACATCATGGGAGCTTGATACAAGGAATTCTTCAACACATGTTTCCACTGTGATCCCGCCCCCTCCTGCTTCGACTCACCTGCCTACAGTATATAAGCCACTTCCCCGGCCCTATGCTGTATTTCTACAAGAGTGATGGACTGAAAACATCGAGTCCAAGCTGAGGGACTGATTACCTCAAACTCCTCCTCTCCTTACACCTTTATGCTTTGTATTGGACTGATGAAGTCACTGTGTGGCGAAACGTTTCTTTAATAAAGATTCCTATATGTTGCATAAGTGTCTCAGTCTTGATACGTTAATGGCTTATCGGTCACTCCATGGAGAAGGACAAGGCATTAGGGTAGGAAAGAAGGAAATTAAAATCGATTTGGGTTTATTTTGTATTCTGGGTGGTTTCACGAGTGGGTGTGGGGGTCTAGGGGACGGGTGAGTTCCTGTGGGGGGTAAATTTCCGTTTTGGGAGCGAGGGTTTATAAGCGGGGGAGACGAAGGATCAAGGGAGACGGGCTCTGTAAGCTCAACAAAACTTGAAGATTCCGGGGACAGAAAGCCCAATAAAGGCGAATCTTTAAAAAAAAATAAAAGCCCCAGAGTTTGAAATTTTATCAGGGTAGGGGCGGCCCCTATACTTCGTTTTTCTTTGAATTATTTTGAATAAATTTTATTTTCCAAAAAATTTTCTGCGGTCTCGAGAGATCTAAACCGTTCACAGAGATACAATCATCCTTACGGGGTTTGTCACATCACCACTGGGCTCTAAAGAGCTCCGGGAAACTGATGCCGTCCCCATTTCCGAAATTTTATTTGGGTTTGGTTCCGGGTCAAGCCCCCCAATGAACTTAAAAAACTGGAACAAAACCTATAAAAAGGGGCGTGTAGTTGTTGCGGGGGTTTGGGACCCCCACCTGTGGGGTTTTGGGGTTCCCCCCCACCCACCTGTTTCCCACAATACCCCACCTCTGCGCCCCACGGTTATAAAATTAATATGAGTGTGAGCTCTCACTGATCCTGTACTTTTTCCAAATTTGAGTAATTTTAAAGGGTTTGGCTTAGAAAGTGCACCAGTATAAACACTTTACCAAGGTACTTTCCTTCACTTGATTTTATTTTTTTTTAAAAAGATAAATATATTTTTAAAAATTCAAAGGGTCGGATTTTTTTGGGTAGTGTATCTCATATTTAAATGTCGTGCTGAAAAGGTAAAATTCTGTTTTGGCTTAAAATCCCAACGCCCTTTCTTGCCGAAAAAAAGGCAAGCAAAAATTTGTGTATGCAAAAAATTTCGCAAAAATTCTGAACCTAGCAAAAAAATATATTTCTTTGGGGTTTTTATTATTAAATTACTGAAAATTTATCTGAAAAAAAATTTTATTTTATTTGGTTTAGGAAAATTAAATTGCGCTTTTTTAAAATTTAAGGGTTTAAAAGGTTTTTACAAGAATTCATTTTGGCCCCCAAAAATTATTTTTTTACTTTAAAATTAAATGAAAAATGTATATCTTGAAACCCGTTAAGGGGAAAACTTTTAAAAAAGGATTTTAATTTTTTAAAATGAGTTCTTCCCTTTTGGGATTGGTTTTACCTATTCGGCACGACACACACACACACACACACAAAAAACACAAAAAAAAAAAATATATATATATATATATTTTTATTTTAATAATATATTATATCTTATAATAAATATATATATATATTTAAAAATATATATATAAAATTTCCCAAAACTGGGGCGGGCCAGGACTCGACCCCAAGAGCTTTAACTCCCCTCCAGAGACAGCACAATTTTACGCATCGCCTTCCCCCCTTCAGCCAGCGATCCTACAAAAAATAAACGCATTCAGTTTGGCTACATTTTTTTTCTCGTGACCCCAAAGGGACCTAAATGGTGGATATCTCGTGGATTAATTTAAACCCCTTTCCCCTGTTTGAGTCCCACTGAAATAAGCAGTTTTTTCGTGCCGAGGAGTCGGCACGTAAACTTAGCGTTTGGGGCAAAGGGGTCGTTTTTATTTGTGTGTGCCAATATTTGGGTTGGCCCGGGGGCGATACATGGCTCCTGGCCCCGCCTCTTCACTGGGTTTGTTTCTAGGTCCTTTCCTGCTTCCCTTTTGGGGTTTTCCCCCCTTTTTTTTTTAAAGCTGTGAAAGGTTTTCCTTCCTCCACTACAATCAAATTGCCGACTTGCACTTTCCCCAAAACTCTGGCAAAGAAAAAACTTCCATAACTCTTTTGGAAAATCAAACTTTTCTTCAACTTCCCCATTGTAACCCCTTTTTTTTTGTGTCCCATCTCTGGAAAAATTCTATCTCTGTCCACCCGGGCAATTTTCCCCCCAAATATTTTGATATGCGTTACATGTCTCCCCCAACCCCCTTGTCCCCCATTTTCGCCAGGGACGAATTTCCCTTAAAACCTTTTTTTGTTAAAAAAAATTCCTCTTAGTCGGAACTTGCCTTGTTTTCGAAGCTTTTTCCCCTTTTTTTCTAATTTCTTGACGTGCTGGAAACCCGGTGTGGGGTTCCAAACTAGTGCGGGATTTCTCCAGTATGGACCTTTAAAGTCACGGGGTAAAAGAATCTTTAAGGTTCCTTACTGAGGGATCGGGACGCTATTCTCCGGTTTGCCAGGCGCCCATATGCTGCAGCAGTTATCTGGTTGATGTGCACCTCAGATGTGCTCGGTATTATACTCGCCCCAAGATCTTTTTTCTTGAGTGAGGTTTGCAGTTTTTTGGGCCCCCTAGCCCCATAAATCTGTTCCCCCGGTCTTCCTTGCCCCTTTTCCCGAATCTTTTATGACTTAAAAATGGCTATACAAAAGCTTCGGATCAGACTTGACTTTTGATTCTATGTCCCTCCTTATCTGCGCATACTCATTTCTGGCTCTTCAACTGATCTCTTTATTTTCCCGTGTCCTTTGTCTTTTATACTTTTTTCTATTCTCTAGTGCACTTAGTTTTTGCCTCCCAAAACCACTGGGTAAAAATAAGGGGTCGTTTGGTTTTTTTCCCATTATTTCTTTGCCCCTTGGGAAACAAACCTTTCCTCTCTCCATTTAATTTTTGTTGTTTTTGAAAATCCCCTCATTTCGTTTTCCCGACTTTCCTACCAAATTTCTTTTCCCATGAACCCCCCTGAGGATGTTCCTTTATCTGGTAGTACCCCCTTTTGTAGTTTGGCTTTTTCCATCCTACTCCTGTTACCCCCCTTCCACTTGTAACTCTACTATGTAAACAAAACTCAGACCCACGGACACTATTTTCCCGGGCCCCTTTTATATGTTCCCTTTCCCCAAAGTCCGTTTTACTTTGGGGGAACACAAAAGGGCCAGTCTTGTTGGTTTTATTTTCCCCTTTTTTTTTGGTAGTGTTCCTAAAAAGTTGAAAGAGGTTTTCCAGTATCACATCCATCATTTGGGTCTCCCCTTTTTCGACCCCTCCATGTGGCTCCCGGGTTTTTCCCCAACCCAAAAATTTGTTTTGATTGAAAATTTCCCATAAAATATTCTTTTCTTACCCCTGGACCCCTTTTCGGCCACCCACCCCTTTGAAAAATTTTTTTTGCTGTCTTTATTTCTTCTCTTGGCCTCCTGCGTTCTGTGGTGGGTTAAAACATCACTGCAAAAGAAATAAACCCTTTTTATCCCCCCAACTAAAAATTTTTACCGGGTTTTGGGGAAAACCTTTCGCCAATTTCGTCCTTTTCCTCAAAAACCCCCTCGGTTTTTTAATGAGCAGTGAACTCCTCCTCCCCCTCTGCTGCTCCTAACTTTCCTCAGAATTGATTTTCCGGGGGGGGGAAGATTGTGTCTGTTATCCCGGGGAGGTTTTAAATTTTTGTGACTACTATTATGTCTGGGATGGTTCCTTTATTCTTTAAAGGGACCCTTTACATTTGTTTTTTCCAATTTTTATCCAAACCCTTTAACTTCTTTTCTGTTTGGTGAATGGTTCAGAAAACCCACAAAGTTGATAAATTAGAACATGTATTCCTTTGGGGATCTTTTTTTGAGGAAACGTTTTCCCCCACACAGTGGGCCCTTTATCAGTCCATACAAAAGGGGAATTGAAAAAACGGAGGAGAATGGTAATAATTTCCCCCAACCTTGAGGGCGGTGGTCAGTCCAACAAACTTGAATAGAGAAAAGGGGGGTTGGGGGAGCGGGAGCCCTAGCAGGAACCTTTGGGGGGCTGCTGTGGGGGTGGGGAGCAGAGGGTGCAGTATGTGGGTTTTGGTTTAGATTTTGTTGCATTGGGGTTGTCGTAATTTGGATCTTTCAGTGGGTAGTTCTAAAGGAGGTTGTGTTTGCTCTTCCTCTTGAGTCTTGGTTTTCCTGCTCATCTCCATCATTGCCTCTCATTCCTCCCTGCATCTTTGTACCCTCTCTTTCAGTCTGTCTTTCTTCTTGTGTTCTGCCTCAGTCGAGGTACACCCTCCGGTATTTCTGTGTGTCCCTTAGTCGTGCTCTCTCCTGCAGGATCCTGTTTTGAGCTGTGGTGTGTGGGGGGGGGGGGCTGTGCAACACCTATTGCACAGCCAAGATAAAAAGTGCAACACCTGTTGCACAACCAAGATATAATGTATAACACCTGTTAATCGAACTCCCACGGTAGCAGGTAAAGACAGAAGATGTAAATAAAACTCAAGTAAATATAACAAAAAAGAAAAAAATATTGAATACATTGATCATGTACATTATCTTGCGCCCATAATGTTTTTTTTCCATAATGACAAAGATTGTGATTCAGGAAATGATTTACACACTACTTGTCAACTTAAGTTAGGTAAGATTCGTCAGGAAACAGAATAATTGTCTTGACGCGGATGGATCTTAAGTCATGTGATGACCCGCCGCTTGAACTTTTGGCCAGTCCACCCTTTAAAAATTGATTCGGTTGCATTTTACTTGTCAAATGCAGACCTATTTCCTACCTTCCAAAACTCGTGTAAAGTTAACCTATTTTCATGAATGGTCAATCTCCCCCTGAGACATGATTATGCATAAATTTAGACACAACCTTAAATCTTTAATCACAAAAATAAATTTCCTTCATTCAAATCAAACACTCTCGCAGCACATTAGTAGCTAAGACTTCCATCTCGTTACCTCCTCTATGCCATCTTTCCAGCCTTTCCTTAAACTTCCGGTGCAACACCTTCCATCCAACCCAGATTTATACACTCACATAATCAGTCTAGTTTCTAACTCAGCTCAGTATATTCAAACGACATATTAACCCCTTTATAAAAAATTTTTTAAGTATTTTCATTGTGCTTCGCCCACATACAGTAACAACCACTAGTATCTAACATATTCCCATCTTTTTTAGTCTATTGTTGCACATCTTTTTCTCCTGGAATTACTCATCACTTCTACAAATTTCTTCCCCTCATTACGCCATCCTTCACAGAACCATCTGCTAACACATCTTTGCCTAAATATCTTAACATATTCACTTCCTACATACTATTTTCTTTCATAGCTCTTCCAGTACTTTGTTCATTGTATTTCAGCTAATTTTCAACACTGTCCTTGTTTCTGCACTAACTCTTGGAATTTTCGCACCAACTTATGCAGCATCTCTTTTGAATTTCCCAGTAGTACTGCATCCAATGGAAACAGCAGCTGTTGCAATTCCCACGTTATATCTCATAGTCTGCGGAGATTACAGTCCTCCAAGCTTTGTATTTTTTCTTTCATATCCTTTTTTAAATCAATTGAACCACCAGCGACGTCATATATTCCTAAGTCCCAAATTTGCAATAAATATTCCCTTACTATCCCTACCCCATAACCCTTTTTTGAGATGCCGAACACTGGAAGAGACTGCCTCTGATATAAGTTAAAAGCAATACATTCCTTTAAGAACCGGCTGGATAAACTCTTTGGAAATATTGACTCTGAAGCTGACTATGATCAGTAATCTATTCAGGGTGACCAGTTGACCACGAGCCACACTGAATATAATTAGATGTACTGATAATTGCAGCAGTTTTAGTAGCAGTAAAATTAGTAAGTTGGCGAAATTCTATGAAAATTATCTTAACCCGGTTCGTTTGTCTCTCTCCCTCACTCAAAATAATGTCATAAATGCAAACTTTATGGGTACCATTAATTTAGCTCTTCTTTTTTTATTATAAAATATGGGTACCATTTACGAGCACCTAACTCCTGACTAGGTGGGTGTGGTGATGCGAGTTCCCCACACCTGCCTCCTGACAAGGCAGTTGCAGGAGCACGAATCTCCCACCGAGTCCCCAACACCGCTTCCTGCCGAGACTAGAGAAGGCAGGTGAAAGAAAATTTTTGAAACATCGAAAAAATTACTAGAGTTAAAACATAACATGTTTACATATATAATCTTATCTTACGATAAACAAAGCAGCTTGTTAAAAAGAAAACATTTTTCTATCTCTTAATGCATCCGCTAAAGATGACTTTAGTTGGGGGTTCTGTTATACAGAAAATTATCCTTTCTGTTTTCGTGTTCATGTAAGTTTTCTCATTAATATGCTTTATCAGTTATGGCCACATTTATGTAATACCGCCCCAGATGTCAGTCACAAGGAACGCGTATGACCAGACAGTATACACTTCTTAATAATACTGCACCAGATGTCAGTCACAAGGAACATGCATGACCAGACAGTATACACCTCTTAATACTGCACCAGATGTCAGTCACAAGGAACATGCATGACCAGACAGTATACACCTCTTAATACTGCACCAGATGTCAGTCAAAGGAAGTGCTGCCACATTTTCACCTCTTAAAACTGGCAACAGATGTCAGTAAAAGGGAAAATGCATGGACCAGACGTAACACCTCTTAATACTGCACCAGATGTCATCACAAAGGACTGCATGACCAGACAGTATACACCTCTTAATACTGCACCAGATGTCAGTCACAAGGAACGTGCATGACCAGACAGTATATACCTCTTAATACTGCACCAGATATAATTTACTAGGATCGTGCGTGACCAGACAGTACACGCCTCTTAATACTGCACCAGATATAATTTACTAGGAACGTGCATGACGAAACAGTATATACCTCTTAATACTGTCCCAGATGTCACACACAAAGAACGAGTATTTTTGGTTACTGGAGAAAACAGCAAATCTGTTATTTTTATTGACAGTAATGTACAGTATCAACAAAAACTAATAAATAAGCATGCATTCACTGTGTTCTATTAGTGATCAACACTATTGTCCTTGTGGAGCAAACAGGGACCATAAGGTGACCCTGGATGCAACTCCTAAAAACAACCAAATGTCATAACTTTGTACATCTTATTCAAGATAGCGTCAGCATGCTGCTGACAATATTGTTTATTTACTTAGGATGGGAGGACAAGACAGTGGATTAAGAAGGGACGTGTGTGTGGTAGTCATCGTTTAGTTGTATCCTGGTCTGGCAGGAGCGCCGTACGTGGGTCTGGGACCAGCAGCTTCTTGCTGACGGGCAAACTCGATCTGGGCGATGGCGTGGGCTGGGAGAGGATGGGGCGTGGGCAGCAGTGGAGACTCGACGCGGTAACCTGCACCGTCAGCAACGAACTTGAAGACTCCTGGACTGCCGTCGGGGAAGGTGAACCTGCAAGAACATGGACGTACAGAGTCTTGATACTGGATATACTATGGACTGTGTATTTGATAGCTAGACTACTTATAATTGAGATTTGTGAAAGTTAATCTGTTTATTGTAAAAATAGTCTTTATTCTACAAAATAATTGCTACCTGAAAATTCCATGTAGTCTCTACAATTTGCCTAGGATTGTTTTCAGCAAGATACTCACGACCATCCTCCCTGGGCTGCCACGGCACCAGCTGGGCCCTGGGGGGCGCCCTGTTCCTGACGACTGATGCCATCACCAGTCTCGAAGTTGAAGTTATAGTTGCCGGCCTGGTCAGGTCCCTGACGATCATCCTTCAGGATGGGAACTACAGCACCTGCGGGGGCGCTGTAGGAGGGACGTGGAGGTGGACCGTATCCCTGTGGCGCCGCGGCCACTACTGCCACCATGACACACAGGACCAACTTCTGAAAGTACATGTGATCAGTATAGATAGTAATGAGCAGTGAATTCTTTCCAAGGGTGTTCTAGTAACGCAGAAATATGTTTATATGTATAAGGGGAAAGGCGATTAATTTTTTGCTTTACCAAAACTTTGTCAGCAACCTAACATGACCTCTCTTCCCTCAATGAATATTTATTAAGGTATTTTCATATGAAATTTTTTGGTGTGCAGTTTTCATGCACAAATTATTGCTATATAAAGCACATTTTATGTCTTGTTGCTATAATACTTGAGTTAATGGCACTTTATAAGTTTAATCGAAGTTCAAGAAGTTTCTTACTAGAAATTTTGCCAACCTGTTCAGCAGAAGACCCAATTTTGTATGCAGTATCTGGCAGATGATCAGCTCTAGTAAGCAAGAGTTACTATGCTATACAAGAGTTGCTGTTTAAAAGTTACCATAACAGCTACAGCTGGATTAACTGTAGCTTGAAAGAGCTAAAGTGTAACACCTGCAACAGGTGTTGTAAACAAGAGTTTCTCTAACACGTGTCTTTGTATCGGCTATAGTGGTCGACAAACAGAAACAGGTTCAAAACGAATTTAATGTTGAAGAAATTAGGGAAAATGTAAAAGTCTATTGTTGTAGACGCAACTTAACAATGCATCTATGTGCCTCAGAGTGGCCAGCCTAAGACCATCCAGAGACAGCAGGTCTTACCGAGAACATATTGCTTGTGATGTCTGGGATGGACTGTGGTGGTGATCCAGCTGCACCCGTTATATACCTGCTGACTCCTCCCCTTCCCTTCCCTTCCCGCATCATCTAGTTCTTGGCCTCTTCAAGCTGTTCCCTGTTGACCGTGAGGCTGCCAAGCGGTCGCCCTAGCACAGTGTCGCAATATGACCACATCCCTCAGTGCATTAAGGTCACCAGCCACACACTGATGACATTCTCCGGGTCACACGCACGCATGGGGTGAATCGTCCAGACCTCTGCATTCTTATTTTTCATTTACCTGAAATTCTGTGCATACTATGGACATTACAGTTCTGTATGTTCTTTTTTTAATAATTTGAAAACTTAAATTCTGACTGTGATTATTGCATAAGTTTTCACATCGCCCTCATGTATGTGTTTGTGTGTAAGTTATCCGATTATTTTTACACAGCTGTTTCCTACCAAGACAGGGATTACCTGGAATTTACCTGGAGAGATTTCCGGGGGTCAACGCCCCCGCGGCCCGGTCTGTGACCAGGCCTCCTGGTGGATCAGAGCTTGATCAACCAGGCTGTTACTGCTGGCTGCACGCAAACCAACGTACGAGCCACAGCCCGGCTGGTCAGGTACCGACTTTAGGTGCTTGTCCAGTGCCAGCTTGAAGACTGCCAGGGGTCTATTGGTAATCCCCCTTATGTATGCTAGGAGGCAGTTGAACAGTCTCGGGCCCCTGACACTTATTGTATGGTCTCTTAACGTGCTAGTGACACCCCTGCTTTTCATTGGGGGGAAGTTGCATCGTCTGCCAAGTCTTTTGCTTTCGTAGTGAGTGATTTTCGTGTGCAAGTTCGGTACTAGTCCCTCTAGGATAGAAGAAAATGCATTGGCCATTACTTGAGCCCAGCTGTTTTGACATAACATTATAGACATGTAATCCAATGATGGCCAACTGTGTCATGTGGGTTTCGAAAACGTGGATAGGGTAAAAATACTCACGTAGGCTGGTAGTACGTATAATATAACGGAATGTGTGTGAAGGCGCCAACCGCCGTCCTGCCTCTCTGCTCTCTATCGTAAGACTAACTGACCCACAGTGCTTATGTGAGGGGGTGTTTGAAATCCTGCTATGGTCAGCAGCAATATGAATACAGTCAGTGATTCACGCAGAGACGGTTGGTAGTGAGTCATCTACTGGTACACTGTTTACTGGTAACTGGTTACTAGGAACTGGTACTACTACTGAGAACTGAACCACCACATCCTTCTATATATTAATAAAAGACAGATACTGCACTGCTCCCTCAAAAACTAAACTTTTGTGAATATCTTCATAGATATAACTCTCGCCCTCTTGCAGCACTTTAAACTATGATTATTACTGGTGGTATTATTATATGGCGACAATATGAGGTGTTAAATTCATATGAGTTGTTCAGTGCAGGTTGTTGCTGTTTCAACCCTGCGATCGCTTGTGGCGAGAGAGAGACTGTTTAAGAGAACTTACCGATCTCATATCCCAAAAAATCCCAAAAGACCATGAAAGAAACTTTTATGAAAAACGTTTCGGTTGATGGATCTTGTTCATTTCGAGCATTTTAAAGTATCTGAAGCGACAAGGTCCAATAATAGAAAGGGCTCCATTAAAGGTATCCTCCATAACTAAATTAGCGCCCATTTCAGGTTTCCAGGGCTAGTTTTCCTTCTTGCCTCACCACAACACTACACATTCCTTCTGGATGCAAACGCCCCTACATGGCAGTACCTCCTTCACACTTCCTTCAAACCTTTCCTATGCTCAGTGTGCCTCCTTTCATAAACCCAAGATTTATTACATCCTCGTATTCTTAATATTCGATTTTCTTCTAAAAAAAAGGGTTAGTAACATCTGGTGGCTTCACCCTTGTCATCAATAATGTAGCTGAGAAGAATTTTAATGACTTTGTCTAAATGGCACTGGCTCAAGGATCGGTTCTAAGCATTCATGACAGTTTACAGTATGATATATATATTATATATATATATATATATATATATATATATATATATATATATATATGTCGTGCCGAATATGTAAAACTGGCCAATTAGCAAGAACTCATTTAAAATTAAGTCCTTTCTAAAATTTTCTCTTATACGTTTAAAGATATATATCTTTCATTAATGTTAATGTAAAAATTTTTAATTTTGCTCCAAAAGAATCTTAGAAAACTTACCTAACCTTATTATAACAACAGCAATTTATTTTAGCCTAACCCAACTAAATATGTTTTAAATACGTTTACAATAATTTAGTACTAAACAAATACAGTGAAATATATATTTTTCATTAGGTTCAGAATGATTTTGGCGAAATTATTGCATACACAAATTTTCACTTGTCCTATATGGCAAGATGAGCGTTGCTATTTAAGCCAAGATCGCAAGTTCTGCCTATTCGGCACGACATATATATATATATATATATAAATATATATATATATATATATATTTATATATATATATATATATATAATATATATATATATATATAATATATATATGTATATATATATAATACATATATTATACATATATTTTATTGACCTTTCGAATGCTTCTTCATCCATTATCAAAATTTTAAACTATATTACAGTGGTGTTAAAACTCTTAAATTATAATATATTAGTTAAGCTGTAATTACAGCATGAATTATCCAAAATAAAGTGATATAATAAGTTATTGAATTACAACAGAATTAAGCTTACATTACAATTATATAGAACTGATTCAATTGTTTACAAAGTAATGAAAGTTAGTTATAACTTCTTCAGCTTCGAAGGTAATAAATACAAACAACTGTTTTGGGAAGCTCTGGGCTTCCCCCTCAGCGTAATCTTGGTCAACGTGCTCATGAAGGATTTGAAATCTAGCCGCATCTTAGATATTATCCATAGATCAATCAATTTTACTTAGAAGATATGTTAGTCATGCTCAAAGATGTCGACTTGCTTGATATCCTCGATTTCATGAGCAATCTAGAATTGTGGTGAGGTCAATCTAGGTAACTGTGGACTCCTCTTCTAAGAACTGTGGACCGGAGATTCTGAAGGCTC
Source organism: Cherax quadricarinatus (assembly GCF_026875155.1). Classification (NCBI taxonomy): domain Eukaryota; kingdom Metazoa; phylum Arthropoda; class Malacostraca; order Decapoda; family Parastacidae; genus Cherax; species Cherax quadricarinatus. Next base: position 5,401,324 of record NC_069481.1, read on the forward strand.
TGAGAAAGAAGCCTCTGACTACTACTATTTACATCTTGACATTGTGGTGGGAGTAGAAATGTAATAATCATTTTCGTATGTAGGTTTGCGATAAACTTTGACCTAGACTCTATTTTCAGCCATGTTTTGTAGTATATCTAGAAAAAGGTCACTGGTTGTGTTTTCTCTCTAGAGTTTATTTAAAAAATTTGTCATCTCCACAGATGTCAACTTGCATATCCTCGACTTCATAAGCAATATATAATCATTTTTTTTAAATTAACACTAGCAGGAGAAAAGGACAACCAGCTGCCTTTCTAGATATATTACTAAACATGGGTGAAAACAGAATCTCGGTCAAAGTTTATCGCAAACCTGCTTACAAAAATTATCTATTACATTTCTACTCCCACCACGACGTCAGAAAATGAAGATTAGTAAGAGGCTTCTTTCTCAGACCATTCAGTATCTCCAGTCCACAGTTCTTAGAAGAGGAGTAGGTAAATTACTCTTGCTTTCAACTCGCCACAATAACCTCCCTCACTTTGTGAGAGTGTAGGAAGCGTAACACGTATATACTCAGGAGAGCATACACAAACATAACAGGAAGACGCCGTTAAATCTTTTTTATTGGTCAATAACGTGGCATGTAATGTGACTAAGCAATTTAACCAGCCCATCAGAATATCCAGTAACTCTTCTTCATCAGTCACTGGCATCGCTGGTCTTCGACTAGCGATTCCAGTGGATGCCTTGTACAACTTTATCGCTAACAAATGCTTAGCATGACTTCTTTTTACAAGTTGGCCCCGCTCACCTGTAACGTCACCTCAAACTACACTTCACTTCCAAGAGAAGTATAGTGTATATACTCCTGGTTTCATGACTGACCATCATTTTATTAAGGCAGACAGATTAATTACCTCAAAACTTCCTCTTAACATTTTCTGTCTCTAGTATTATCATCAAAGTAGTTGATAAATTAAACACATGTGCAACACTTGGGTAACTTTGAGGAAATGTTTCGCCACACAGTGGCTTCATCAGTCCTATACAAAGAAGAATGGTGAAGATCAGAAGGCGTTGAGGTAATCAGTCCCTCAACCCGGAGTCGATGTAATCAGTCCATCACCTCACCTGCCTACAGTATATAAGTCACTTCTTCGCGCATATGTTGTATTCTTTTCAAGATTGATGGATTGATTACATCGACTCCAGCCTGTGGGACTGATTACCTCAAACTTCTTCTGATCTTCACTATTCTTCTTTGTATAGGACCTTGGAAGACCTTGGAATCCACAATGAGGCCATCTGCTGAGATGAACTATCTTTGTCAATCTAGATTAAGCATTATTGCATATTATCTAGGTGCTTTAGACGAGGATAGTAAATTAGACAGCCTTCTCTCTATTCTCTACTCTGTCCACTGCCGGTGAAAGGTATGACATGACATTGCAAAAATAACATGTAATTTACAGTAGAGATGGAGGTGTGTGATAGGTAGGTGTTACTACTAATGTTATTCCACTGTGCAACAACTGATAAACACAACCATCCACTTCTACAACTATTAACTTGGTTGACTGGTTGTCAACTGATCGTCGTGATGTAGTTGGTGAACAAGCACCAGGTCTCTGATTTTAGTTCCTCTGTTATAGTATTTAGTTGAAGCTTGCTGTATACTTGCAGAATGTTTTCTAAGGTGGGTCCTCAATAACTGTTGTCATGGTGCTTACACCTTCAGACGAATTTGCTCCATTGTGCTATATTTTTTTTTAAACAAAACACATTTACATACGTTCGTGTTGCGTCTTCTACCCCGAAGTTTCGTTCAATTGCAAATTATATCGTGCTTTTACACAGCAGGTAACCTCATGGTAGAGGTCAGCACAATACCAACTGGACCCGAGTTCCATTCTAAGCCTGATGTCCATGTAAGAGCAAGTATTCCTAAACCTGCTACCTTTGTTTACGTTGTGAGTGACTTCCTGAAGGTGGTATTAGACCTCGGATAAAACTAAGCTTTGAAATGAGCTAGATTAGCTTTTAACCTATAAAGTGAACGTTGGAAAACAAATACTCTGGGAAGACTAGGGATTTTCCTCCATCGTTTCGGATTTAGAAAGAATGTGAAGCTTGGAACAAAGGAAGATTAGCTAAGGAGAGGATTTTTATCAGAAATGTATAATCGAAAATTACATCACCCAATGAACTATTGTTATTAAATAACAAAAAGGCACAATACCGTGACTGGAACGATACACAAATAACCCGCACATAAAAGAGAGAAGCTTACGACGACGTTTCGGTCCGACTTGGACCATTGACAAAGTCACACAGAGTGTGACTTTGTCAATGGTCCAAGTCGGACCGAAACGTCGTCGTAAGCTTCTCTCTTTTATGTGCGGGTTATTTGTGTAACTATTGTTATTTAAAGAATTATTTTTCAACATAAGGGTGGTAGAGAAGCAATCTCCATACACTGGTATCAGTAACAGATTTGATGAGGTTCAAGCACTGTCATTGGTCGAATGTTAAGTTGCAGGACCAAGAGCTGCAGCTCATCCACCAAACGGTAAGGGATTTCTCTCTCTCTCTCTCTCTCTTCTCTTTCCTCTCGTGTCTTCTCATCTCTCATTTTCTCTCATCTCTCATTTCCTGTCTTCTGTCTGCCTCTTTGTCTCTGTATCTCTTAATTTCTCCTCCCCCCCCCACACACGAACTAGCTCTCGGGGAAGGAGAGGACTGGTAAGTCGGGATAAGCCAGGGTCAGGACCAGGACCAGGGCCAGGGCCAGGGCCAGGACATGTGATGTGAAATTGCTCTGTTTCTGTGTTCCTGGATTTAAAATGGTAATAATAAATGCGTAGATACTGTATTACGAGCAAAGGTACACTAAGGCCTGTAGAACCTTTCCATAAATAAAGTCTCTAGACCAGGAACAAACTTCCTTAAAATAAAACAAAGACAAACACAAAAGGGTAGCTTTTAGAACCAGTATTTTTCCCTTCACCAATATTTACAGTATTTGCAAAGTGCAATAGAGCAGCAAATTATTAATGAACGAGTGAGCAAAGTGGGAACAGTCATTGTGAGTAGCTTTTCATCGTGTACAAAGACCAGTATGTGTGTACTCAGCCGGCAAGCGTGAGAGTCTGCCTAAACAATACCAGTCAGCTGGGGGCAAGCTCTTGCCCAGTTGGTTGACGCATGAAACTGACAGCTAATCTTTGTAGCCGGGGCCCCTTGGCAGCTGCTCCAACCTAACTAGTTTGGCTGGTACAGAGGGAATTGCAAAAAATGGTTCAGTAATGGAGGCTGAATTGTAATGCCACAGTAGACAGTGAGTGCCTGAGATGCCATGTAGATTTCGGCAAAAGTGACCATGATCTTAGAGCTGGCAGCGCGTCATTGTAAGTTGCCTGTTGAGTCTGGTTACGTCATGATCAATCTTTACAAACACTGATTTCTTAGCCCTCAACACAGAGAAAGGGGCCACTTTCTTGGCCCTCAACACAGAGAAAGGGGCCACTTTCTTGGCCCTCAACACAGAGAAAGGGGCCACTTTCTTGGCCCTCAACACATGGGAAGGAGCTACTTCGAAGTCACAGTCCTTGAGAACGTTCATTGCCAAGGTGGTAGTGATCTTGTAGGCTTTGTCATAGTTAAAGCGATGTAAGAATCCTTAGTACTGAGGAGGTAAGACAGTTTCACCTGCAGGATGGTCGTCAGGCCTACTGACCCATGCGAAACAGGTCCATGCCACCCCCCTGCCTAGAATAATGACCACCTAGTCAGGTCATTTCCACTTAAGGAAGGAGCACGGCACCAGACCTGGTAGCACAAGCTAGTCAGGTTCAACTCACACCCACTCATGTATTTATCCAACCTATTTTTAAAACTACACAAGGTCTTAGCTTCTATGACGGTACTCGGGAGTTTGTTCCACTCATCCACAACTCTATTACCAAAACCAGTGTTTTCCTATGTCCTTCCTGAATCTGAACCTTTCCATCTTGAAACCATTGCTACGAGTCCTGTCTTGGCTGGATATTTTCAGCACGCTATTTATATCCCCTTTTTTGTTCCTGTTTTCCATTTATACACCTCAGTCATATCTCCCCTAATTCTACGTCTTTCGAGAGAGTGCAGATTCAGGACTCTCAGTCTATCCTCATACGGAAGATTTCTGATACATGGGATCAGCTTTGTCATCCTCCTCTGTACGTTTTCCAGAGCATTTATATCCATTCTGTAATATGATGACCAGAACTGTGCAGCATAATCTAAACCAAGGATACATAGAGTTGAAGAACAACCTGAGGACTTCTATTATTTATCCTTCTTGATATGAAGCCAAGGATTCTGTTAGCTTTATTGCAAACACTTATGCTAATCAGAACTCCTAACTCTTTTTCGCAATCAGTAGTATTAAGATCTACACTATTCATTTTATAAGTGGCAAGGTTATTGTCCTGTCCAGCATTTAGAACTTTGCATTTGTCTATATTAAACTGCATCTGCCACTTCTCCGACCATTGCATCAGTCTACTCAAATCTTCCTGGAGTGCACTAATGTCATCAGTAGAATGAATTGGACGGCCTATTTTGATGTCATCAGAAAATTTGCTTATGTCGTTATTTATTCCCTCATCTATATCGTTTATGTAAATTGTGAACAAGAGGCCCAACACTGACCCCTGTGGAACACCGCTTGTGACGTGCCCCCATTCTGATTTCCCCCCATTTATGCAAACTCTTTGTTGCCTATTTGTCAGCCATGCCTCTACCCAGGAAAAAAATTTCTCCTCCTATTCCGTGTGCCTTAAGTTTCCTCAAAAGTCTCTGATGTGGAACTCTATCGAAAGCCTTACTGAAGTCCATATACACAATATCATTACCATGATCTACCTCCTCAAACACTTCAGCGAGAAAAGTTAGTAAATTCGTAAGACAGGAACGCCCCTTAGTAAAACCGTGTTGAGATTCATTTATCAATTTATGCCTATCAAAATGGCTACGAATTACCTCGGCTATTATTGATTCCAGAAATTTTCCCACTATGGAGGTAAGGCTTATTGGTCTATAGTTTGAAGCTAAGGACCTGTCACCTGTCTTGTAAATAGGTATTACATTTGCCATTTTCCACTTATCAGGTACTATGCCAGTTTGTTGTGATATGTTGAAAAGATTAGCCAAAGGTTTGCAAAGTTCCTCTTTACATTCCTTTAAAACCCTTGCAAACAATTCATCAGGACCTGGGGATTTGTTAGGTTTTAGTTTCTCTATTTGTCTGAGGACCATGTCACTAGTTACTGCAATCGTGCATAGTTTATTATCGTCCTGTTCTACACAATTTATTATTTCTGGAATTTCACTAGTATCTTCCTGAGTAAAAAGTGAGAGGAAGTAAGAATTGAACATTTCACACGCATCCCTATCACTGTCAGTGATCTGACCTAAGCTACTCTTAAGCGGGCCTATCTTGTCTCTAATCTTACTTCTGTATACCTGAAAGAACCCTTTTGGGTTAGTCTTCGAATCCCTTGCGACCTTAGCCTCATAATCCATTTTTGCTTTCTTATTCCTTTTTTTCTCTCTTTAATTGATTATAATGATTTCTTAACAGCCCATCCCCTCTTTTGATACGCCTGTATATGCCTCTCTTTTGACCAATGAGATGTTTTAATCTATTGTTCATCCATTTGGGATCATTTTTGTTGGATCTAATTTCACTACTCGGAACAAAAGTTGTCTGAGCAGCTAGAACTATGCTCTGAAAAACGTCATATTGGCACCCAACACCAGCTACCTGACCCATAGTCAGATCATCCCAATTTATCCCACCCAGGTAATTTTTCAGTCCCATGAAATCAGCGAAGCGGAAGTCTGGAACATAGACTTGATTGAAGTTTACTGGGTAATTCCATATATTGAAACTAAGTGATTTGTGATCACTTTCCCCAAGCTCATCATTAACCTCAAGGTTATTAATTAATGAATCTTTGTTGGCAAGAACCAAGTCAAGCAGTGTTTTCCCTCTAGTTGGTTCTCTCACAAACTGTTTTAAAAAGCAATCCTGAACTGTATCAAGAAAGTCACTAGACTCAAGATTTCCTGTCAAATTGTTTCCATTAACAACATTTTCATATTTAGACGCCTTATGAATTTCGTCCCATAACAGCTTACTGCACTCCCTGTCAAAGTTTGGGGGCCTATATATCACACCCAAAATTAATTTTTCATACCCCTCGAGGAACTATAGCCAAACAGATTTTGTGTCTGATGTTTCTAATCTTATATCATGTCTAAGACAATTTAAATTATCTCAGACATACATCGCCACTCCACCACCCTTCCTGTTGACCCTATCAGTGTGGAATAGTTTATAACCCTTTATGCTGCATTCAGAAGGCATTTCTCTATCCTTCAAGTTGAATCAGGTCTCTGTTATACCAATAATATCTATATTACCTGCACTTGCAAGTAATCTTAGCTCATCCATCTTATTTCTTAGACTCCTACTATTTGTATAGTAAACCTTAAGGGAGCTAGTCACTCGTTGCCCTCTACTATCTTTCTTTGTTGATCAGTTGCTTTGCCTTTATTAGGAACTTTATTTTGAATATTGACTTTTAAACATATCTCTAAGGTATCCTGGTAATTTCTGCTGTTTCCAACAATAATACTGCAGCCTGATTGTTTCCCACAAACACCCATACCTCTATAATCTATCAGTTTAAAGTCCTAGACAAGTCATCAATTACCCCCTCAATCGAACTGGCTAATGCAACCACTCCAGCCCCAGAGAGATGAACCCCATCCTTTGCATACATATCATGTTTGCCATAGAATTTGTCCCAGTTATCATTGAATTGGATTGCAAGTTCCTTGCAGTACCTGTCTAGCCAACAATTTATACCAGTTGCCCTAGACATCCATTCATTGCCCACTCCCCTCTAGGCAAGATGCTACATATGATAGAGATCCCTCCCTTAGACCTGACTACTTATATGGCTGACCTGTGCTTATCCAGTAGCTCCTGTTTCCTACCCTTCCCAATGTCATTTCCACCAGCATTAAGACAAATAATGGGCTTGTTCCCATTACCTGGCATAATATTATCCAACCTGCTGACTGTATCACCAACACCATCTCCTGGGAGCCACAACCTCTGTCTGACTTTTCCATCTTTGTTACAAAAAGCACGGTCCATATATCTTGCCTGAGAGTCTCCCACAATTAGAATATTCTTACTTTGATTAGCAGGGGAGTCAGAGGTACCTTTAACCTCACTAACCACTGAAGTACATTCGTCTTGGAGAACAGAGAATCGATTTCCTACCTTCACATCTTCTTTATTAACCCTCCTTATCTTCCTTCTTCCTAAACCGTGAAGCACTTGCCACTTAAAGCGGCTGTCACTCTCACTGGTGGTAAGCATTTCCTCCTTACCGGCACCAACTATCTCACACTCACTCCCAAACACATCTAGACGAAGCTTCAGCCTCCTATTTTCTTCCTGAAAAAGTAGAACCTCCTTCTTCAACACTTTGACCTGATATTCTAAAACACTACAACAAGCCATGGTGCTTGGTAACACCCTACGCTAGTACCCAGACAGCTCACGACAGGTATGACCACACGTGACCACTGACCTCAGCGATGTTGTTGTAGAAAGACTACAATAGTGTTGCTGACGATCTAGGAGAGGTGAGTACACACACACACACACACACACACACACACACACACACACACACACACACACACACACACACACACACACACTTACCTGCTCAGCAGGCTTCAGGCGCAGCATTTCACCTGCTCAGGTTTTAGGTTAAACGGTTCACATTTTTAACAGGATTTTGGTGAAACGTTTGGCCTGTTCAGCAGGCTTCAGGCCAGTGTGCTGCTGGGATCCTGGGTATTTATGTTCCTACGAAGAGCACGTAAGAAAAAAAGCTTACATTTAAGAAACAATGTTCTCAAAAGCTTAAATTTGAGAACAGTGTTCGTAAAAATGTTACATTTGAGAACACTGATATTCGTAAAAAGTTACATTTGAGAGCGGTAATGTACGTAGAAAAACAAGTGAAGTGGACGACCTCAGCCTGGATCACCACACCCGTGTTTCACCACACTGCTACCTCTCCCTTCTCTCCCTTCTTTACCTCTCTCTCTCCCTCATATTTTTCCTTACTTCCCTCTCTCTCTTAGGACTTCCTTTCCTCCATCACTAATCTCCCTCCTTCCTCTCCTTGAATTCATCAATACTTCCTGCCTTTCCTCCCTTGTTCCACTCCTAAAACCTCCTGTCCACCTCCCTCACTCCTCAGATCTCCTTCATCCACCATCTCGCCGTATCTGACTCCATCTAGAGTCCTCTTTAACCTCTCTCTCAATCTCTCTCGTTCCCTCAGTCTTTCCTTGCTTTTCCTCCTCATTCTATGCTCACCTTCCCTTCCTCTCTAACTATCTCATTCTCTGCTAAGGAGCTTTTCTAACTTCACTCACTCTCTGCCTCATGTTTTTTACCCTTCATCATTGCTCCTTAGATATTTTATCCCTCTCTTTCTTCACTCCCTTCTAAGGTCCGAGTCCCCCCCTCTTCTTCATTTCCTTCTAGACCTTCCCTCATTGCTTAATTCCACATTTTATGATTCCTCCTTAACTCTTTCCCCACAGCCCACCTGCCCCCAACTCCTCTCTAATTCCATCATTATTCCTATTTCCCCTCCTCCCCCTCCTTTCTCTGTCTATGAATAATTTCGCTTGCCACCGAGGCAGGGTAGCCCGATAAAAGAATAAACACTTTCATCACCACTCAATTACTGTCTTGCCATCGGTATGCCGATACTACAGTTCAAAAGCTGCAACATACCTCCACCCTTCCTTCATAGCGCACGTGCTGTACTTCCCACCTCCAGGACTCAATCCCGGCTAACCAGTTTCCCTGAATCCCTTCATGAAAGTTTGCTGACGTTCCAACAGCACGTCAGGTCGTAAGAAACATTTACCTCCACTCCTAACACGCTCACGGATGCTTGCTGGAAGTATAAGCCCCTCTCACACAAAACCTTTACCCCGTCCCTCCAACTCTTCCTAGGACGACCTCAATCCGACCTTATTCCATCTCAGATTTATGAGCTCTCAGAGTCATTCTGTTTTGTCCAACTTCTCTAAAGGTCCGAACTACTTGAACGATGCCTCCTCAGCCTTCTGGATAATAAATACTTTTAGTAACCCCTCACCTCCTAATCTCTAGGTTACGGATTCTCTGCATAATATTCACATCGCACATTGTTCTCACACACGACATCTCTGCTGCCTCCAGCCTTCTCCTTGTTGCAACATTCACACCCATATAAGAGCGTTGGTACCAGTATACTGTCACACAATCCCTCTGCTTCCAGGTTGGTAGACAGCAACCACCCAGGGAGGTACTACCGTCATATCAAATGTGTGTGAAACGGAAACTTGTAATTATTTTACACAATGACAGGATTGCTGGTGTCAAGCAAACAGGTAAATCTTACTACTTCTACTTACACTTAGGTCACACTACATACATATACACATATATGTATACACTCGTCTGAACCTTCTTCTATTTTCTTAAGAGTTCTTGTTCTTATCTACTTCCTTTTATCTGAATGGGAAGTGGAAAAGAATCTTTCCTTCGTAAACCCTGCGTGTCGTAATACAAGGCTAAAATGCTGGGAGCAATGGGCTAGTAACCCCCTTCTAATATATAAATTACTTAAAATAAGAAAAACTATATAAATCATGATGTTTTCATAAAAATTCCATTTCTCCTGCACAAGGGATAGTTGTCCTGAGAGACGGTATTTCCCAAGTGATAGTAACTTCACCTCTGCTGGAAGGAAACCTTTGAAGCTGCCGTTGGTGATGAACCATGGCTGGTATACTTGATAATTCCTCATTGTCCTGTTGAAGTTTCCCAGCTCAGGTTGACACTACTGAATCCTCCTAGCTCAGGTTGGTACTACTGAAGCCTCCTAGCTCAGGTTGGTACTACTGAATCCTCCTAGCTCAGGTTGATACTACTGAATCCTTCTAGCTCAGGTTTGTACTACTGAAGCCTCCTAGCTCAGGTTGGTACTACTGAAGCCTCCTAGTTCAGGTTGACACTACTGAAGCCTCCCAGCTCAGGCTGACACGCTTCAACACCTGGTATCAGCACCATCCTGCGTGATGGAATGAGACAAGTAAACGCCTAGCTTTTGTTCCCACCTTGCAATTATCATATATAATAGTGTAGCAGCTCGTGGGTGTGTGTGTGTGTGCGCGCGCGCGCACACACACACACACACACACACACACACACACACACACACATACATATATATATATATATGTATATATATATATATATATATATATATATATATATATATATATATATATATATATATAATATATATATATATATATATATAGTAGGTAGGTGATGCAGATTGTGAGGATACACAAGAAGGTGAGTCATGTAACACTCCCTGGGTCATACTGCTCTTGTTAAGTCATGCAACAGTAAGAACTGCAATCTTAATACTAGTATTACCCCCTTGACCATCCACCCCTCCCTCGCCACCACCACTCTAACCTCACCACCCCTCCCATCACCTCTCCACTACCTGTCTCTCTTCATCACCACTCCCATCACCTCTCCACTACCTGTCTCGCTCCATCACCACTCCCATCACCTCTCCACTACCTGTCTCGCTCCATCACCACTCCCATCACCTCTCCACTACCTGTCTCGCTTCATCACCACTCTCATCACCTCTCTCATCACCTCTCTCATCACCTCTCCACTACCTGTCTCGCTCCATCACCACTCCCATAACCTCTCCACTACCTGTCTCGCTTCATCACCACTCACATAACCTCTCCACTACCTGTCTCGCTCCATCACCACTCCCATAACCTCTCCACTACCTGTCTCGCTTCATCACCACTCTCATAACCTCTCCACTACCTGTCTCGCTTCATCACCACTCCCAAAACCTCTCCACTACCTGTCTCGCTTCATCACCACTCCCATAACCTCTCCACTACCTGTCTCGCTTCATCACCACTCTCATAACCTCTCCACTACCTGTCTCGCTTCATCACCACTCCCATAACCTCTCCACTACCTGTCTCGCTTCAAACACCACTCCCATAACCTCTCCACTACCTGTCTCGCTATCACCACCCCATAACCTCTCCACTACCTGTCTCGCTCCATCACCACTCCCATAACCTCTCCACTACCTGTCCGCTTCATCACCACTCCCATAACCTCCCCACTACCTGTCTCGCTCCATCACCACTCCCATAACCTCTCCACTACCTGTCTCGCTTCATCACCACTCTCATAACCTCTCCACTACCTGTCTCGCTTCATCACCACTCCCATAACCTCTCCACTACCTGTCTCGCTCCATCACCACTCCCATAACCTCTCCACTACCTGTCTCGCTTCATCACCACTCTCATCACCTCTCCACCGCTTCGTGTATCCCCACATCACCCTCACCACCTCGCTAGGAGCAAAACAGAATGAAACATAAATTAAAACTACGGACGGGCTGGGCTTACTACATTGAACTTCGTGCGTCCAGCAGTAACAGTCTGGTTGATCAGGCCCTGATCCACCGGGAGGCCTGGTCGTGAACCAGGCCAGGAGCGTTGATCCCCGGAATACCTTCCAGGTAGACTCCAGGATACATTATCAAAATTTCCCCAAGTTAAAGGCTGTATTGCAGAGAAACTCTCACCCTGCCCATTGTTTGCAGGTAAAACTGGATACAGAATAATGAACGAGGAAACAATTTGAGGATTTCTCCCAAGGAACTAGTTTATTATGCAGCAGTTCTCAGCCAGTGAATGTTCCTGCAACTATAAAAGTTGTATGTTATAGTTTAAATAGCGTGTTGATAGATTTTACTCAAATTTTCTTTTAAAATACAATTGTAGAAGCAGTGTTTTGATTAAAATTATGATTTACGTATTTTCAGACTATTTTTCTGATTACTGAAATTCAAATATTCTGAGGAAATATTCACTTTCTCAAATAATATTCTAGATATCTCCATCGTAGCTACATCAGCAGAGTGATGTTCATGGTGTCTGTCTTGAATACTCTGTTTATGTTATTGATAGTCTGACTCTCTACCGTCTAGGCTAACCTAGTCCTCTTTATTATTCTGTTTTTTTTTAATTTCCAATGGTTGTAGCACTTACTATTTATTCGTTTAATGGATTCCACTGGTCAACCATCATGAAGGGAGAAAAATTCTAATATCCCTTCTCCTCCACTTTTTCTTCAATTTATAACCGTGTCCTCTTGTTATTTCTGTTGAGAAACTAAGAAAAGCTTTATGTAGTCTTTCAATATCCTCTTATGACGTTGCACGTGGTTGTTATATCTTATTTTTCTTCCTATCAGCCAGCGTTACCCTCTAATATTTTCAACCTGCCATCATAATCTTATTTATTAACTTAACAGTCATTTTATAGCTCCTGGAGATTTTCCACCTTGTGTTCACTTTCAGCTGTGGACACCACACAGCTGATGCATTTTCAAATTTTCCTTAATGTAGGTCATAAACAACTTTCTTGACATTTCACTATCCATGTATTTGGAAGCTGATATATAATTTTCTATTGTCCGGTAGTGAGAGTTTGTCACAATTTCGTTTTTATGATTTACTGACAACGTTTATTCCCAGATCCTTCTGTCCGATGCTTCCAGTATTTTGTCACGGTTTATATTCTTTATGTGGCCTGATTTCACTTTCTGCAATTTCCATTACATGGTGTTTATCCACATTAAATTCCATCATCCATCACTCCAAGTGTTCAGTTTATCCAGATCATCTTGTAGAGAGTCAATCATTTATATTCATTTTTTCATAACATATTTACATCAACTGCAAAGTTTTTTTTTTTATTCCTTCTGTTAACTTGTTTATATAAATTAACATTATTGGAGCAAGTGGATCCCATAATGGACACATTTTTCCTCGTATAATTGTTCACATATTCCTCGCATAATAAAAGTCTCTTCCATTTTAATAATTTACATTTTATTTTTTTCTGCATTTTGCAGTTTCCAAATTTTTCTTTCATGGGGACCATTATCAAAGTGTTTCTTGAAGTCTGGGTAAATGCAATCTTCCCATTTATTTTTTTTTTTCTTGAACGACTTCCGTAACTTCATAATAATTTAATAGATTTGATACAAAAGAATTTATCACATAAACCAAATTGCTTACTATTTAGCATATTTTCCTGACTAAAATGTTGATTCTACTTGTGTGTGTGTACTCACGTGTTTGTGGATGCAGGATCGAGTCATAGCTCCTGGCCCTGCCTCTTCACTGGTCGCCACTAGGTCCACTCTCTCCATGCTCCATGAGCTTTATCACACCTCTTCTTAAAGCCGTGTATAGATCCTGCCTCTACATCACTCTCCAGATTGTTCCACTTCCTAACATCTCTGTGACTCATCTGAGTTTTCAACTTCCAGTTTTGACCCCTTGTTGCTGTGTCACATCTCTTAAACATTGTCCCTGTCCACCTTGCCAGTTCCTTTCAGAATTTTATAGGTCGGTATCATGTCCTCCCTATTCCTCCTGTCCTCCAGTGTTGTCAGGTTGAGTTCCCTTAACCTCTCCTTGTAGGACAAACCTCTCAGCTCTGGGACTTGTTGCAAACCTTTGCACTTTCTCTAATTTCTTGACGTGTTTGACCAGGTGTAGGTTCCATATTGGTGCTGCATATTCCAATATGGGCCTGACGTACACGGTATACAGTGTCGTGAATAACTCCTTGCTTAGATGTCGAAACGCTGTTCTCAGGTTTGCCAGACGCCCATATGCTGCCCATACGCCTCAGGATATGTGCTCGGTATGATGCTCACCCCAGGATCCGTTTTGCAGACTCTGACCTCTTAGGCAGTCCTCCGTCTGCGATCTTCTTTGGCGTTCCCCAAGCTTCATAACTTTGCACTTGCTGGGGTTAAACTCCAGGAGCCATTTGTTGGACCATGCTTGCATCCTGTCCGGATCCCCTTGTAAGCTTACCTGATCCTCCTTCGCTTGTATTCTCTTCATTAGCTTCACATCGTCTGCTAACAGGGACACCTCAGAATCTATCCATTCCGTCATGTCATTCACCACTAGACACATGCACCTAAAATCTGTAATAATTTAGAGTTATGAATTAATCTTGGTCTGCCCGAAATGCCTAGCCATGCTAGGTGTGATAGTGGTCCCCTTTCTAATTAGTATTTTATAACACGTAAACCACACAATATCCTAAAATATGTAAACCCCGCATTGTAATCTTTATAGAGAATAAACTTGATTTGATTTGATTGTTAACTTTTTATATTCGAAACTCAAGACCACATGATTGCTAGTGCCTAGGGGCCTTTCGTGTGTGATATCTCTAATGTCTGAACTGTTCAAGGTGAATATGAGGTACAGGCTTGCTAATTCCTCGTCTCCTTTCTCTCTCTCTGGTTGTCCCTAACATGCTGATATTTGAAGTTTTCATTACCGCCTCCAGCATCTTGGCTGTCCACGTCTCGGGTCTCCCGTGTGGCTCCAGATTCTCCTAGTTAATCTCCTTATGGTTGAAATTCCCCATGATGAGTAACTTTGCCCTGCTCATGTGGGCCCTTCTCGCTTCCTCGGCGGGTGTGTCCACCATCACTCCGTTGCTCTCATCATATTCCTGTCTTGGCCTCCTGCTGTTCGGTGGCGGGTTGTACATCACTGCTATCATCACTTTTGAGCCTCCAGTTAGAAGTGTTCCTACTATATAGTCATCCGTTACTCCTCAGTCTAGTCCTCCCATCTCCTCAAAACTCCATTGGTTTTTGATGAGTAGGGCAACTCCTCCTTCCCCTCTGTTCCCCTACCTTTCCTTAGGATCTGATATCCAAACGAGAAGATTGCATCTTTTATCACTTCCGTGAGCTTTGTCTCGCTGATTCCTTTGATGTCCGGGGATGCCTCAGTGATTCTTTCCTGCCACTCCTCACTCTTATTTGTAATTCCATCTGCGTTGGTTTACCACACCTTCAGCTTCCTTTCTAGAACTGTATTCAGGGGAGATGAGAGGGGTTGGTGCTAGCTGTGGGTGTTAGGCAGGTCTGGATATTATGGTAGGCTGCTGGTGTGGCAGTATTAGTGCTGGGGCGGGGAGGCCCAATGAGGGTGTGGAGTGTGGCTCGTTTCTGGTTGTTTTGTTGGTATGAGGGGTTAGGGGCTGAGGGGATGCTGTGGGTGGTTCTGTGGGCGATTGTGTTTGCTGTTCCCTTTGAGGCTCTGCTCCCCTGTCTGTCGGTACCTGCCTTGTCTTCTCTTCCTACAAACAGAACACAGCCTCAAAGGGAACAGCAGAAACACCACCCACAGCATCCCCTCAACCTTTATCATCCCACGCCAACCAAACACAATCAGTGTGTGTGTGTGCATGCTGATAAGGACAAGTCTCCATATAATTGTTGCCCATGTTTGCCGAGCAGGAAATGGATGTAGTGTTAGTAGACTGTTAAAAGCTTTTTCCCAGGCAAGGAGTCATATTTGCAAGTCTCCTTACACCTGTTGTCCCTGCTGACCTAGCACTAAATAGGACGGAATGAGGTTGTAAAACAGACAGTCTGATATTAAAAAAAAAACTATGGCAGGAAGGAAAACTTTATTTAAGCAACATTGCTCTTAACGATCAAGTTTTTAAAGTCTACAGAGAGTACCTAGTAAGCAAAGGTATGAACAGTAAGGAGAGAAGGTGACGAGGAGACGTGAGGTGCAACCTTAAGTCTCCCGTGTTAGGTCAGGAGAGTGGTGTGAGGAGCCCAACCAGCTGGAGACTTCCTTGGTTCTAGGTGATGGTATCAGTGGTAATAAATAGGTAACCGAGTGTCTTTGGTCTCTGTTACGCAGAAATTGGGACTTCCTGGGGGCTAAGACCTCGTCTAAGGGCCAAGGTTACACAAATCTCATGCCGAATGAGGCCACCCAGGGTTATCCCAGTCAAAACCGAAAGCCCTAAACCAGCACTTGTTACTTCAATGGGTTGGTTATCAGAGGCTTAGGCAAAATTCCTAGTTAGGAAAATATATATTTATTAGAGATAACACTATATACACACTCTAGAAAACCACCTTCATATATCTCTTCTCCTAAGCTCCAAATAACGGTACACTAGAACCAGGCGGCTGGAGAGTCCAGCAAAACAAACATATAGCCCAGCGAGCGCCAAGCCTTCTCTACTCCACTAACTCCATTACCTCCTATGTCCTCACTCATCCCGCAGAACCCTGACCAAATCAGAGCCTAGGTGAGCATACTGATAAACCATAAAAGAGCCAATGGCTCGAGATGCCTAACAAACCGAGTACAAAGTTTGCTCAGAGTCCCAGCTTTTGGACAGCATCTTCACTCTCTCCTGCTCGCTTCACGTGACTGCCCGAAACCAAGCAACTCACTCTTACCTGCTAACTTGAAAATAAGTCCCGGCAGATTTCCTTTCATTTTACAATTTAAAGTACTTCACAGTACCCACCAATGCATAGCATATTTACCTTGATTTACAATTATGTCATAGTTCATAAAAATTTTGGCACGCTTCTCCACTATATATACATTACAATGCAATGCAGAAACCTGCATAAGTCTCATCCTGGGCGAGAGGAGACGTAGACATTGTGTGACCTCTGTAATTCTGTGTTTTTGTACTACCACTCACAGAATGATCATGGAGTACATAAATGCCTAGTTTTTCAGAAGGCACAAGTAGTTCATGTCAACTAGAAGCAAGTCTCCTTTCACCTGTTATCACTGTCCCTAGCATTAGATATGTAGGAGTTAGTCAGCTGATTGTTGTGGGGTGTATTCTCGACAAGGACTTGAAAAAGACACGAGTGAAAAAAAATCCCACGGCTAGGCTTTCCTTCCTTGGTAAATAACATTAATGAAAACTACTACCACCTGTGGGGTGCCTCTCTTTTTGCTACGCTGTCCTTGATCACGCCTTCCAGGCTCCCAGCTTTGTTACTTTGTATTGCTGATGGTAAACTCTAACAGAAACGTGTTATCTCTTCGTTCAGTCGTATAAAATATCTGGATTTCTGTTGAGTTCCTAGCATACTTCCGTTTCGTTTGCGTGAGATACTTGTCCTACTTACTGGCAAACAAACCATCGCTACCATCATAAGTTTTTTTTTTAACTGATCAGTCATTTACTTTTATATGGCTGTGGAATAATTTTGGCAGGTGTTTCACTTTCATAATTGATATTTCCAAACAAGAACTTCACCTCCCTCTGTTATAATGGTTTTCCTTTCCTATTTCATCTTTTTACCACCACTTATCAAGTTCTTCACCACTCATCTTGTTCTCCATATTTTATACTTTCTTTTATGTATCTCTTGTTTCTTTCAATTTCCTGTTAAACTTAAGTTTATTTCTGTGATAAAAATACTTTTATTTTTGGATTAAAAGCAGTTTCAGCTATTGTTACTATACTTATCTGGAAGATCCGAGCCCGTACAAGTTATAGTCTCTCTGGAATTTGAAGTTATGAGGTTTGATCCAGGGAAGGTGAGGATAGCACCACTAGTTACTTGTATCAAGAACCCTTCAGCAGTATCAAGGCACCATGAATGGGTAACCTCACATTAACCTTGATATCCGATCATCCATCGTACCCGTACTGACCTCCCATTAACCTCGGTATCTATACGCATTCCCCTAAAGAATTTGTACCTCTTGTACACAGTGTTTATATTTCTTATCCTATCCTCATCCATATAAAATAAATTTTTAAAGGCGTGGACGGGTAAGCTAGTAGAAGGCCTTGGTCAGATGACCAAAAAATGCATTAGCGGGTCATCATATAAGACCCGAGCCAAGGAACACTTGTCCAGTTACCTGACGAATAATCTAACCTAACCTAACCATATTACAACAGGTATTTGAACACCAGAGGGTAGTAGCCACTCCTAGTGCAACCTGTCCTCTAGACCCTAAAACTTACTCTGATTAACTGTTGAAGGATGGACTCCCTAGTAGGCTTAATTTATATGAAATACAAAAGCATAAAATTATTAGATTTTCAAATTTTCTGATGTTTTCAAAGTTTTTATCAAATTTGAATTTTTCCACTGAAGTTTATACCCAGTATACGGTTAAAAAATTTAAGTTTGAGTAAAAATGCCCAAACAAATTTGTATACACTTATTATATTTAATTTGAAAAATTAATGAAAAATCACATGTATGTGTCTCACAGTCGACGGAGGACTGAACTTCCCCCACTCCTTGCTTCCTGATGTCTAGTGCTAGGTTACTGTGACTTCTCAAGGAAGGTTCCTTGATGCTGGTGAGGGGCTCTTGATCTAGGGAACTGGACCCGTGTTCAGTTCCCTGAATTAAGCCTGAATACCTTCCATCACCACCCCAACAGGCGTTGTATAATCCTACGGTTTAGCGCTTCCCCTTGATTATAATAATAATAATAAATAAATAAAAAAAGGCACAATACCGTGACTGGAACGATACACTGTGCTCCTTGATTGCATTGTCTCCGCTCATTCTCATAAAATTTTGGTTATTGAGGCTGTACGTTATTAGCAACTTCCACTATTCTTATCAGAGTCTCTCTCTCTCTCTCTCTCTCTCTCTCTCTCTCTCTCTCTCTCTCTCTCTCTCTCTCTCTCTCTCTCTCTCTCTCTCTTTCTCTCTCTCTCTCTCTCTCTCGTATTTATATCTGCTTCATCTATGTTCTTATATTTACAACTCCAAAAAGATAGTCATTATTTAACCAAGAGCAATTTTCATAATTTTCTTTCTTAAATTCTCCTTAATCTTAGTTTCTTCTTTTTTGTTGTTCATTTACTGATATTAATTTTTATTTAACTCTTCGGTAAAAAAAAATTATATTCCATGAAAAATCCTTGTTTAATCTTGCACATAATTCATTACAGGAATACAGTTGTGACTGGTGGTGGTAATGATTTCCAATGATAACACAAAAATATTGACACAATAATTGCATCCTTTGTTTCTTCATCATATATTAAGAGAGCAATATCATCAGCATACAGTCAACGTTTATATTTAAGACTAATTAGCACGTCACATACATTGCAACGGTACAGTAGGGAACCCAGGATATTTCCTTCTGGGACTCCACGTGCTATCCACAACGGTTTTCCTGCGATATTATTAGCTTTTAATCATTTATTTCCTTCTGATTAAGACTTAAACCAGTCTGCAGATCCTATAACGATAGCTTGCAGCTTTTTGCATATAATTTCATAGTTCGCTGAGTCAAAAACGTCTTTTTTTTTTAAGATAACGTTTACCATTACTAGGAAATTTCCTTGTCAGTTGAATAAAATCCCATCAAGCCTGATTGGTAGCTACTTATAATATTACTTTCATGTGGATAATATTCTACTTGAACATTTGTTGCCTTCTACGACTTTATATATATAACCCTCAATATATTTTAAAACTGGAATTGTTGACACCCATTTAATTTTCTGGCCAGATTGAGCTCAGTCAGAATGTTAAACAAAATTATTTTATTATGTTAATGGAGTCAATAATGAGCTGCTCGGCAGAATTCAACCATTTACCTGGTTGTTATTATACAAACTCAGTTAATGATATTTATTTCTGAGGCAAATTATAATAGGAGATATTAGCGAAATACTTTTACAAAAGTAATATTGGATATGGTTAACTGGACACTGCCCCCCCCCCCTCAAGGAAGGTTCCTTGATGCTGGTGAGGGGCTCTTGATTTAGGGAATTGGATCTGTGCTCCAGTTCCCCGAATTAAGCCTGAATGCCTTCCACATCCCCCCCAGGCGCTGTATAATCCTCCGGGTTTAGCGCTTCCCCTTGATTGTAATAATAATGGACACTTGCCCTGTCAGCGGCAAGTATTCAGATTCGGTGTTTCTAAACAGAGTTAGGCCGGACTAGTGTTTACTGGTTGTAATTCATGTGATTATGTTTGATTGGGGTGGATTCAGTTAGGCTGGAATGGCATTGGTTACATCTGGGTTGGGTTACATTAGGAAAAAACACTTTTCAGCAATTTGCCCCATAAAACGATCTCCATTTCAAAACCCACTTTCTATTGTACACCATAAACTATATATTATCACCGAACTTTGGCCAGCAGATAAACTCCACATTGATCATTACTGACATTTGGTATCCAGAGGCAACATCGTCTAAGAGTTTTGTGAGATGTTTTAAGTTTACTTATGTTAGGCCATATTTTTTTTCTGTAAATTTATTTGTTAAGTCTGATAGATATTTTTTTTTAGGTTGACTCCATCATAATTTATTTTAGCGACAGTCTTCTCTCTGTTAGAATAATGTTTTGGGCAACAAGGAAATTTCATGTCTTTTAAGGTTGTGATGCACCCGAGCTTGTCAACTGCAGAATCTTGAACTGTTATCTAGACCCCTTCAGTCTTCTGAATCATCGTTATCATCATTACCTTCTTTTTTGTTGTTAAATTAATGACTGATGTACATTTTTATTTAGCTCTTCGATTAAAAAAATTATATTCTCCCAAAAATCTGTGTTTATTCTTGCACATAATTCACAACAGGAATACAGTAATGGCTGGTAGTGGTAATTATCTCCACTGATAACACACAAATATTGACAATAATTACATCCTTTGTTTCTTTATCTGATATTATGAAAGCAGTATCAACAGCATACAGTCGTCGTTTATATTTAAGACTAATTTACACGTCACATTGCAAAAGTGCAATGGAGAACCGAGATATATATATATATATATATATATATATATATATATATATATATATATATATATATATATATATATATATATATATATAATGTCGTGCCAAATAGGTAAAACTTGTGATTCTTTTCTTAAATAGCAACGCTCTTCTTGTCTAATAAAGCAACGAAAAAAAATATATATTTCATTGTTTGTTTATTACTAGATTATTGTAAACTTATGTAAAATATATTAAGTTGGATTAGGCTAAATTAAATTGTGCTTGTTATAATAAGGTTGGGTAAGTTTTGTAAGGTTCTTTTTTTTTTACAAAATTATTAATTTTTTTACATTAACATAATTGAAAAAAAATATCTTCTTTAAACGTATAAGAGAAAATTTTAGAAAGGACTTAATTTTAAATGAGCTCTTCCTAATTGTTCAGTTTGACCTATTCGGCACGACACAGCTTAGCAAGTTATTTTGAGGGCTTCAGAAATGTAATTTAATTTCATTACACAAGAAATATTAGAAATATACGTACAGACATGTAAGCACCAGAGTAAGGTAATCATAGGGATTCACAGGGTAAGTACACGGAGAGGTTTAAATCTGTGTGTGTATATATACACACAATATTTTAATCACTAATTTTAGAATTAAAGTATTCGTGAGCGTTAGAATAGAGGTGCTATGGATCTTAATATATCATGCAGTGGATAAGCTTTAAAGCTGACATTCCAGTCAATCATGCATTGATTACAAGACAACCATAATATTATAGGATCTCAAAACAAGACAAGAGTATAAAGTTCACTTCAGGTGCTGACACAGGTAACCGACCGCCTTCTACTCTCCGTCTAATCTTAACTCCAACGCCTTGTGACCACGTATTGTTTTAAAGGAGTACAATGATGGGCTTGCTTGACCAGTCATGCGGCTACCCTTAACCTTTTTTTCAACAGATACGAGGCGCTTAGATAAGTTTTCAGTTATAGTCGTTTCACAAACCAAATTATATACAATTTTCTGTTTTAGTTTATTATTAAGATACGTTACTTGCATTATAAATGTGAACATGATGGCAGCTTGGGAACTACTAGTATTCAACATCGATCATTGCGTCCAGCAAGGGTCTTCTTAGCCAGTACTCGATTATCCTACTTTCCCCTATCCTTTGTGTATGTATTCTGATGTCTTGCTTTGTATACAACTATCTAAATTTACATAGTTTGTGGGAGTTTCTCCTTACCAAACTAGCCTAGCGATCTGTTTTTATATAACGCAGCTTAACCTTGCCCAACATGGAGCAGCCTACATTTACTGGTTTTGCTTAGTGCAAGGCAAGTCGAGTATGTTTGATGTTCAGGCTGGTTGTTGCGAGGCTAGTGCAAGCAGGTATTCTGAAGTATGCCGAGTGGTTATTACAACAGTGAATCTTCATTGTTTTGGTACTGATATATGTACTCATTCTTAGATAATGTAGCTGTCCAAATTTTATTCCTTCTCTTCATTCTTCACTCTTGTATGTATAATTTTGTTTATTTTTTATGGACCTGCTCTACGATGGAGATATCTTCATAAAAATTAGACCATACCGAGAGAGAGATATTTCCAAGTATATATTAGTAGCAGCTGTATATGTAAAGGAAAAATTGACAATATCCTCATTGCTATACAGAAGTCTCTCAGCTCAGGCTGAAACATTTCAGCACTGTCAAATCCACCTTGCATGATGGAATTTTCCAGGAAAACATCGCTGTTTTGCCCTACCGTCTAACTCGTCTAGAATAGGGTGGTAGTGCATTGCTGATGCATTCAATTTAGCTATATAAAAAACTTACCGCGCCCCAAGCATAGTGCTGCCACCACTAAACTTGTCTATCATTGGTCAAATACCCGTTTTACAGTTTTTCCGACATACACTAATAAAATGTAAAAAAATAAAAAAAAGCTAACAATAACAGGTTCTCGTATTCTCTAGGGGATGAATATACTTAACACCTCGCACACGTGAAGTTCCCTTCTTAAGTTAATCTGTCCATTTTTATCTCCAAATATAGACAAGGTCGTCTACGACTGCTTTTTATACTAATAAATATCTTAAATTTGACAATCCTTCCCTCGTATATTCCTTGTAGTACAGTGGTCCTGTGGTACTAAATCTGCCAAGTAGTCACGTATGGGCCCCCATAATATCAACTTCTTGGCTTCTATATTAGTTGATCTCACTCTCTGTCAGTGGTTGTTTCTTACTACTACTTTACTACTGAGAGAACGGCACCAGTGTGGGGGCTATACAAAATAGTGTGTAACGCCGGAGGCTCAATCCTTCGTCATCCCAGACGGGAGAACAGAGTAACATGATCTGGAAAAAACAAGCAAACAGGCCATTGTCGACAGTCTGTACTCCCTTCTTGGATTCCGGAGGATTGAGCCTCTAGCGTTACACACTATCGTAGCCCCGTTCAGGCGATTTTAACCCTGATGAATGAAATAACGAATATGTTTTATTATAATTTGAATTATTGCAAAGAAAAAACATGCGTTTTTGGTATAAAAATAAGAGCACAGTTATGGTAGTGTGTTAGTAGTGGGCGAGGGTTGAGGTGAACCCTACTTACGTCGGCAATATATTTACATTGAGTCTGTGGTGCTTGTTGTGACGCCCTTCCCTCCCCTGAGAGGCTTAGGTGGCTTGAGCCAAGGCCTTAGACTGGCTGGGTTGTATGACTTCACTGCTGGAAAGCATTGAGGTAAGTAGACCAGTCTGGAGTTGAAAGTGCGAAGACCTGGTGCTTGGTTGCAAACAGACTGTGAGAACCAGAGGATCATTTGGTATCTGTGAGTGCTGCAAGCTTTCCCTTTATGGCACAGAGCAACGAACACTAAGAGAATAAAACATAAGATACAAGACGTTTTGTATAAATCAGCCGTGTATATCCGAAGCCGTATTCAGCCGATAAATACACTACTCGCACCTGTTTTATTAAAATTTCTACATGTGGGTTCATTTGTACCATTGTCCAGTCCTTATTGCGCTATTATAACAAAATTTCCTTTATTTTTATAACTCCTGGCAATAATATGCGATCTAAGATAATTTTTTTCAAAATGTTAATGTGGATATTTGTATGAATAACTAATCTATAATTGAGATAAAATATTTAATGACTCGTTCTCTGAATTCTGTAGGGGTTATTGTGACCCCTGTAAGTCAGTCTCATTAAATAAAAGACGAATTAAAAGAGTGTAATAATTGACTTTTAGACCTCGGCATATATTGGTGATTAAATACAGCTTAACATGTCTAATATTAAGTTGGTTATACCATGGAGATAGTATTACGCTGTGCAGTTGGAAACAGCCTAACGAAATATAACAACGTAACAGAGCCTAACTTATTCCTTTATAGGCAGAAAAGGAATTTGCCTGCCTTTGTTTATGTTCGCTGTGACTGGCCAGATGTAGCATTATATATTAACCCCTGATTAGCCCTGACGTGGCATTCAAATCAATATAAAAATATTCTTTTCGCTAATATCTCCCAAAGCAAGAAGTTTCACAGAAAATAATAATTATTTTCCCTGGTTTAGATAGGTTGTAAGTATCGTCAAAATACACAGTAATACCTGAGTTCCACCGAGGACCAACTTATAATAATAACCTAGAAGACAAATCCATTTTTAAATACAATTATTATTTGTTACTCTTGAGATCATTCTGTGTAAGTATGGAGCATGTATTTACAGTATGAAATCTGTGGAAATTCAGATGGAAAAGTATACACAAATGCAGTGTGATACGTTAACAAAAAAGAATATCATTATGTGTACTGCATTTGTGTCTACTTCTCCATCATGTCGATATTTTAGACCAATGTTTTCGATGCAGCATTGAAGGCTACGTTTTGCTCAGCAGGTGTTTCAAGCCTGAAGATCAGAGATGAATCTCCTGGCGAGTGAAGCCTCGCCTTCCATAACTTGTCCACAACAATACATATGTTCACTTATCTAAATAAAGTGAATTTGCTGTATCCTGCCACTAAACACTCCTCAGTAATTTTGTTTTCTACAGACTGTTTCACATTTTCGTCTCCTCTGTGTTTTCTCCTTTTTTGTTTTTTTGTATTCTCCGTTTCTTTGTTTACTCTTGTGTTCTTCGTTCCTTCTTTAGTTCTTCGCTTCTTTGTTTCTTCATGTTTCTCCTTCGTTTCGCTTCTCCATGTTCATTTTATCATTATCTTCATCTTCCTCTTCTTCATTTCTTCTTGATTCCTTCAGTATTTCTTATCCCATTTGCACATTATAATATAGGCCACCATAATACTACTACTACTAATAATAATAAAAATAATAAAGCGCCAAACCTATAGGGGCTACACAGCAGTTGTGGCATGGGGAGTAATAAGGCTTGATCCAAGGAATGGGATGATAGCTCCAGTTCCTTTGATCGAGAGCCCTTCGCCAGCATGAAGGCATGACCTTCTGAAGGGATTGTAAGTCACTTGGATAAATTCTTGGCTGTTTCGTGTTGCCTGTAAATTCCCAGAGCAGATTTTATCGATGAAATATAAATATCTATTGGAGTAGAGGCCATGCATTCTCTCTCTCTCTCTCTCTCTCTCTCTCTCTCTCCTCTCTCTCTCTCTCTCTCTCTCTCTCTCTCTCTCTCTCTCTCTCTCTCCCCCCTCCCTCACTCATCTGAGAAAGCTCCACAGTTCCTCTCACTTGAGAGGGCCATACACACTTCCTCTCACTTGAGAGGGCCTTACACGTTCCCTCTCACTTGAGAGGGCCATACACGCTCCCTCTCACTTGAGAGGGCTTTACACTCTCCCTCTCACTTGAGAGGGCCATACACACTCCCTCTCATTTGAGAGGGCTTTACACTCTCCCTCTCACTTGAGAGGGCTTTACACTCTCCCTCTCACTTGAGAGGGCTTTACACTCTCCCTCTCACTTGAGAGGGCCTTACACGCTCCCTCTCACTTGAGAGGGCCTTACACGCTCCCTCTCACTTGAGAGGGCCTTACACGCTCCCTCTCACTTGAGAGGGCCTTACACGCTCCCTCTCACTTGAGAGGGCCATACACGCTCCCTCTCACTTGAGAGGGCTTTACACTCTCCCTCTCACTTGAGAGGGCCATACACACTCCCTCTCACTTGAGAGGGTCACATACTCCCTCTCACTCGAGCAGGTCAGGGCAGGTAAGAAGGTGACATCATCGACAGGTGCAACATTCGTGATTAAGCTGACATGAAAATCATTCCTATTCTTAATATCATACTCTATTATTATTATTATTATTATTATTATTATTATTATTATTATTATTATTATTATTACATTATTATTACATTATTATTATTACATTATTATTACATTATTATTATTATTATTGCATTATTATTTTTACATTATTATCATTATTACGTTGTTATTATTATGAGTAGTAGTAGTTTCTAATTATTTTATTATTGTTAATAGAGATAATTGTCGTAATAATATTTAATTTTACGTAATATATATTTTACTGATATTAACAGGAATATCAGTATTATAAAAGTTAAAGCTTAGGCTATTATAAAAAAAATATTTAGATTAACGAGATATTAAGTAGTATTACACGAAGTGCTTAGTGTACTAATTTTAAGTAGGATAATTAGTTATAATAAGATAATTACCTATGAGGGCCGTGTTCGCCTTGGAGTGAAGTGGATTTATTGACAGGAGGAAGATGGTAACTCAGACTGACGAAATAGGCTGTGAGGTGGTCGCACTCCACCACCCTCCCCTTCCTCGGATCAAACATGGTGACCTCTCATGATTATTCACGGTATGTTACTTGAAGGTCTTGAGATTCCCAATAATAATAATAATAATAATAATAATAATTTATTATTAGTTTTCCTGACCTACTACAGCTCACAGTACTGTGTCAGCTATCTGACTGTGCCGATTACCCGACAGTGCCAATGATCTGATAGTGCCGATTATCTTGGTGTAATTATGAGTGCTAGGGAACTGACAGTGCCAACACACTATCTCAAGAAGCAAGTTTATCTTGACCTCAATAATCACTTTCCACCTATACATATTTCTCGACAAAAATATTGTAGATCATAAAACGTTTTTTTTTTTTTTTTGCTCCACAGCTGTTTCTGGGCTGTTTCACTTGCTTGTCGAAGCAAGTACATGTATAGTCTACAAATAAAGAATTTATTTGTTTATTTGAAGTGGTCGCCAAGAACAGTAACTGGATCACTCATGTTATTGTGATGTGTATTATATTCACACACACACACACACACACACACACACACACACACACACACACAACACACACACACACACACACACACACACACACACACACTGACGACCTGACGACACTGGAGGACAGGAGAGATAGGGGGGACATGATAACAACATATAAAATTCTGAGAGGAATTGATAAGGTGGACAGAGACAGAATGTTCCAGAGATGGGACACAGCAACAAGGGGACACAGTTGGAAGCTGGAGACTCAGATGAATCACGGATATGTTAGGAAGTATTTCTTCAGTCACAGAGTAGTCAGGAAGTTGAATAGTTTGGGAAGCGATGTAGTGGAGGCAGGATCCATTCATAGCTTTAAGAAGAGGTATGATAAAACTCATGGTTCAGGGAGAGTGACCTAGTAGCGACCAGTGAAGAGGCGGGGCCAGGAGCTATGAATCGACCCCTGCAACCACAACTAGGTGAACACACACACACAACACACACACACACACACACACACACACACACACACACACACACACACTAACTACACAAATAACCCGCACATAGAAGAGAGGAGCTTACGACGACGTTTCGGTCCGACTTGGACCATTTACAAAGTCACACTAACGAAAAGGATTCATTAGAGATTTGCCGGTACTTCCGGCCCGGGTCTTCTCCAGATGGTGACCCGGCGAACGAAAAGGAGAGCAGGATGGGTATATATAGGCAGGAGGTGGTAGTAGTAGTAGTAGCGGTAGTAGTGGAGGGAAGGAAGTATTAGTGAGGAGGTAGTAAGAGTAGGAGGGCCAGTCAAATACTAAGAAAGAGGAGCACTGCAAGGGAGCTGGTGCCCACAGAGGGTAAGAACAAGAACACCGAGGGGGGGGAGCGAAACAAATAAATAAAAAAGGAACAAATACACAGGGCAGAACAAAGACAACCCAAAGGAGAAAAAGGAAGGAAAGGGGAAGAGGGAGAAGAAGAAAAAAGAGAAATCAGGTTAGGTCACGAGTGTTCTGAAGTTTGGAGCATTTTACAGTGTAGTGGGAGAGGAAGGCATCTACAGAGACGAAGCCAGAACTAAGATTCATACAAGGAAAGTTGTGTATTAGGGAGGATTCAACCACACACACACACACACACACACACACACACACACACACACACACACATCACACACACGACGCACTCACGCCACACGCACACACGCACACACGCACACACACACACACACACACACACACACACACACACACTGCAGGAAGGCCTTCGACACAGTTCCTCACAGGAGATTAGTACAGAAGCTAGAGGAACAGGCACATATAACAGGAAGGGCACTGCAATGGATCATAGAATACCTGACCGGGAGGCAACATGGTATGTGACGAGGTGCCAGAGTGGGTGCCTGTGACAAGCGGGGTTCCACAGGGGTCAGTCCTAGGGTCAGTGCTATTTTTGGTATGTGTGAATGACATGACTGAAGGGATAGACTCAGAAGTGTCCCTGTTTGCAGATGATGTGAAGTTAATGAGGAAAATTAAATCGGATGAGAATCAGGCAGGACTTCAAAGAGACCTGGACAGGCTGGAAACTTCGTCCAGCAACTGGCTCCTTGAATTTATCTCCGCCAAATGCAAAGTCATGAAGATCGGGGAAGGGCAAAGAAGACCGCAGACAGAGTATAGGCTAGGTGGCCAACCCTCACTCAGAGAAAAGGATTTTGGGGTGAGTATAATACCGAGCACATGTGAGGTGCACATCAACCAGATAACTGCTGCAGCATATGGGCGCCTGGCAAACCTACGGATAGCGTTCCGATACCTCAGTAAGGAATCGTTCAAGATTCTGTACGCCGTGTACGTCAGGTCCATACTGGAGTATGCAGCACTAGTTTGGAACCCACACCTGGTCAAGCACGTCAAGAAATTAGAGAAAGAGCAAAGCTTTGCAACAAGGCTAGTTCCAGAGCTAAGGGGAATGCCCTACGAAAAAAGGTTAAGGGAAATCGTCCTGGCGACAATGGAGAACAGGAGGGTTAGGGGAGACGTGATAACGACATACAAAATACTGCGAGGAATTGACAAGGTGGACAGAGACAGGATGTTCCAGAGATGGCACACAGAAACAAAGGGTCACAAATGGAAGTTGACGACTCAGATGAATCAGAGATGTTAGGAAGTATTTCTATAGTCATAGAGTTGTCAGAAAGTGGAATAGTCTGGCAAGTGACGTAGTGGAGGCAGGGACTATACATAGTTTTAAGACGAGGTATGATAAAGTTCATGGAGCAGGGAGAGGACCTAGTGGCAATCAGTGAAGAGGTGGGGCCAGGAGCTATGTCTCCACCCCTGCAACCATAAATAGGCGAGTTCAAATAGGTGAGTACACATACACACTCAAGAGGGCTCAGGTGGGATTGGGGAGGTGGGAAGGTTCAATTTTTTTATTAATATCATCAGATTAGGGAAACAACGAGAATTGAGAGATTATGGTATAAAAATTTGTTTGCATTAAACAAAATTAGATACACCTACAGTGTGATGTAGCACACTGTTCGATGATTACATTGTGTTGTGAAAACATAAGCAATGGGAGTTACATTGTGAAACAAAAGCTGTGTGATAGTTACATTGTGAAACAAAATCTAATTGTTTTCCCTGTTGTGTTCCATCACCAAGGATTGGTTTCTTGCAGTGTAACGTAATATGTCAGTCTGAGTGACCTGAGAGACTCGGCAGGGTGATGCCTGGAGTTTACCTGGACCTGAGAGACTCGGCAGGGCGATGCAGTGTAACATCATGTGTCAGAGTGACCTGAGAGACTCGGCAGGGTGATGAGTGCATCGTGAAAAATTTAGCTAAGGAATAAGAAGGCACAATAACCCGCACATGGAAAGAAATTTATGGCGACGTTTTGGTCTGAATTAGACCATTAACTAGTAACACACTAACACACATGCAATGGAGCCGTGGAGAGAGACTTGGGAGTTAGATGTATTGGGAAGGGCGAGGCGGGGCCGGATATAGCAGGACGAGAAGGCGAGGTCGGATGAACGGAATGGGGCGAGACAAGCCCGAATTGGACGGGGCAAGGCGGCTCTTGACGGGGCGAGGCCAGAGGGAACGGGACCAGATAGGCGGGGCAGTGCGAAGGGAGGCGGGCAAGAATTATGAAATAGTTGCAGCCTCTTCAATGGGACCACTATTGAGGCGGCCATGTTATTACTACACTCCACCTTACCTCACTGCCGCTGCTTACGAATGCGTAGCCTCGTTATTACAACACTTCAACTTGTAGCCTATAATCCTATACACTAAA
Source organism: Cherax quadricarinatus (assembly GCF_026875155.1). Lineage (NCBI taxonomy): Eukaryota > Metazoa > Arthropoda > Malacostraca > Decapoda > Parastacidae > Cherax > Cherax quadricarinatus. The sequence goes on from NC_069481.1 coordinate 5,431,692, forward strand.
TGACTTGTCACATTCAACAAATGTAACCTAACATAAATACTAAATGTAAATACCATATTCCAGCCTGTTCACTGAGTTGTTTTTATTAACTTTTGCACCCCACAGCCATCCTCAGGGCGGTAGACAAAAGATTACAAAGGCCCGTAATGGGTCCAGGGACTGGGTCCCAGAGTTCTGATAGCCAAGCAGTGGTAATACACTATTTACATGTTTGTCTGTTTCAGTCGTAATGAGTTTTTTTTTTCTTTCGGACTTGAATTCAGTCTCAAATATATTAGCGTAGCTAAAAAGTGGTTTTAAATTATTTATATTTCCTGATATTTTAACAAGATATGTTTGAATTTAAACAAGTTTAGGAGTTTGAGTAGCGGGAGGTTGCATCACCTGTAGTGGTACCCAAGTCTTCTTATTTTGTTGGATGCACCACAGACTTCTGGCTCTTGCATGATAGAATCATGCAAGTCATTGAAGTTCAGTTGAAGTTCTATTCGTATTATTGTCCTCAAACTACTAGTTGACATCTCTCTTTGAATACATATGCCTTTGTCAGTTATGACCTTACTCGCTGACGGTGTCTAAAAGCCTAGCCAATCGCCGTCAAGGATACCGTGGAACATAATATTGGAGGTTATCAAAGTTTAAATTCTTTGGCATACATGATATTCAACCAGGCAAAGCCCAACCTGCCTCGCAACACAGGAATCACGTGACCTCAATGGCTACCTGACCTCATCTCAAAAAAAAGCTTCACTTGCATTTTCCAGGTCACTCTGTGACACACGTCACTTCCAGCCTACATTTACTGTTTTCGATTTTTGTATGTTAGAATTTATCAAGGTACTAGAACCAAATATTTTCTAGTATGTTCTAGTGTTCGCTCACGTGTTCATTTTAAACCAGTTCACCAACCCACCAGTGCCAGCTGCACCAGTGGGTTGGTGAACTGAGCTATCAACATAATTTGTGGAAGAGAATGCCGTGAGGTTAATGGACCATTACAAATTTGCGTTGTGATTTAATAAAGCTCTTTGAGGGGGAAGTGAGGGATGGTTGGATAAAGGTAATCTTCCCGTGGTTTTAGGAAGTGTCGATATTGCCTTACTTAACATTGATCATGTATCTGATTAATTTTGAGGGTGCTTCCAGTTTTTATGATCCAGTTGCAGAAGTGCTTACTAGTGTTGACGAAGGAGGGCTTCTGTGCAAGGGTCTGGATGGGTGTTCCTAACCATATTAGCACCAATGAGGACATCTCTTCCAGTGATACGATCTCTGATGCGTGGAATATCAGGTTCTTTCCGCATTTTTAGAATCTTGATAAGATTTCGTTCGGATTTTTAACCCCGGAGGGTTAGCCACCCAGGATAACCCAAGAAAGTCAGTGCGTCATCGAGGACTGTAACTTATTTCCATTGGGGTCCTTAATCTTGTCCCCCAGGATGCGACCCACACCAGTCGACTAACACCCAGGTACCTATTTGCTGCTAGGTGAACAGGACAACAGGTGTAAGGAAACGTGTCGAAATGTTTCCACCCGCCTGGAATCGAACCCGGGCCCTCCGTGCGTGAAGCGGGGAATTTAGCCACCAGGCCACCGGGCCAAGGGGACATACTAGGATTTTTCTTATCGCTTCGTTCTGCAGTTTTTCAACCGATCCAAGAATCCAGTCTGACACAACAGCAAGATGGGAGCCCATAATCAACCAGCGATTTAATGTAAGCAAAATATATAATTTTAACTTTTTTTATTTTTACATTAGCACCATACCTGAGACGAAAACCTGCCACAGCTCTTAAGTGCTCTCAGCCTTTCCTTGTGTTGTCGACAAAGACTTGTTACAACAAATCTCAGTAGTGCAACCAAAGCCAAGAAATCTGTATCTATTTACATAATGGGTCGAAACCCTCCAGACAACTGGATCCTGCGAGCTGAGTTTGTAGGAGAGGACGCCTCTTAGGTGTTTTAAGTTTGCCCAGTCGCGATGATCAACCTTAGGCCCTCACACCAGTCTAGTACATGATTATCTGGAATAAACAAAAGGGTTTATTCGTCCAGAGTTGTTTGGCATAGACGATGTGGCCTTGAGGGGAGTAAAAACTGATCTACTGTTAAAGCTCCTGGGCTGAAGGGAGGAATTCAGTTGGTTACAATTGGTGCCTGTAACTGAATATAATACAACATAAGTTCGGAATTCTTCCTATTAGAAGCCTAGACGGTAGAGCATCGTACTGTCAGTATATGGACAGCAGTTCGAGCCCTCGTCTCCCCTTCTGTTAATTCATTTACGGTTATTTATTACAACTTAATCTGAGAATATATATATATATATATATATATATATATATTATATTATATATTATAATTTATATAATATATATATATATTTATATATATATATATATATTTCGAAAACTACAAAAATTCAAATTCAGCTGAAAGCTCATTAGTGTGCTTTCAGACGCTTTATAAGAAGAGACTAACAAGAAGTACAGGATGATCGTACACTAGAACGAAGTTTGGTGCTTAAATAAACGTAACTTTTACACTGCTTAAAAGGTACAATGGAGTCTGAAATTTAGTAGGTCCGGCTGAGACAGGTGCCTTTGAAATACTGTTGTCCATTATACTCTCCTTTAAGAGAGAATTTAGTTAGGATTAGTTAAGCCAACTGCATCGCTCCTACGTTGTATCTGGAGGCAGACAGTGACCTGTACTTTACTCTGGAAGAAACTCAATTATGCGACGTTTCACCAACTGTGGGCGAGACTTTAGAAACATGAATGTCTCTCTGAGATAAATGATATAAAATACTGACACGATGGAAAAATAGACACAAATACAGTAGAATGTGATCCTCTAGTGAAAACGTTTCTGCCCGGATCCGTTTGTGTGGGCGAAACGTAGTAAAAGATCACATACTACATTTGTGTCTGGCGGAGGCCAGCTAATTAGATCTAAGGAACATGTGAGAACGAAGGAACACTGATGCAGACCTACTGGCCCATGCGAAGCAGGTCCAAGTCTCCTACCGGCTTAAGCCAATGACCCAACCTAGTCAGGTCAGGTCACATTCGCTTAAGGAAGGAGCACGGCATCTGACCTAGTAGCACAAGCTAGTCAGGTCCAGCTCACACCCAACCACACCCACTCATGTATTTATTTAACCTATTTTTAAAACTACACAACGTCTTGGCTTCTAGGACGGTACTCGGAAGTCTGTTCCACTCATCTACAACTCTATTACCAATCCAGTGCATTCCTATATCCTTCCTAAATCTGAAATTTTCCAACGTTCTTGCCGCAGTGACGCTACCTGGGAGTTTGCTCTACTCGTCTACATCTCTATTGCCAAACCAATACTTCGTAATATTTCTATATCTAAATTTCTACACCCTAAATTCAAGTGCAACTAATGTGACATTTTATTGTGGCAACGTTTCGCTCTCCAAGAGCTTTTTCAAGCCTTTACAAACAATACATGGACACATGCATTAATGTGGCATTGAGGTGTGTTTCAAGGTTTCTTGCTGTTTCACCTACATATATCCTGTCACAGCTTCCACAGGGTATGTGATGAATAGTTTTGAAAACCGACAAGTTGAAAAATTGAGACACTTATGCAACACATGGGAATCTTTATTGAAGAAACGTTTCGCCACACAGTGGCTTCATCAGTCCAATACAAAGTAGAAATGGGTAAGGAGAGTAGAAGTTTGAGGTAATCAGTCCCTCAACCTGGAAACGATGTGTTAAGTCCATCACTCTTGTAGGAAGTGCAGCATAGGGCCAGAGAGGTGGCTTATATACTGCGGTGAGATGAGTTGAAGCAGGAAGAGGCGGGATCACAGTGGGACCTGCCACTAGTGTCAGTTCCATAGTCAGGAACTATAGTTCCTGACTATGGAACTGAACTTCTCCAGGCCGAGGGACTGACAACCTCAAATTCTACGACTTCAAGGGTGATGGACTGATTACATCGTCTTCACATCTCTACTGTTCCTGCCTACTTTCTGTATTCGACTGAAGAAGCCTACTGTGTAGGCGAAACGTTTCGGAATAAAGTTGCCTAACTGTTGCCTATGTATCTTACCTGTATTACTTTTGTCACTACCACTACTACTACTACTACTACTACTACTACTACTACTACTACTACTACTACTACTACTACTACTACTACTACTACTACTACTAGTGAACATCGAAATGTTACCTCACTAGTATTGCACCTCACTCTGAGCCTTTATATACCCTCTGTGTCCATGTATTGTTTGTAATGAGGAAATGGTATGGTGATACCGACATTGTCAAGACACAGTACTAGTGATGGACGTTGTTTGTAATGGCTTGATAAAGCTCCTGGAGAGTGACTGCGGCCACACTAGTGTAGCATGGGGTCAACGAACCAGACAAGCTGTTACCTGTGATAATGACATATCCTCATCCTCGCTAGTGTCCATAGTTACATATGGTGTCGCTTATGAGATGCACCAGTTGAACTGACCAGAGGGGCGCTTGAGCGGCATGCGTCGCATCATTGTGGAAACCTTTCTCCATCGGGAGCCAGAGACGGGTCATCGCAAGATTGGGACCCGTGCCAGGACTATGGTCTTGGCGAACATTATACATACAACGTTGCCACAATAAATGTCACATTAGTTGCACTTGTGTCCTTTTACTTTACATACTTTAGAAACGTTCAATGCAACCTGGCCGTTGGGAAGAATTATAACTTTGTTAGGAGTGGTGTTGGTGCGTAGAGAATCAATGATCTAAAGAGCTCTTTTCTTGCAATCTTTAATGAAAAAGGAAGGAAAATGTAAATCAGTGAAGGTTTGGTGTATGTAAGTACATTCCTCGTCAAGAAACTCTGGACTACAAATACAAATCTGTTGATAATACCTCTTTTGGAAATAAATTGTATAAAATACCGACACAGTGGAAATAAAAACACGGAAGTAGTATAGTGTGACCCTTTATAGACAACATTTCGCCCACACAGTGGGCTTTATCAAGTCACAAACGGATCTGATCACATTATGCTGCTTATGTGTTTATATTTCCAAGATGCCTCTTTTGGTCTTAGTATCAATGCTCAATAATAACCCACATGGAAACAAACTCAGATTGATTGATCTGTATATTTTGACCCCTTTCTGCTCCACTGAAGAGGATCTCAGAGGGGGGTCGAAATATACAGATCAATCATTCTCCTGAGTTTGTCTCAGTGTGGGTTATTGAGCAATATTACGAATTTTCTTTCGTCTTCTACTTACACATGTATATCAGCTGTCATCTCTTCAGCCTCCTGAAGGTCAGGAATAATCAACGACCTTCTAGTTTCCTAACATTTTCTTTCCCCTCGAGAGTTCGTTGTCTTTCCTTCGCTGCGGCCTACATTATCTTCGCCTCCTGGTTACCAGAGAGCATTTCCGCAAAGGTTCTCTTCGAGAGCCTCTGCCCTCCCTCTCGTCTCCTCGCGTATGATATTGAGTCCCTCTCTACCTAACACCATCTTTCTTTCATCTCCTCTAGTTCCATCCTCAGCGTTTTGGAGATCCAGTCTGTTTACATATTCCTCAGCTTCTATACCCTCTATTTTTTTTTATCTTATCTGCCTCCAAAATTTCCGGGTCTCCCGTAGCTCAATCGCTAGCGCATTCACTTCGCACACTGAGGTCCGGGGATCGATTCCCCGGTGCGGTGGAAAAACATTAGGACGTGTTTCCGTAAGACACCTCTGTCCATGTTCACCCATCAGTAAAATAGATACCTGGGTGTTAGTCGACTAGTGTGGGTCGCATCCTGGACCTGTATACCTCGTACATATACTTGTAGAAATAAAGATATTATTATTATTATTATTATTATTATTATTATTATTATTATAGGTTTCCCGTGCCTCTCCTCTGAGTTTTGCCAGTCTGGTGGAACTGCTCCCACTGCTGTAGCAGGCAAGCCAAGAAATTATCCCAGCAATAGTCTGTGCTAGAGGGATCACTTCTGTGCAGTCAGCTGAAGCCGAGAGAAAGAGAGAGAGAGAGAGAGAGAGAGAGAGAGAGAGAGAGAGAGAGAGAGAGAGAGAAGAAAGAAAGAAAGAAAGTGCGAGTGTACATGTGGGTGTGGCGTCTTTGCGCGTGTCTTTCTGTTTGTTTATGCAATTAAGTGAGTGTGTTTGTGGAATTATTTACCTGTTATGACAGTTATGATTTGCAAGCACTTGCACTGCAAGTACTTGCATTCATGAATAGTCATATATGTATTTAGCAATTTGGTTTAAGTTTGTGCATTCTTATTATTATTATTATTATTATTATTATTATTATTATTATTATTATTATTATTATTATTTATTACTAAGGGATCTCGATTACCACCTTCAGGATCTAAGAAGCCTGTCTTTGCTTTTTTATTCATAATCTTCATAAGAAATGGTTAAATCATAAGCCAGTAAAAGGCCTCTGGGAGAAATTTTCTCCAGGAGGGGGGGTATACCCCCCTTCACCCCCCCTTCACCCCTAAACCCCTTCAGCCCTCTACCCCGGGGGGCCCACTAGAAGGGGCGGGTTTGTTTACTGCTAGAGTGAGTAATTGACACAGATGTCGTATGCGTGGTCAAAAGCCCTCTGTCCTTGCAGCGGTGTTGCAAACGTTTTTTTTTAAAAGAGACAGTACATCTCTTATTAGCAGGGACAATTAAGGAAAACCCTCTCCACTTTTACCTAGTAAAGTATTGAAAATTGTTGTCTATGTTTTAAACAGAAAGAAACAAACATTCTGCTTTGCTTCATCGGAGTTGACAAGGATGCAAGGTACTAGGTCACGTTTTTTTTTTTTTTTGTGCTGGGGGCAGTGAGGGCTTGGGGGGTTTGTAGACGCCGACAATTTTGCTCTACTACGAACATGACGCCAGGAAAAACCAGCAAAGGACACTGTCTTGCGTTAGTGGAATAAAAGTGGTCTCACACAACACAAAAAACATTAGAGAAGTGTGACAGTTCTTTGTGATACATTTTAACAATAAAAACTAATTTTGTTGAACTAGTGTCCAGTGTGCGTTTCCTGACAATGGAAGACGTGGAATCCAAGGACTTAGCTTCTATCAAGTTCACCTATCTTTTCAAAGGTGTTGAAAACACCAAGCTCACGTTAAAGGAAAGGTATTTAAAATTTCTTGAAATGGGGATTGCGCAATTCTTGAGTCACAAGGGTTTTTGTAATAAACCCTAAATCGGAGTAAGGTGTGGACTTTTGAGTCCAAACAAGTAAGTATGTCACCCTCATCAAATAAATATGTGACATAACCCCCCTAGGGGAAATATACTTACATTTGTATCTCTTGACACCCCACGTTGTGATGGTTTCGACAGATCTGACCTCGTCTGCGGGAGGCTGTGTGACGATTTGCTGCATTTATCAGCTAAGTGTTCATTTTACATATTTATAATGAACACAGAGGTAAGGCCTAATTCTCAAAGCCTGGGTTCAAAGACCAAAAAATTTCAGCTGCTGATCTCATATGATAAAGCCCCGCGTCAGGAAACACTTTTTCCTATTCCCTACAAGCCTAATACTATCTTCAATTAAAGCTAATTACTCGAGAAATTCTTCTCATAAGAACTGTTATCCTGAAACCCCACACCATTTGAAAAACACTCAGGTACTATTACTGAGGTGAATAGGGACAGAAGGTGTAAAAAAACATGCCCACTTTTACGGGTACTAAAAACCCGGGGGTTTCTTATACTTCAGTTTTTTTTTATATCATCGTCACGGTCCCTAGAACGCACCGAGTTTCCTATGTTCTATGTTTATCTACATTCTACTTCTATGTTCCGTTTCTTTTTTTCTACGTTCTATTATCTACGTTCTGCTTTTACGTTTTACTATTACTTTCGCTCTGTCGTTTTTTTTTTACTTACGCTCTATGGCTATTCTCCTTTTACATCAAAATAACAGAAAACTATTCTTTCTCGTTTGTTGACTTGCCTGGGATTTAATCTGTAATGAGTTTGTTGACATTTGTGAGAATCAAGCATTAAGGCAGCTGGGAGCACCTCGACATAGTGAAATTGGTTTGTGGGGATGATAAAGGGGGTTATTTGGGGTTGCTTGGCCCCACGGTTTTTTTTCTTTGAAGAATGGTGCTGGTGAGGGGTTTTAAATCGAGGAATTAAAGCTATCCTCTCCTTCGAATCAAAGCTGATTTTCTTTCGGTTTTGCCCCAAGGCGCCGTATGATTCCTACGGGTTTTGTCATCATCTACTAAAGTCTTTATTTTCTCTTTATTCCATTTTCCGCTTTTTTAATCCCTTTTGTGTTTATACATTATTCTTTCTCTTAAATTATTCAGAAGCTGTGCTATATTGACAGTGTTCAAAAAAAATACTACAGTAAGTAAACACAAGTACTACAAAATTTTGAAAAATTTAAAAACCCATGTGCACCTTTTGGGATCTTTATTGAGGAAACGTTTCGCCAACAGGGGTTCATCATCCATACGTGGGGAAAAAATTTGAAAAACAGGAGGGGAATGAGGTAATCGCCCCCTCAACTTGAGTCGATGTTTTCAGCCCACAATTTTGAAAAGAATGCGGCATATGAGCGGAGAACAGTTTATAAACCGATGGCAGGGGGGGGTGCAGCAGTCATAGGTGGGGTGTACTTTGTTCCAGTGGAAGTAGGTTGTGCCCAAAAATTAGGCAAGGGAAGAATTCCCAAAAGTTTTAAAAAACCCAAGAGTTGCATGTTGACCGGGTAATGAATGGTTAAAACGCTTTTTAAATTAACAAATTGGCAACTCTCGGAAAATACCCAAGAGTTCACATGGTCTAAATTTATCAAAAAGTCCCTTTTCTGAACCATTCATCTACAAATTTCAAAAGTACACTAAAGACTACGAAGTACACCACAAGTACTAAAAAAGTACCCCAAGTCTCAAGAAGTACTCTACAAGTACTAAAAGAAGTACACATACTAAAAAAGTACACAAGTACTCAAAAAGTACCACAAGTACTACAAAAGACCACAAGTACTCAAGAAGTACAAATTTAAAAAAAGTACCCACAAGTATTACAAAAGAAACACAAGTATACAAAAGTACACACAAGTATTCAAGAAGTACAAAAAAAAAAAAGTACAAAAAAAGTACAAAAGTCTCAAGAATTACACAAGTATACAAAAAGTACACCACAAGTATTTCAAAAGTAACAAGTACTACAAGAGTACACCAAAGTATAAAGAAGTACACCACATTTAAAAGAAGAAACCCCAAGAACTCAAGAATACACAAGTACTCAAAAAAGTACCCCAAAGTCTAAAGAAGTACACAAGTACACAAAAAGACACAAGTACTACAAAAAGTCCAAATACTACAAAAAGTACACACAAGTACAACAAAAATTTACACAAGAACCAAGAAGTCACCACAAGTACCAAAAATCCCCCAAAATAACTACGGTCACTCAAACTTAAAAATTTAAAAACCCCCCCCTTCCCAAAAAACCAAAAAACCCCCAATCCAAAAACCCCCCCCTTAAAGGTACACGTCTAAAGAAGCCGACTCAAAAGCAAAAAGTTTAAAAAATACCCCCAAATACAAAAGAAAACCCCAAGAATACAGGAAGTCCCCAAACAATTTAAAAAGAAAAAAAGAATTTTAAAACGGAAGTAACCAAAATCAAAAAGACCAAGTCACGGGAAGTACACAAGTACTACAAAAAAGGGTAACCCCCAACAAGTACAAAGTTAGGGGGAATTACCCCAAAAAGTTACAGGAAGTACACCCCACCCCCCAAAACCCCCGGGGCCCCCCTACTAAAAGAATTTAAGTATACAAAAGTACCCCCAAAAGGGGCCACAAGGGTTTTAAACGAATACACCACAAGAACGGGAAGTCCCCCCCCCCCCAATCACCCGACTCGGGAAAGTCAACAAGTACACGGAAAAAAATTACGGGAAAAAGTGCCTACATCTCGAAGTAAACTAAAGAACTTCACAAAAGTATTTTACAGGTAGTACACACAAAGTATTTACAGGTGTACAAACAATGCACAAGAAGACACCACAATACTACAGGAAGTACATACAAGTCAAAGAAGTGCACCAAAATGCACAGGAAGTACCCCAAAAGTACTACAGGAAGTACCCACAAGACACAGGAATACCCCACAAGTATACAGGAAGTCCCCCACAAGTACACGGGAAAAGTACACCACAAGACTAAGGAAGTACACCACAAGTACTACGGGAATTTCCCAAAAGTACTACAGGAAGACACCAAAGTACACAGGAAGTAACAATACTACAGGAAGTACACAAGTTAAGCAAGTACACCCAAGTACTAAAAGAAGTACTCTCACTTACACAGGAAGTACACTACAAGAACTACAAAGTACATAAAATTACTATAAAAAAGTACACACAAGTACTGCAAAAAAGTACACCGTAAAAACGGGAAAAGTACACTACAAGTACTACAGGAAGTAACCACAATAATACAGAATCACAAGTACTACAGAAGTACCCCACAAGACTACGAAGTCACAAGTACTACAGGAAGAACTACTAGTAAACGGGAATACATCAAGTACTACAGAAGTACACTACAAGTACAAGGAAGACACTACAAGTCTACGGGAAAGTACAAAAGTACCACGAAGTACACATCTACGGGAAGTACACAAGTCTACAGGAAGTACACCACAAGTATACTGAAGTACCAAGTTACAGAAATACACTAAAAGTACTCAGGAAGTACACTCAAGTAATACAGGAAGTACATAAAAGTACTACGGGAAAAGTACACTACAATACAAAGGGAAGTACACTACAATTTCTACGGAAGTACACAAAAAGTATTTACAGGAATTACACTACAAAACAAAAGGAATTTACCTACAGTATTCGGGAAAGTACAAAAGACACAGGAAGACAAAGTACACGGGAAATACAAAAATTTACTACAGGAAGTACACAAGTACTACGGGAATCAAAAGTACTACGGGAAGTACACAGTACAAAAGAAGTAACAAGTACCAGAAGTAACAGTACTACAGAAAAGTAAAACTACAATTCACAGTAAGTACACTACAATTAAAACAGGAAGACCTACAAGTACTAAAAGTACCTACAATACACAAGAATACACTAAAAGTACTACAGGAAGTACACTAAAAAAGTCTGCAAAAGTACACTACAAGTACTACAGGAAGTACACTGCAAGTACTACAGGAAGTATACGAAGTATACAGAATTTTTCATACAGGAAGTCACTACAGTACACAGGAAGTACCTACAAGTACTACAGGAAGTACAGTACAAGTACTACAGGAAGTACAGTAAAAGTACACAGGAAGTACAGACAAGTATACAGGAAGCAGTACAATTATACAAAAGTACAGTAAAAGTACTACAGGAAGTACACTACAAGTATACGGGAAAGTACACTACAAACTACAATAAGTACAATACTACAGGAAGTACAGGAAAATATTTGAAAGAGTACTTGCATTATACTCTTTTCCAGGGGCCCCACTACTTTTAACTTTTTTATCCAGGATTGGACCAATTATACGCAAAACCAAAAGGTATTATTTACTATGTATAAACTTAAATTATAAATATTCATGCCCCGCAATGACCGGAACCCAACTAGAGACCTTTCGGTTGTTACCCAGCACCTTGACCCCCTTTTTTTCAAGTAAAAATAAACACAAAGTTCTCCCCACTAAGAAACGAGGGGCTTTCTTATGGAAAAGTCGAGGGAGGTCCCATGATGAAACCAGTGAGGGGGGGGTAACCTCAGTGGACGCCCGTGTATTTTGTGCATTTTGGGAAGGTCCAATCCCCCGGGGTCTACGCACCTGGGGGGGTTTCGGGAAACCTATTTAAACCAAAAATGGGAGAGGAATCTACGTCCTTAGATCAGGATCTTTAAGATGAGTACAAACCCGGGGGAAGATACGGTTTTTGCGAAGAAATAATACGGAAAGATAAACAGATGACGTTGTTTCGTGGACCCCTGAGGGGCTCTTCTGTGGACTAATGATTGTTTTTTACTCTTACAATCAAGTGATCAGAGCCTCCGTCGGAAAAAATGTAGTGAAAAACAAAATTAAAAAATATGGGTATGTAGACACCAAAAAAGTCACTACTGTTGATGAACTAAGAAACTCGCGTGGAGGAAAAGCAATATAGAAAGAGATAATATTTACTCTTCGTCTCCCTCGAGATCTTCACAGGTACAGGAGGTGAAGTCTGGGTTTTTATAAGGGGAAAAACTAAGGGCCACACTAATAATGGGGAAGGGAACTAGCTTTAAATTTTAAAGATGACTTGAGTTTATTATTATTTTAAAGAAGAAAGGGTAAACCACAAGGGGCTATACAGCGATGACTTGGTAGTGGGCGGGAAAACATTTTTTTCCCTTTGACAGATTCAATTTAAAGCCAGCCCCATCCCAATATTTGTCTGACCTGTTCTTAACAACCCAAAGGGAAAAACCTTCAGTAAGCTTAATCCATGTTAGGCAGGTCCAGTTTAAAAATCAACCAACAATCAGCTCTCGGGGGTTCTTGCTAAAACCTTTCTAAACTCTTTGGGCACAATCAGCCAAGCACATCTTAAAAACTTTTTGGGGATCTCAGTCGTATTTGGGACATTAACATCAAAAAAAAGAAACACTCTAACCCTTTACCCAACATCCCTATTCCCAAGGTACCTACTACACATGCCATTGAAAATCCTGCGCAGGGGAAAAAATTGACGATTTACTTACTTCCTATTTCAGCCGCTATTTCATCGACCATATGAACTGTGTTGGCCCTTACTGTTTTCCCTTTTGAAAATCATCTTTTTTTTTTTTTAGCAAATTTTTGGGGCTACCCGTGGGTTCCCCCCCCCTTTAATGCCCTCCTGGCGAACCTATAATGGAATTCTGGGGAGCCGAGCGATTTTCTTTTATTTCCTTTCTGTCACCGGCTCCCTTTTTTTGAAACATCTCATCATAGTGAAAATGGTTTTTAAAAACGACAAGTTGAAGATTTTAGGACCCTTTTCGCAACATATGGGAATCTTTATTGCTAGTGGATCCCCCGTCCCCCCAAGACCCCCCGCCCCTACTTTGCCCCTCACCTGCCTACAGTTTGAGGCACTTCTACGGTCCCCTTTCTGTACTTTTACAAAACTGGGCTGAACACATTGACTCCAGGCTGAGGGATGATTCCCCAAACTCCCCCCTTTCCTTTCACTTTCTATTTGTATTGGACTGATGAAGCCAGTGTGTGCTAAAACGTTTTCTTTCCCAAAAAGATTCCCATAGTTTCAAAGTGTTCAACATTTCATCATAATCCCAGACCTTTTAACTTCAAGCTCTCCAACACAAACTCAGCCAGGGCGAGCCCTCAATCCCGTTTACCTAGAAGAAATCGACAACACTCTTTCCCTTTCTTGATGCTCTTTTCTGCAAATCTGGCCAATACTTCGTATTAAGTCTATCGAAAACCTACCAACCAAAACGTCTTTTTCCCATCTACTTCCCCACGAAAACCCAAAAATAAACGTGGTGTAATTATAAGTTTTTTCCTTCTGCAACTTTGAAAGTGCGCAGTGAGTCCCTGGGAAGAATGATGTTCATCGAGCAAGTAAATTTCTAAAAATTTCCACCTTCGTCAATCATTAGAGACTGCAGACGCCGGGCATATAAATCTTTTAAATCGTGCAAGAAAAGGGATATAAAACCGACAAAATGAAATTAAGACACATGCAACACTGGGTATCTTTATTGTGACGTTTCGCCATTCAGTGGCTTTATCAAAACAAATTCTAGGGCATAAATTGAAGACAGTAGGACTAATACAGAAGATGAGGTAATCAGTCCCCCAACCTAGGTAAGGTGCGAAAAGCACCTACCCAGTTGAGGGCTGATTACCCCATCTTTGTACTATTTACTGTCTTTAAGTTATGCCTAGAATTTGTATTTATAAAACCACTGGATGGCGAAACGTCTCAATAAAGTACCCAGATGTTGCTATGTGTCTTTAAATTTTTATTTTAACTCGTTCAGAGAAAAACCCAAAAAGAAGATACATATCCTTTTCCATCAACTCCCTTTTCCAACGCATTTCCCAAAATCTTGTCCAAACCTCATTCCAAGTGTTTACCTCCCCATCCCCACCTCAAGGACTCACCAATAAAAGACCCGGACAAAGGTTCAGTCCTCTGCAGGATATAACAATCCCTTGCCAAAAATCCAGAAACCCCTAAAAAACGATTTTTTTAAAACCAGTCCTTGACGACGATTTAAGGGAAGCCTGCGTTTAACGGGGCGAAATTTAAAACCCTTTTAATCAACTACAGAGACGCAAAACTCATCGCCAGAGAAGAAAACAATATCGCAGAATCCTGGAATCATCACTTTTCTGATACTAACAACTTCAACCAGAACAAAAGGCTTCAATAGCATAGCGAACCCCCTTGCCCCAACTTTTTCATCGTTTCGTACTAAACTACATGCACACCCCCCCCGTCCCATAGGGTCCTTACAAAAACAAAACCTGCCAAACATTCCAAGGGTCCCTTCAGGTCCGTCTCAAAATAACCCACCAGCATTTCCACTGACTCTCCATCCTTAAATTTTCACGTACTATTCACCCCGTTTCGGTTCTCTGAACCATTCATCACGATCTATTTTTACTTGATAAAGCCATGTGTGGGGAAAGTTGTAATAAATAAACATTTACTGTATTTTTGTTTTATTTTTTCCATCGTGTCGGTATTTTATACCTTTCCCCATTTGTGATTAAACCCTTGAAAAAATTAAAATCTGGGGGGAAAACAAATTTTCCCTCACGTTAAGAAACCATTTCACTTTCCCAAGTGTTTTAAATTGAGTTTTATCTCGTGGCAGCTTCAGTTTTTTTTTTTAAAGTCTTTTGCATGTAATGTGTGGAAATTTCAGCTTTGTCCCTATTTACTCTGTTGGTGATTCTTGTTCCACAGTTAATTTGGAACTAAAGTCTTGCCCCCTGATTGAATAAGGAACACCTTGTGCCCTTTGGGGAAACTTCATTCTGGAAACGTTTTTTCCCCCATTGGTTCTTCAGTCCTGTACAGAGAACATTGTTGCACAGTGTCTTGGCGGTTTCTAAACCATTTATTCAAATTTTTGTTGTCTCTACGAGAAAAGGGTTTCAATTTTAAAGTATCTGGTTTTTTACTTCGGCTTCCCATCACTTCTGGTTTCTTGTGTGTCAAAAAACAAATTTATCTATTTTGCTGGGTAAAAAAATTGTTGGTTAAAAGTTTTATATTTCTCCCGGAGTGGAAAAGGGAAAAGATAATTGATCAGTGTTTTTTTTTATTTATCTGCAGAGTTTGTGTGTGTGTGGGTGGTGGTGTGTGTGTGTGTGTGGTGTGTGTGTTTGTGTGTGTGTTGTGGTTTTGTTGTGTGTTGTGAAATTAAAACACATGCAAAATTGGGACTTTATTTTTAGACGTTTCGCCACCCTGGGTTTATCAATGCAAATTCCCGGACTAGTGCTTTTTAAACCCACTGACAATGTTGTCATCCACCCTATATAAAACACAAAGGTCAGCAACTGGCGAGTTCGCTGACGAGGAAGGACTTGCTCTCCAGGAGCCTGACAAAGCAGAGAGGGGTAAGGAGAGGAGTTTGAGGTAATCAGTCCCTCAGCCTGGAATCGATGTGTTCAGTCCATCACTCTTGTAGAAAGTACAGCATATGGCCGGAGAAGTGGCTTATATACTGTAGACAGGCGAGTCGAAGCAGGAGGCGGGGGGATCACAGTGGAAACATCCACTAGTGTAATAGGTCTTCATCCAGAGGTTGGACAAGTATTGAAGAATTCCTTGTATCAATTTCCCATTATGTTGCAGTATCTGACAGATGTGATAAATGGTTTGAAAACCGACAAGTTGAAGATTGAGACACTTATGCAGCATATAGGAATCTTTATTAAGAAACGTTTCGCCACGCAGTGGCTTTTTCTGGATTCAAGAACAAACCGTGTGGCGAAACGTTTCCTTAATAAAGATTCCCATATGTTGCATAAGTGCTTCAATTTTCAGCCTGAAAGTTAAGACACATGTGCAACATCTGGATATCTTTATTGTAGACGTTTCGCCATCCAGTGGCTTTATCAATACAGATTCTAGGATTAAGACAGTAGAGCTATATACAAAAGATGAGGTAATCAGTCCCTCAGCCTTGGAGTTAGTGTTCACAGCATCGTGGTGGAGGAGAATCTGGAGCAAAGGCAAGAAGACTGGCGGTTATATAGGCGTCAGTGGATAAGGACGTGTAGCAGACGAGGGCATAGTCACTGGTAGGCGGGATTTCCCAGTGGAAGTAGGTCCTACCCAAAGGGATGGGTTAGTTGTAGCAGCCGTGAAGAAGGTCTTGTAGATGTCCTCTGAACCAAGATACCTTTCTTGCACAACTTGTCAGACACTGCAACATCATGGAATCTTGGTTCAGAGGACATCTACAAGACCTTCTTCACGGCTGCTACAACTAACCCATCCCTTTGGGTAGGACCTACTTCCACTGGGGAATCCCGCCTACCAGTGACTATGCCCTCGTCTGCTACACGTCCTTATCCACTGACGCTTATGTAACCGCCAGTCTCCTTACCTTTGCTCCAGATTCTCCTCCACCACGATGCTGTAAACACTAACTCCAAGGCTCAGGGACTGATTACCTCATCTTTTGTATATAGTTCTACTGTCTTCTAATTATGTCCTAGAATTTGTATTGATAAAGCCATTGCATGGCGAAACGTCTACAATAAAGATATCCAGATGTTGCACATGTGTCTTAACTTTCATATTGTGGGTATTTTATACCTTTCTTGCACAATTTTCAGCCTGACTGTGCTCCTGGAGAGCGAAACGTTGCTTACAGTATGTCACATTAGTTGCATCTGTGTCCATTTAACTAACACATTTTTTCAATATTTTTAACATATTAACTGGGTTGCAGGCACATTGATACTGCTGGAGACACAAGTGTCTGCCATGTTCCTGTTCCAGCGTCACATTGCTGTCATCTAGAGAGTATACAGAAATTGTATCACTGATTTCTCTCAGGCTTTTCAGGATCTGGAGATCTCTCATCTGTTTAAAATGTTGATGAACTTATACTATATGTTGTAAAATGCAGTCAAATGGGTGACTGTTGACAGGGTCTTGAACAGTGGCTGTTCGTTTTCAGTTCGCAAGACACTGTTTTATCGTCTTTTGTTTTAGAAATGTGCTGGAAACTTTGTGAATGTGTGACATAGTTATCAGGAGGACGAGTTGTTTATTCCTTCTTCGTCTTCGTCTCTTCTCACCATCATCAGAGTGGTAGTAAACATTAAAATGGTATAAAATACCGACAGGTATTTTATACCATTTTAATGTTCATTCTGTCAGACACTGCAACACAAGGGTATCTTGGTACAGACCTGAAATCAACTTTGTCAACTTCTGCTAGTGAGAATGGCTGGATTTGAGAGGGACCTGACCTTCCAACGACAACATTCTTACCTCTACTAGTGGCCTACATCTCACCTCCTAGTGGTATAAAGGCTCCATTCTGTCACTTCAACTCCATATTGTTTCAGACTATGGAACAATACTCTTCTCCAGACTGAGGGACTGACCACCTCAAAACTTCAAGGGTGATGGACTGATTACATCGTCTTCAAGTATCTTCTGCTTCTATCAACTCTTCTGTACTCGACTGAAGAAGCCTACTGTGTAGGCGAAACGTTTCGAAATAAAGATACCTAACTGTTGCATATGTGTCTTACCTAACAACAGAGTGGTAGTAATAATTTTATATTATCACTGGTGGCTTAGTGGATAAAGGCGTCGAGATATTTACCGAGTGTCCCGGGAGGCTGGGTAAATGTCACGGGTTCCATCCCAGGTCACTTGCAGTATTGTCGATGAATAAGCATTAAGGTGGACGAGGGGTTCGAACCGCAGTCCGTAAATTGACAGTCCAAGGCTCTACCTTCTAGGGCAGGGGTCGGCTAACCTTTTGGAAGAGAGGGGCCAGACAGCTATGCAGTCTCTCGGAGGACGGCCATGTTATTAAATGCAATATAAAAATTGTTTCTCCTACTCAGGGTTGCCATTATTTTAAACCAATTTTGGCCTAATTCTAATGATACTTAACACAATTTATCACAAATAATTAAATAAACATTATTATCGAATGCAGATAACTACTGTACAGTTGTTTTACCACCAGACAACAAACTCAAATGAAAAACTCGGGAGGGAGGATACGAAGTAACTTTTCCAGGGACTGCTTAACCTTGAAATGAACTACTGCATCTGTATTAGATACTTATTAGATAATTAGTGTCCAGGTGTTAAGTTGGCGGGCCGGACGAAAACCTCACGCGGGCCGGATGTGGCCCGCGGGCCGGGAGTTGCCGACCCTGGTCTAGGGCAACCTAGGACTGGGTTAGCCTAAAGTCTAGACGGTAGAGCGTAGGATTGTGCATCACAATATTATTTATAGTAGATAGTAAGTATGTAGATGGATTGATGCAGCAGAGGACCTGGACATCATCTCAGCTATTGATAAGGGAAGGCATCTCTTGTAATAACAATTCTAATATTATTATTTAAACACTAAACATATACCACCAACAAATATATAAACGTGTTACAATCCCACACAAATAGTCTTAAATTTATCCAGGGATAAACTGTAATTCCATTAGGAGAGTTGTATAAACGTTCCTTCAGTTTTCGTATTTCCATTTCTTAAGCCTTTAGACGCACTGTTACCTAGCATAGTATTCTAGAACGTGGGTTAACTGGTCCAGCATCACTTTCATTGTTTTAAAGACACGTGAGGAAACACTAGGACATATTTGTTAGAAAACCTCTCAGTCCTGGGACTTAGACACTTCTAACACAGATTAAAATAGTACAGCCTCTCCTGACTTAACGACGGAGTTCCGTTCCTAAGACCACGTCGTTAAACGAATTCGCCTCCATGTGAGGAGCCTACTCTAATGGTAGTGAGTTTGCGTCAGCCATCTTTGATATTGTTTGTGTCATCTTTGCACCATTTATAATATTTCTGGAATATTTTTAAATGTTTATTCAGCACTAATATACATTAGGTATGAATACTGGTCAGAGAGCTCGTCGTAAGTCCGGGGCGTCGATAAACGAGTACGTAGCTAAACGAGGAGAGGCTGTGTATATAGGCAGAGAGTGGGATGTGAGTGACATATGGTGACCTGAAAAATGCAATATTTGAGATGAGGACAGGTAGATAATGAGGTCTACCTGTCCTCGTCTCAAATATATCCTAGTATTTGCTCACAATTTTTTTTTTTAAATTTGTGGGTATCAGTTACCCAGGTTTATACCAGAGCTCTCATTCCCTGGATACTGTCCCTGGCTACAACACATCCCTCCCGTAGCTCTGTAGCTCGGTACTTGTAATGGTTACAGTTACCTCCCGTAGCTCTGTAGCTCGGTACTTGTAATGGTTACAGTTACCTCCCGTAGCTCTGTAGCTCGGTACTTGTGATGGTTACAGTTACCTCCCGTAGCTCTGTAGCTCGGTACTTGTGATGGTTACAGTTACCTCCCGTAGCTCTGTAGCTCGGTCTTGTAATGGACAGTTACCTCCCGTAGCTCTGTAGCTCGGTACTTGTGATGGTTACAGTTACCTCCGTAGCTCTGTAGCTCGGAAACTTGTGATGGTTACAGTTACCTCCCGTAGCTCTGTAGCTCGGTACTTGTGATGGTTACAGTTACCTCCCGTAGCTCTGTAGCTCGGTACTTGTGATGGTTACAGTTACCTTCCCGTAGCTCTGTAGCTCGGTACTTGTGATGGTTACAGTTACCTCCCGTAGCTCTGTAGCTCGGTACTTGTGATGGTTACAGTTACCTCCCGTAGCTCTGTAGCTCGGTACTTGTGATGGTTACAGTTACCTCCCGTAGCTCTGTAGCTCGGTACTTGTGATGGTTACAGTTACCTCCCGTAGCTCTGTAGCTCGGTACTTGTGATGGTTACAGTTACCTCCCTTTAGCTCTGTAGCTCGGTACTTGTGGATGTTACAGTTACCTCCCGTAGCTCTGTAGCTCGGTACTTGTGATGGTTACAGTTACCTCCCGTAGCTCTGTAGCTCGGTACTTGTAATGGTTACAGTTACCTCCCGTAGCTCTGTAGCTCGGTACTTGTAATGGTTACAGTTACCAACTATTATACTTTCGTCAAAAAGGCTCCAACGCTAAGCAGCGTATCAATCCACCCAGTAACTTGAGTTTGAGGGATAACGGATTGCAAGTATTGCAACACTCCCTCGGGGTACTTTCTGAACTAGGCAGTCACCTGTGGTGATGCTCCTTTTACAAAGTCACTTTGTAAATCGTCCAAGTCGGACCGAAACGTCGTCGTAAGCTCCTCTCTTCTAGGTGCGGGTTATTTGTGTATCGTTCCAGTCCATATTGATCAGCTTCCATCTTGCCACAAATACCCTGGTATTGACTGTGAAAGGCGGAGGGTCAGTGGGTCGAGATGCTTGGCTAGTGCAGAGATTATTACAAAAATGTCTCCACTGTATCAGATTTCATTCTGTGAGACGGTTAATTTACTTTTTGTAAGTTGCAGCAGTGAGTATATCTTAAAAAATCTTAAGGCCATACCAGCAGCATTGTTAGTGGACCAGCATTGTTAGTGGACCAGAATTGTTAGTGGATCAGCATTGTTAGTGGATCAGCATTGTTAGTGGGCCATCAGTGTTAGTTGACCAGCATTGCTCGTGGACCAGCATTGCTAGTGGACCAGCATTGTTAGTGGACCAGCAGTGTTAGTGGATCAGCATTGTTAGTGGACCAGCATTGTTAGTGGACCAGCATTGTTAGTGGATCAGCATTGTTAGTGGGCCATCAGTGTTAGTTGACCAGCATTGCTAGTGGACCAGCATTGTTAGTAGACCAGCAGTGTTAATGGATCAGCATTGTTAGTGGATCAGCATTGTTAGTGGACCAGCATTGTTAGTGGACCAGCATTGTTAGTGGACCAGCATTGTTAGTGGACCAGCATTGTTAGTGGACCAGCAGTGTTAGTGGATCAGCATTGTTAGTGGACCAGCATTGTTAGTGGATCAGCATTGTTAGTGGATCAGCATTGTTAGTGGACCATCAGTGTTAGTTGACCAGCATTGCTAGTGGACCAGCATTGTTAGTGAACCAGCATTGTTAGTGGATCAGCATTGTTAGTGGGCCATCAGTGTTAGTTGACCAGCATTGCTAGTGGACCAGCATTGTTAGTGGACCAGCATTGTTAGTGGATCAGCATTGTTAGTGGACCAGCATTGTTAGTGGATCAGCATTGTTAGTGGGCCATCAGTGTTAGTTGACCAGCATTGCTAGTGGACCAGCATTGTTAGTGGACCAGCATTGTTAGTGGATCAGCATTGTTAGTGGGCCATCAGTGTTAGTTGACCAGCATTGCTAGTGGACCAGCATTGCTAGTGGACCAGCATTGTTAGTGGACCAGCAGTGTTAGTGGATCAGCATTGTTAGTGGACCAGCATTGTTAGTGGATCAGCATTGTTAGTGGGCCATCAGTGTTAGTTGACCAGCATTGCTAGTGGACCAGCATTGTTAGTAGACCAGCAGTGTTAGTGGATCAGCATTGTTAGTGGACCAGCATTGTTAGTGGATCAGCATTGTTAGTGGACCATCAGTGTTAGTTGACCAGCATTGCTAGTTGACCAGCATTGTTAGTGAACCAGCATTGTTAGTGGATCAGCATTGTTAGTGGGCCATCAGTGTTAGTTGACCAGCATTGCTAGTGGACCAGCATTGTTAGTGGACCAGCAGTGTTAGTGGATCAGCATTGTTAGTGAACCAGCATTGTTAGTGGACCAGTACTGTTAGTGGATCAGCATTGTTAGTGGGCCATCAGTGTTAGTTGACCAGCATTGTTAGTAGACCAGCAGTGTTAGTGGACCAACATTGCAGGTGATCTTGGCGCTGGATCTACAAGTGGAGAAGGTGAATCATGCAACCTTACTAAACAATTCTTGTTTGGTATATTATTTAATAGCACTATAAGGAGAGGTATAAGAAGGCTGACACAATCACCTGAAGACTGTATGTATTCCCAGTCCATTTACTCGGACTGGAACTGAGGCTCAGTATCATCTATTATCCAGAGAAAGGTTTAGGATATTTTCTATAATGTATTTTAAAAGGATGTCCAGCATTCTTAGTTTGGGACAGCTGAAAGACAGGGATTATTACTTTTAAAAGGTGAACTGTGGGAGGGATAGCCATTTAGCGAGTAAAAGGCATCGTGTGTATCACTTAAACTTCCATCATCTTAAAGTCAGAGATTTATCTCTAGAAAATGTTTAGAAATACGTTTCTATTTTATTTATATTAAGGTAAAATATAACTACATGGAAATAAATACATTTAAGGATAAATAGAAACAAATTTAATATCTGTATTAAAAATAGCACAACAGTGTCGCTCACTCGCCTCCTTCAAATCCGACGACACGCACGACAAGCAGTTACAAGAACGCCAGCAACAATGTGGAATCCAAGACGACAAGCAGCTACAAGAACGCCAACAACAATGTGGAATCCAAGACGACAAGCAGCTACAAGAACGCCAGCAACAATGTGGAATCCAAGACGACAAGCAGCTACAAGAACGCCAGCAACAATGTGGAATCCAAGACGACAAGCAGCTACAAGAACGCCAACAACAATGTGGAATCCAAGACGACAAGCAGCTACAAGAACGCCAACAACAATGTGGAATCCACGACGACAAGCAGCTACAAGAACGCCAACAACAATGTGGAACCCCAAGACGACAAGCAGCTACAAGAACGCCCAACAAAAATTTGTGGAATCCAAGAGGGACAAGCAGCTACAAGAACGCCAACAACAATGTTGGAATCCACGACGACAAGCAGCTACAAGAACGCAACAACAATGTGGAAATCCAAGAACGACAAGCAGCTACAAGAACGCCAACAACAATGGGAATCACGACGCAAGCAGCTACAAGAACGCCAACAACAATGTGAATCCACGACGACAAGCAGCTACAAGAACGCCAACAACAATGTGGAATCCAAGACGACAAGCAGCTACAAGAACGCCAACAACAATGTGGAATCCACGACGACAAGCAGCTACAAGAACGCCAACAACAATGTGGAATCCAAGACGACAAGCAGCTACAAGAACGCCAACAACAATGTGGAATCCACGACGACAAGCAGCTACGAGAGCGCCAACAACAACAATGTGGAATCCAAGGCGACAAGCAGCTACAAGAAAGCCAACAACACCAACATAGAATCCCATACTCGAGACGTACCTGTAAGCTTAAGACATGCTCTAGTGTCGTAATCTTCAGATGTCTCGCCCAAATTTCTCAGTGTGCCGAGTACATCATTTTACATTCAGCATGTAATGTATATTTAGCGACGTAGCGAGTGGAATATGACGGTAAAGGTCATGCAATGGTCGGCGACGTTTTTGTTTATGGTGTTCAAACAGCACTGAAGTTTGGATACCATGAGAATGTTTGACTTTTGTTGAATTTATGTTCTTATTTTTCTCGGGTCAAGACCACACACACTCTCAAGAGTCTGAGAGAGGAGAGAGAGAGAGAGAGAGAGGAGAGAGAGAGAGAGAGAGTTGTAGCTATAGGTAACAGCATTTAGCTTGTTAAATTAGACACATGTGCAACTCCTGGGTATCTTTATTGAGGAAACGTTTCGCCACACAGTGGCTTCATCAGTCCATACAAAGGATAAACTTGAAGAACAGGAGGAGAATGAGGTAATCAGCCCCTCAACCTTGAGTCGATGTGGTCAGCCCATCAATCAGTCCATTCAAGATTGATGGACTGACCACATCGGCTCAAGGTTGAGGGACTGATTACCTCATTCTCCTCCTGTTCTTCAAGTTTATCCTTTGTATGGACTGACGAAGCCACTGTGTGGCGAAACGTTTCCTCAATAAAGATACCCAAGAGTTGCACATGTGTCTAATTTAACAACGTGTCGGTTCTTTGAACCATTCATCTACAAGCATTTAGCTTGTAAATAAAGTTAGGAACTTAAACTTAACCTTGTAAAATCCTGTGTCAAAGAGAAAGAGAGAGAAAGAGAAATATGATCCCAGAAGACTAATGACCAACAGTCAAGTAAAACAAGTCTGTCTTACTAGGATATATTCTTGCTAAGACAACATCCAGCAGATATAGCAAGGATCGTAGCTAAGACCTGCCTTGTTGCACTGTTAAATGACGGAGGAGGGGGGAGGGCGCTAAACCCGTAGGGGTGTCATAGGGTCTGGGGGGATGGGAGGCAATGGGGTTTGATCCATATCAAGGAGAAGGTCAGGTACTTTTCCTTGGATCAAGAGCCCCTCACAGAAATCAAAGCACCAAAATAGGTTAATTGTTATTGGTGTTACTATTATTAATAGTAATACAATTATTGTATTACTGTGGTAGTAGTGCGCTAATAGGGGCTATATAGAGGAATGGGAAGTAGTCAGGTTCGATCCAAGAGGAGGGAGGATATCTCCAGTTCCCTGGATCAAGAGCCATTCACCGGCATCAAGGCACCTCCCTGGCAGGTTAACACTACCTTAGCTGTGACTAAATGGCCAGCCAGTGATCAGCACTGACCAGTGTCACTGTCTTTACTCAGACCAGTGTCACTGTCGTTACTCAGACCAGTGTCACGGTCGTTACTCAGACCAGTGTCACGGTCGTTACTCAGACCAGTGTCACGGTCGTTACTCAGACCAGTGTCACGGTCGTTACTCAGACCAATATCACTGTCACAGACCAATGTCACTGTTGTTACTCAGACCAATATCACTGTCACAGACCAGTGTCACTGTCGTTACTCATACCAGTGTCACTGTCGTTACTCAGAACATTGTCACTGTCATTACTCAGACCAGTGCCACTGTCATTACTCAGACCAGTGCCACTGTCGTTACTCAGACCAATGTCACTGTCGTTACTCAGACCAGTGTCACTGTCGTTACTCAGAACATTGTCACTGTCATTACTCAGACCAATATCACTGTCACAGACCAATGCCACTGTTGTTACTCAGACCAATATCACTGTCACAGACCAGTGTCACTGTCGTTACTCATACCAGTGTCACTGTCGTTACTCAGAACATTGTCACTGTCATTACTCAGACCAGTGCCACTGTCATTACTCAGACCAGTGCCACTGTCGTTACTCAGACCAATGTCACTGTCGTTACTCAGACCAGTGTCACTGTCGTTACTCAGAACATTGTCACTGTCATTACTCAGACCAATATCACTGTCACAGACCAATGCCACTGTTGTTACTCAGACCAGTATCACTGTCACAGACCAGTGTCACTGTCGTTACTCATACCAGTGTCACTGTCGTTACTCAGAACATTGTCACTGTCATTACTCAGAAGGCCAATGCATTACTCAGACCATGCACTGTCGTTACTCAGACCAATGTCACTGTCGTTACCATACCAGTTGTACACAGTCAGTTCTCAGAACATTGTCACTGTCATTACTCAGACCAGTGCCACTGTCATTACTCAGACCAGTGCCACTGTCGTTACTCAGACCAATGTCACTGTCATTACTCAGACCAATATCACTGTCACAGACCAATGCCACTGTTGTTACTCAGACCAATGTCACTCGTTACTCAGACCAGTGTCACTGTCCTTATTCGAAGAACACTGTCACTGCCATTATTCATGAGAATGAAAAAACACTACAGGAGGTCTACTGGCCCACACAAATCAGGTACTTATCAAAGCCTCCCACTACCACCCACGTATTTATCCAACAAGAACAAGTCGGACCGAAACATCGTCGTAAGCTCCTCCTCTCTCCTGTGTGCAGGTTATTTGTGTATTTGTCCAACCCCTCCCCGAAGCTACGCAAGAATTTGCTGCGATGCCTCAGGTACTGATCATACCCAGACCTTCTCGTACATTTGTCCAGTGTCTTTTTAAAGCCACTCAGGGTCTTAGCCTCTATCACCCGACTCGGCAGATTGTTTCAGTATCCATAACTGCAAACCCGTACTTTGTAGATGAATGGTTCAGGGAACCGAGATGTTGAATTAGACACATGTGCAACTCTTGGGTATCTTTATTGAGGAAACGTTTCGCCACACAGTGGCTTCATCAGTCCATACAAAGGAGAAACTTGAAGAACAGGAGGAGAATGAGGTAATCAGTCCCTCAGCCTTGAGTCGATGTGGTCAGTCCATCAATCTTGAATAGAATACGGCATATGAGCGGAGAAGCAGCTTATAAACCGTAGACAGGTGAGGGGCAGCAGTCGTAGGTGGTGTCACATTTGTCCAATGTGGAAGTAGGTCGTGCCCAAGGGTTAGGCAAGTGAAGAATTCCCAAGTATTAAGATTCCCAAGTATTAAGATTCCCAAGTATTAAGATTCCCAAGTATTAAGATTCCCAAGTATTAAGATTCCCAAGTATTAAGACCTTGGGATCTTAATACTTGGGAATTCTTCACTTGCCTAACCCTTGGGCACGACCTACTTCCACATTGGACAAATGTGACACAACCTATGACTGCTGCCCCTCTCCTGCCTACGGTTTATAAGCTACTTCTCCGCTCATATGCCGTATTCTATTCAAGATTGATGGACTGACCACATCGACTCAAGGCTGAGGGACTGATTACCTCATTCTCCTGTTCTTCAAGTTTCTCCTATGTATGGACTGATGAAGCCACTGTGTGGCGAAACGTTTCCTCAATAAAGATACCCAAGAGTTGCACATGTGTCTAATTCAACAAACCCGTACTTACCTACGTCCTTCATAAATCTGATTTTTTTTTAGCATAAAACCGTTGTTTCTGGTTCTTGATTCGACAGTCTCAGTACTTTACTTATATCGCCTTTATGCCAATCATCTACTTATACACTTGAAAAGTAACACATGTGCAACTGTTGGGTAATTTTGTTAAGTAAAAGGACATAAATGTAACTAATGTGACACTTTATTGTGGCAACGTTTCGCTCTCCAGGAGCTTTGTCAAGCTGTTACCAACTTTATTCCGAAACGTTTCGCCTACACGGTAGCCTTCTTCAGTCGGGTACAGGCAGCAGAAGCAATAGAGATGTAAACACCATATAATCAGTCCATCACCCTTGAAAACGTAGTTTTGAGGTGGTCAGTCCCTCAGCCTGGAGAAGAGTTTTGCTCCATAGTCTGGAACAGTGTGAAACTGACGCAGCAGTATGGAGACTTATATACTGTCAAAGGTAACAGTATATTAGTGATAAATAACTTGCACATGTGTTTTATCAACTTGTCGGTATTGTATACCATTATCATATATACTTATAATCTTCAATTATATCTTCCTCTCATTCTACGTCTTTTAAGAGAGTAAAGATTCAAGGTTCTCAGTCTGTCTTCAAGTCACTGTCATTACTTACAGACAGTTGTCATTACTTCCAGAACTGTGTCACTGCTGTCACCCACAGGCCACTGGCACTGCCACTACTCAGAGAATGGTTACTGCCATCACTCGCAGAGAAGTGTCACTGTCTCTCAGACCAGGGTCACTGCCATTACTCCAAGAGTTGCCACTGTCATCCTTCAGACCAGTGTAACTGCCATTACTCCCAGACTAGTGTCAGTACCATTACTCCCAGACCAGTGTCACTGCCATTACTCCCAGACCAGTGTCACTGCCATTACTCCCAGACCAGTGTCACTGCCATTACTCCCAGACCAGTGTCACTCACATTACTCCCAGAGCTGTGTCACTGTCATTACTCCCAGGCCAGTGTCACTGCCATTACTCCCAAACCAGTGTCACTGTCATTACTCTCAGACCAGTGTCACTGTCATTACTCTCAGACCAGTGTCACTGCCATTACTGTCAGACCAGTGTCACTGCCATTACTCCCAGACCAGTGTCACTGCCATTGCTCCCAGAGCTGTGTCACTGCCATTACTCCCAGAGCTGTGTCACTGCCATTACTCCCAGAGCTGTGTCACTGACATTACTCCCAGACCAGTGTCACTGCCATTGCTCTCAGACCAGTGTCACTGCCATTACTCTCAGACCAGTGTCACTGTCATTACTCCCAGACCAGTGTCACTGCCATTGCTCCCAGACCAGTGTCACTGCCATTACTCCCAGAGCTGTGTCATTGTCATTACTCCCAGACCAGTGTCACTGCCATTCCTCTCAGACCAGTGTCACTGCCATTACTCTCAGACCAGTGTCACTGTCATTACTCCCAGACCAGTGTCACTGCCATTACTCCCAGACCAGTGTCACTGTCATCCCTCACTGCCCGCTGTCACTGTTCACTCACTGGTACAATCTGAAAGACAATTACCTCAAACAAATGTCAGCAATCTTAAGACTAAATCTTGTTCGAGCGAATCCATTCTTCGAGAAAAAGTCACTCTGCAGGTGATCTCTGTACGACGCGGCCACCACCGCTCACCAAAGGAATCCAAGATCAACTGTACCATTGCACTAGACATTGGTGGTGCCTTTGACCTGGTATGACACCTCGGCCTCTTGGCAAAGGTGAAAGCAGTTGGTTCTATTTTGTAAAATGCCTTCCTTAACGACCAACGAGAGAGTCATCCCTGACTATCAAGGTTGGTTGGTAAATTGAGCTTCAAGACTACAGACTACATGAGAACCATTAAGACTACATGTAACCTGTTTACCACCAGTCAGCAATACTTTAATACTTAAAACAGTGATTAAAGTATTCCTATCATCTGTTCACTGATATATATATAATATATATATATATATATATATATAAATATATATATATATATATATATATATAATTATATATATATATATATATATATATTATATATATATATATTATATATTAATATATATATATAAATATATAATATATATTAAATATATACTATAATATTATATATATTATATATATATATATATATTTATATATATATATATATATATTTAATAGTATATATTATTTATTATATATAGAATTATATATATATATAATATAGTTTATATAAATATATATATATAATAATTTATAAATTAATTTTATTATAATTCATAATTATATATATATATTATATATATTATATATATCTAAATCCTACACACTTTTGTTATTCCTAACAGAGGCATATTTCTCCTCTGTTCACTGACTACTAGTGTATAGTGTCATCTGTCCAGATACTTGTAGGAAGGAGCAGAGGTGCTCGATGCTGCTAGGGTGTTGAATGAGGAATTTGGGTAAAGTGATAAATGGTTTAGAAAAGCGACAAGTTGAAGAATGAGGCACTTGTGCAACATTTGGGAATCTTTATTAAGGACTTCCAAATGTTGCACAAGTGTCTCATTCCTTTATTGGAGTTAGGTTTCCCTTTCTTGGAACAAAGCCAGACACTACACGACCCCTACTTAGCACAGGAGTCACAGGATCCCATCGTCCACACGTCCTCATCCCATCATGGCATTCTTCAGGTCACCATGAGTCACACCTCACTCTCCGCCTATATATAATGTCTTTTTACCCTCTGGCAGAGGGAGGCACATGTGCAGTGTATTTCACAGATGGTTCTGTCGACCCTGACAGGAAGAGAGCAGCAGCTGGACTGTACCACAATGGTCACACACAAGGCTGGCGACTCCCTAACCACTGCACGATCCTTCAAGCTGAGCTGGTGGCGATTCAGCAGGCATTGTCACATGCCCTACGACATCGACTCCGACCTGTCATACATGTTGATTCCACCTCTGCAATCAATGCCCTCTCCCATCCTCAACCACAGGATAATGTTCACCTCATCACATCGATCTTGAGCATAATGACAGCCTTAGAAGTTCAGGGTAATAGATCGACATTGAACTGGATCCCCAGCCATGCTGGCATCCGGGGAAATGAGGCGGCAGATGATGCAGCCAAGGCAGCAACAGACTATCCACATGTTGGGATTACTGTCCCAATCAGCCTACGACAGACCAAACTGGTGGCTGCCAGAGCCACGAAACTTATGGGGGAGGTCTTAGGTGATACCCCATCTCAACAGTGGTACCGAGCAGCGACTCAGGGAGAACCCCCTCCATATGATAGAAGCTGGTCCAGAGCGCTGTGTACCGCCATCCATCGGCTTCGTTTGGGCTTTCCCACAGCCAAGATGATGGTAGACAAGGCTGAGGAGGAGATGTGCCAGTACTGTCAGCACGTTGTCCAGCGGCCCCTAACACACTATCTTCTAGAGTGCGAAGCTACTGAGACACTCCGCAGGCAACTAGGGGTGATATTCCCTCCCGAAGAGGACCCAGAGATGACTGCGGCCACATTAGTGTACCATGGGGTCAACGAACCAGACAAGCTGTTACCTGTGATAATGACATATCCTCCTCCTCGCTAGTGTCCATAGTTACATATGGTGTCGCTTATGAGATGCACCAGTTGAACTGACCAGAGGGGCGCTTGAGCGGCATGCGTCGCATCATTGTGGAAACCTTTCTCCATCGGGAGCCAGAGACGGGTCATCGCAAGATTGGGACCCGTGCCAGGACTATGGTCTTGGCGAACATTATACATACATACATACATCTGTATGTTAGAAGTGATCAAGGTCCCAGGACCGAAACATTTACTCATAAATATGTCCTAGTGTTTGCTGACGTGTCTTCCTAGACCATTTTGTTAATATCTATTACCCAGGTTTATACAATGGTATAAAATATTGACTCGATGGAACAAGAGACAATTGCAATATAATGTGAGCATTCATTAACAACGTTTCGCTCATTGAGCTTTATCAATTCAAAAGCAGATTTAGTTGTGACTGATAAAGACCAGTGTGTGGGTGTAATGTTATCATTAAAGGATAGCATTTTATTGCACTTGTCTCTTTCCCCATGACCCTTATGAGTCTAGCGCTTCCTCAAGAATATGATAGTAAGACGATCTTTGAAATTGAGACAATGGCATTGGCACTGTAAACACATGTTTAAGCTTTAGTTTTATCGTGTATAACACTGGAGAGAGAGAGAGAGGAGAGAGAGAGGAGAGAGAGAGAGAGAGAGAGAGAGTGAGTGAGAGTGATTATCACTCAACAACAAAGATTGTATCGAGTTGCATCAGCTTACAAAAACAGTTCACTGGAGTGACCAGGTATGGTGATACAGATTGCATGTACATAGACATGCACAGAAACCTCTTGTAGCGAAATGTTTCCTCAATAAATGTCTTGGACTGTTCATGTATCTCTCCCCTCACAGACACTGTAGCGGTGGACACAACACTTGGCCAGTACGTGAAGATTGACCCCGAGTTGTCATAACTAGCAATGATGTATAACTGTAGCGGTGTATGATGACACATACATCAGTTGTCACGACCTGGAATGATGTGTAGCGGTGTATAATGACACATACATACACCTTGAATGTCCTTCCAGGATCACTTTGATGTAGGTGAAGGGGCTATTAATCCAAGAAGTTAGAGCTACTCTTTCCCTTCCTTCACTCAACCTTATTACCTTCCTTTCCCCAAGTGCTGTAAGAAGCCTCACTGCGGGTTCAGCGTTTGCCCACAATTTTAATAATACTCTTATGGTGATACATCTCGTCTCTGGCCACTGAAGAGGATGTGATATGCTTCTATGATAGTAGGTCCATGCCTTTGTCAGTGACTGTCAGGTGGTGACTGCTGGAAGCTGGGGACACTGCAGGGAACTGGTGGTGGTTGTGCCAAGTGACGTACTGGAGACTCCGGGTACTACGGATGACTGGTGGTGACTGTCAGGTGAAGTACAGGAGACTCTGGGTACTAAGGGGGACTGCATCAAGCTGTCAAGAATCTATAAACCCTCTGGGAAATTTCCCTTTCACATAATAAAAATTCTATAATTTTGACAACTCAGCAAGAAAGAGGAGAACTAGCGAAAGCAAGAAGCAAACGACAGGGAGCAACCACATGTCTTGCAGCCCAGGTAACGACAGCTGCATGACTTTCCATCCTGCATATTGATGCCTCGCACCCTCGTGTAACACAGCAAGTGACAGCTGGATACTTTCCACCATGCATAATATATCACAAATTGTATAATATGACCACTTCATGCCAGATGTGTAGCCGGAGACCTCAGTATGTTTTTCCAGTATGTTGTTACGCTCATGGGAAAAGGGGTAATGAAGAGTTAATCCGAGGAAGGGGAAAAGGAGCTATTATTACATGAATCAAGAGTATTTTACCTCGCTTTTGTTTTTGTTTACTGAGAGATGCATCAGCAGCTAGTTGAAGCTGCTGTGTTGTGGGAGTCTGAACCTGGTTATCCGTGTACCAGGGATCCGCTGACGACTGGAGGCTATTTGACAATTACAACCCACAAACTGCATTTGCATTCTAGATGACGTTTCGGTCTTTCGTGCGTCGTTATCTACTTTAGCAAGGACCGAAACGTCATCCAATTTCCGTGTTTGAATTTGTAGGATATGATGTTTTTGTAGGTACTGTAGTGCGACTCGTTAGGTATTTATTCACGGGTTACGTAAACGTTTTCTTTTTACTCACCAAGATTTTCGCTTATAACTTGAGAACGCCTCGTCAGATCGGCTTCAAATTTTCAACACTACTGTACTGTAAATATGGAAGAGTTTATCCAGTATTAGCACGTACAGATTCCTGTAGGTCTTTTGGGGAGGTAATTTTCTTGATTTTTTTTGTGTGATAAATTGAAAAAGCCTCTTCCGATCGGCTTCAAACTTGCATCACTGTTGTATGCTACTTAGTAAAAATGGTTGAGATTGTTAATGGAGTATGTTGATGCTAATACACTAATAATATTTTTGAAAGTGTATTTTTTTTTCAGTTTTTAATGGTTGATGAATCTTTTGAAACGGATGATACATTTTGGTTTTAGTTTGTGCAGGTGAAAATTTTCCAATTTACGAACATAGGTTAAATTCTGTGATTACTTGAGAATGCGTTTTTTGGTCGGCTTCAAACTTTTAGCTCTGGTGTGCTCTTCTCAAAGGAAATTTGGCACTCATTTTGGAGGAGTATCAGTTTTAATTTGCCAAATATATTAAAACTGGTTTCCGGGCAATAGTTGGAGGATAAATTTTCTAATAGGCTACTTTTTTGATGAAGAATTAGACACGTGTGCAACATCTCGGTGTCTTTATTTTTTGACGTTTCGCCATCCAGTGACTATCAATACAAATTCGAGGATATAACAGGAAGACTGTAGAACAGTAGTTCCTCAGTCTTGGCTGACAGACTGATTACATCTTCTTATGTATATAGTTCTACAGTCTTCCCATTATGTCCTTGAATTTATATTGATAAAGCCACTGGATGGCCATACGTCAACAAATGGAGATACCCAGATGTTGCACATGTGTCTAATTCTTCATTTTGTCGGTATTTATATCACACATATTCAGGCTTCATCCTTACATGTTGGTGCGTTTTACTTGCATAAAGACTTTGGACCTCCTGAATAATCAGTCTACATATAAATGCGTCAGTACTCTGCAGCGTCAGACAGAAAATAGACTTCATATTTGAAGTCCGACAAATACTCAAATACACTGAAGGGAAGAAACTTAGGTATTAAAATTCCTAGTAACCATAATCCTAAAGATATTTACATATACTTAAGAATAATCTTAATTTTCAAAGGGGTGGACTGGTATGCCAGTGGCCCGGTGGTCTGGTGGCTAAAACTCCCGCTTCACACACGGAGGGCCCGGGTTCGATTCCCGGCGGGTGGAAATTCCGACACGTTTCCTTACACCTATTGTCCTGTTCACCTAGCAGCAAATAGGTACCTGGGTGTTAGTCGACTGGTGTGGGTCGCATCCTCGGGGACAAGATTAAGGACCCCAATGGAAATAAGTTACAGTCCTCGATGACGCACTGACTTTCTTGGGTTATCCTGGGTGGCTAACCCTCCGGGGTTAAAAATCCGAACGAAATCTTATCTTATCTTAAGGCATTGGTCGGAAGACCTAAACCTCCGGTGACGAGTCACCATAGGACTAACACCCTCGTCAGGAAACACTTGTCATGTTTTCTGACGAATCTTGCCTAACCTAACCAGTCACTTCAGGTATAATCAATGTTTAACGTAAATTAGCCGAAGTCCTCGACAAAAACGCTTCCAGCTTACTGGGAGGTATCAGTCCTGCCCATCTGAAGCACTCAACCCACCTCTTACATCGTATTAGATCTCTCTCTCTCCGGGACAAGAAACTAAGTGGCGTTGATGTTACTTCCCTTTTACGTAGCGGTACTCACCTGGCAAACCACTGACCTTCGATGCAGTTTGCTGTTGGGTCTAGCCCAGACTTTTTTTCTTTTATAATTCTTTCCTCTCCGCCATCTATTCTTCAACTGTCTTTACTTTCTCCTCACCCTTAGTGGGTCGTTACTTGAGTCCCTTCTGTTCTGACGTAGTCAACCAAGACTTTACAAAGATAAGCCGCACATAGGAGAATCAAACTTATGACGACGTTTGGGTCCGACTTGGAACTTTAACCAGTAACAAAAATGGTCCAAGTCGGACCGAAACGTCATAAGTTTCTTCCTCTTACGCGATGTATATTTGTGCATTGTTCCAGTCACGGTTTTATACTTGCTGAACACTGCTTAAAGTGTTTCTCTTCTGACAACAAATTTTGCAGACGAGGATATGGGATGGATAATGCTGACCCTCATCAGCTGCGTCTTGGCGAACGTTTCGCAGTTTCAAATTGAGCTGTAAGAAATGAGCGTCACATCATCAATTACCTATCAACTGGCACCACTTTGAACAAAGTTATCATCCTCCACAACAAACGTCTCCGAAGAACTCACACAAGGTCACGCTAGTGTTACCATAGCATCCTGCACATACATCACAGACCTCATCATAAGCAGTCAACACAGACACTGACATAATCCCCTGTGAAGGCTGTGATAGAATATATTGTAAGTCTGAAAAGAGCTTTAAACCTAGGAACACATCTCAGTGAGTACGCCTACATGTGTATATTTGGTAAAATGAACGTGTGTACAAAACACATGTGTACAAACACGGAACAAAAGCCTCTTGATGAAATGGAACGACACCAGCTTAGTGATTAAGGAACCAGACACTCTCAGACGAAAATATCTTGAAGCAGCATTACTCTCTATTTCAGACAGTTACGCAGGACAAATGCGGCTTCGTCATCTCTGAAAAGTTAGTAATAATCCTCAAAACGATGAATCCTGTCTTCACCTGACATTAACTCACGGGACAGTAACACGAGTCTTGAGGCTTACTGCAGTTCATGTTCCCTTTGAATAAAGTCAGTGTCTGATCAGCCGGGCTGTGGATCGTATGTTGGATTGCAGTAACTTAAGAGTGATCTTCCTTAAAATCAGTCTTTCTTAAGAATAATCTAAAGGGTAATGCTCCTTAAAACAGTCTCCCTTAAAGACAATCTTTCTTAAGAGTAATCTTCCTTAAAAGCAATCTTCCTTTAAGACAATCTTCCCTTGTTACAGCCACCACCGTCTTCACCATCACTACCACCAGCACCATTTCCATACCCATCAACCAACATCACCATCAGTATCACAATCATTACCCCTAAAAACAACCGCCGCCGCCAACCACCATCTCAATCACCACCACAATCATCTCGGCCACACACACACAAAACAAAGGCACGCAGAAGACCAACGTGTTTTGTTCTAGTGACCCCGAGGCACCGATGGGTGGGTCATCCCATGACTTGTAGATGATACCAGGAGTTTACCAATGCAGGGTATTCCGAGGGTCAGCGCCCACCGCGGCCTGGTCCATGACCAAGCCTCACCAGGAATTTATTTTTATATATTTCTCCTGACCAGTTAAGTACACTAAAACCTTGATTCAGCCACTGAGTAACAGACAACGAGTGATACTGAACTGAAAAGTGTCTAAGTGGCTGCATGTAAATAGTGGAGCTGCTTATGGATCAGTATGTAGTTTTATTTTCCATAAAACGAGTAGATAATCTTTCAATGAGACTATAGTATGAAATAAAATTCGTGGGCAGCAAGAAATTCGAAGGGAAAAACTCATCAGTGTGACCTGGATGGGTTGGTGTCGTGTAAGAGACGTGGTAGGTCAGTTTCAATGTGTAAAAACGCAAAGTAATGCAGTTTGATCATAACGATGCCAAATATAAGTATTAAAATGTCTGGTAACTCACTCACCAAGATATAAGAAGAGAAGATCCTTGACGTAAACGATGACAATGACCTAAACTTTACTACACAATATTTTGCCTCGAGCAGTAAACAGAACAACTGAATAAATACTGATAATTTGCTCCAAGACCTTTATCAAAATTTATTTAAGCTCTGCTTCGAACAAAACTTCAAGAATAAAGGTTGACTCTTATGTCTGCTGGACAGAATTATATTCTTCATTGTCACAAAAAATCATTTGACCCACATCTGTTCAAGAATGAGACACATGTACAACGTCTGGGACTGATTATCTCAAACTCTTCCTCATCTTCCACCGTTCCTCTCTGTATTGGACTGAAGAAGCCACTGGCTGGCGAATGTTTCTTCAGTAAAGATTTCCAAACGTTGCACAAGTGTCTCAGTCTTCAACTTGTCAGTTTCCCAAACCATTTACTTCACCCAGTTTGTGTTTCACCTCACACTTGTAGGCTCGCAGCTGCTGTTTTGTCTTGCTGAATAATAATAATAATAATAATAATAATAATAATAATAATAATTATATTTAGTACAAGTACATGTACAAGGTATACAGGTCTAGCTGACATCAATGACATACTACTATATAGAAAGCCCCTTGTTATGCTGAGCATTTCGGCCAAATTAGGTCAGTGTCCCAGGATGCGACCCACACCAGTCGACTAACACTCAAGTACCCATTTACTGATGGATGAACATAGACAACAGGTGTAAAGAAACGTGCCCAATGTCTCTACCCTGGCTGGGAATCGAACCCAGACCCTCGCCGTGTGAAGCGAGAGCTTTAGCACCAGGCCACCAGAGCCAACATCCCACAACATTTCAGATAGTTCTATGAGTGTGTCGAATTGATCTGCTATCATAAAGGTTACATTGAATTAAACAGTTTCTCTCTCAAAGTAAACATTGTCTTTCTTCATACGACTTATAGTAATAATAATAATGATATTTTAAAATAATAATAATAATATTTATTTCTAAAAAGCGTAGTATACAACTGATATAGAATTAGCTAACATTACTGACGTAGTTTACGTAAAGCCTCGGGTTATACAGATGATTTCTCTAAACTTAAACGGGTTAATTATATAATTCAGACTCGTGTCAGGAGACACTTGTCTTGTTTACTGACGATTCAAACACCACAACATTTCTGGCAGCTTTAAATTTAACTTATAACTACTGTACAATTATTTAATTAGGTTGGTTTACAAATGTTATAATCTGCAACATTTACCATTAAGACTAATAAATTATTTTATGATTTATGGCATTAAGATATTTTTTATAAGAATTTGTTATAACGCTTTTAGTGATTATTACATATGTTGGGATATATTACATATGTTGGAATATATTATACATGTTGGAATATATTACACATGTTGGAATATATCGATTGTAAAAGCCTTATTAATATTCATATAAGTTAGATAACCATTAAAGATGTTGATTAATTAGGTTTGGCAAAATTTTTGAAGCAGTTGGCAGATACGAAACTTTTTTTTGCATCTGTAAATTGCAAATTTTAGGACTCTTGAAGAATAAAAAAAAACATAATACCATGACTGGAAAAACACACTAATAACTTGCACATAGGAGAATGAAACCTGAAACTTTGGACCAGTGCTTCACAAGGTGCTTCATGATGGGTTGACTCGAACGCCTGGTGTATCTAAGGTACTTATTTCTTGTGTGTGTGTGTATGTGTGTGTGTGTGTGTGGGTGGTTGTATGTGTGTGTGTGTG
Source organism: Cherax quadricarinatus (assembly GCF_026875155.1). Classification (NCBI taxonomy): domain Eukaryota; kingdom Metazoa; phylum Arthropoda; class Malacostraca; order Decapoda; family Parastacidae; genus Cherax; species Cherax quadricarinatus. Next base: position 5,469,744 of record NC_069481.1, read on the forward strand.
TGTGTGTGTGTGTGTGTGTTGTGTGTTGTTGTGTGGTGTTGTGTGTGTGTGTTGTATGTGTGTGTTGTTGTGTGTGTTGTATGTGTGTGTTGTGTGTGTGTGTTGTGTGTGTGTGTTGTGTGTGGTGTGTTGTGTGTTGTGTGTTGTGGTCACGGGGTTCGAGGAAGAGTGGCAGGTCTGGGCACCTTTGGTCAACGGCACCTTTTACAGTCTAATTTCGTCTTTTATGTAATTTCGGAATATAGTTTTAGCAGCAGAACTCTTTGGGCTCTACAATTTTATATATATTATAAATATAATATATATATAATATATATATATATATATATATATATATATATATATAATATATAATATATATATAAATATATGTCGTGCCGAATAGGGTAAAACTGGTCAATTAGCAAGAACTCTTTTAAAAATTAAAATCCTTTTCTAAAATTTTCTCTTAAACGTTTAAAGATATATTTTTTTTCATTAATTGTTAATGTAAAAATTTATAATTTTGCACCAAAAGGAACTTAGAAAATTTTACCTAACCTTTTTAAATAACAAGCGCAATTTATTTTAGCCTAACCTAACTAAATATATTTTAGATTTGTATACAATAATTTAATACTAAACAAACACAGTAAAAATATATATTTTTTTCGTTAGGTTTCAGAATGATTTGGCGAAATTATTGCATACACAAATTTTCACTTGTCCTATATGGCAAGATGAGCGTTGCTATTTAAGCCAAGATCGCAAGTTCTGCCAATTCCGGCCGACATATTATATAATATATATTATATATATATATATATTATAATATATATTTATTTTCTATATATATATTTCTCTCCCTTCTCTCCCTCCCTCCTAGGTCCTGAGCACCTTACATCTGGTGTGGTGCATCAAGGTCAGGGCGGCGGGTGATTGTACACTGTGTCGCACGACTGGGCGGACTGCCTGGCTGGCTGGACTAGGCTTGGTATTCTGTCTACTCCTTCATTCTCTCCTTGTTCCATTTCTTCATTTTATCATCCCTTCTTTCTCTCCTCGTCTTATTCCTTTATTCCCTCCTCATCTCATTCCTCTGTCCCTTCTCTTCCTCTTTCATTTCCCCATTTACCTTTTCTTTCATTCTCTCCCTGTGTAATTCCTTCATTCTCCCTTCATTCCCTTCTTTTCTTTTACTGTTCGTTGTCTTACTCCTTTCTATCTCCTTTCTCGTTACCTTTCTCCACACTGATAGAAATTGATAGAGTGGACAGGAAAAGTTTGAAAGACTGGTAACAAGAACACGAGGACACAGCTGGAAGTTGAAAACCCAAATGAGTCACAGGATGTTAGGAAATACTTCTTTAGTCATAAGAGTCGCCAGTAAGTGGAACGACCTGGGAAATGAAGTGGAAGAGGCAATATCCATAGCTTCAAGAACACGTACGATAAGGATTATCGAAGCTAGGAGAGAGTGAACCTACTGGTAACCAGTGAAGAGGCGGGGCCAGGAACCAAGACTCAACCCTTGCAACCACATATAGGTGTGTGTGTGTGTGTGTGCGCACACACACACAAACGTGGAAAGCATAATAAACGAGAAGCACAAGATAAAGCTTGGAAAGTTTGAACAAAATAAGGAAAGAGGCAGAGAAAAGGAAGAAAAAAACTGATAAAGGAAGTTAAAGCAAACAGGAAGTTGAAAGGAAAGAAGAGAGGGGCCATGAAGATGAAGTTACGATGGTAACACAGGTAACAGTAATGTGAAATAAAAGATGAGATAAACCAGAGGCTGATAAAAAGATGAATCAAAAAAAGAATTTGGATAAATGGAAAACAAGAGATAAAAACCTGCCACTAAGTTTAACATTCATTCTCTTCAAGAAAAAAGAGAAGACAAAAAAAGTAAGGTAAATAAAGAAACAAGAAGTTACCATGAACATATTACACATAGTCCTAAATAAGGAAGAGAAAATCTAAATAAAAAAGTATACGTGTACATAAACTGCCAAAATGAATATATTTATAAACTGCTGAAAAGTAGTGTGTTTAAACTGTTATAAACAGTGTGGGAGATAATGTGAGCCAGTAAATAGCAGCAATCTTCAAGACAAAAGGAGTGAGTCAACAGCCTTTTAAGTGGGTTTTAAAACACCAGACAAACTCGACTCACGAAATCGTAATAACTATTGTAAACACCAAACAGATGATAGTTGTAGATGGTATGGAGATACCCACAAGCTGCGGTAAAAGGAAACTTGTGTACATCGAGGACTCGAAAGTAAATTCTTTTGTGTAAACCCAAGAGGGGTTCGTTCCGGGTGAACTTGAAGTCTCACTCCTGTAACCTAGTCCTGCCAAATAAGTGTACCGGGTGTTAGTCGTATTGTATTTGGTGATCAGGGGGAAGCGCTAAACCCGATGGAATAAGAGCAGCCTGATGACGCATGACTTTCTGGTTAATTCGGGGAACTGGAGTTAAAAAATTCCCAAAATCATCCCTACTCATCAAAGGAATATCTACGATGATCAAATAGAAAGCAGAAATAGGAAGGAAGTCGAATATATTTATGCAATTTCTGTAGCTAAACACAATGAGGGTGTGAAGGCTTACTCAGCCCTGTAACAACTACAGACAGTATTACCAAGGCTGGCTCCTCCTCAGGAAAATTAATGAACTGAAAACGAAATAATAATTCACAAAGATAAACACTATTATTTATTAAAACAAACATAAAACAAGGGAACATGAAAGGTATATCCTATTTGAAAGAAAATGAAAAATGAAATGAAAAAAATAACATTTGAACTCATTGCTAATATATATATTGATATTGGGGTGTCTGGTGTTGGTGACACTGCTTGTTGTTGAAATCGTATTATTGTTGCTTGATTTATGGGGGGCGCTGGGGATTCCGCCGAGGGTGGTGTGGTGACCTAATCGGAACGGCTCGATCTTCACTAAGTCAGAGCCCACCAACATCAGGTTCCAGAATGACCGGAAAGGGGGGGGTCTTTTACACGGCTGCAATAGTATAGCGCGAATTACATCCGAGATGGCAGGAAACAGTTACGAGGACGACCCATGGTAGTAGTAAGTAGATACAACATGGGACGGCTCAGGACATTAGTCCGTCTCCATCAATTCTTCTCGTTGGTTGGCAGGTGACCCACTCTGTCATTCCAAGCTGTAAAGAGAGACAGGTTACCCACTGCTTAAGAAATCACTCTCCAATGATAAGTACAATACCTAAAAGACGTGGTGATTATTAAGACATTTAACATAAAGCAAGACTGAAAGGACTAAGTTTATTATTGGTCAAAAGTGAAGCTTTCAACCAATAAGTCCACTAGAACATGAGCAGACATGTACTTACAGTAGTGCTGGGAGCTGTGAGTCGAGTGATTACTGTTTGACCGGAGCCCCACACGTCACCTTTCGGGGGGGGGGGGGATAGCGGGAGCTAGACTTCCCCTACCTTAAGAAGTAGCCGGTAATCAAACTATTGTTACCATATACTTGCTCGATACTCCTATCTGTTGAACTTTTCCCTCACAGAGGGAATCTCAAAATAATAAACATAAAAGGCATTGTGGAGGAAGCCAAGTCAGTGTGAAACGTAACTGAAGTAACTCGCTCTCAGAGACGAAACATTACATGAAAACTGTTCATTGTTAATAAGGGTCATAGTTGAAAAAATTGTAAAATTGGCAATAATGATAGCATAAAACAATGGAATCACATCAGTTAATATATTATTCACAAATAATGTGGAAATATCGGTGATAGAAATCCAGTGTGGATCTAAATGATGTGTTGTAGATAACTGTGACGATAACACTACTGAATGTAAAACTTTTATTTAAGTAAAGTTTGTGTCTTATTTAGATTTTTATCAAGTCAAGAAGATACAAATGTTTAGGGAGTTTTAAATTAAAATGTTAATATGAGGGAGAATGTTGTAGGTTGTGTAGTAGACAAGTCTGGAGTGCCAGGAGTATATGATAATGGCGGGACTATAATTCATTTTATTTTTCAACAAACCGGCCGTATCTAACCGAGGCAGGGTGACCTACAAAAAAAAAGAGCAAGTTTTTCTTTGTAGGTCACCCTGCCCTGCTCTAAATTTAGTAATGCATACAGGAGAAGGGGTTACTAGCCCCTTGCTCCCGGCATTTTACTCGCCTCTTACGACACTCATGGATTACGGAGGAAGAATTCTGTACCACTTCCCCATGGAGAATAATTGAATTATATATTTAATTTTTTTTTTGTGATAGGTAATTCCTATTCTACGAAAAAAGGTAAAAATTAACATCGATATATAATGGGCAGTGAAGAATGTTGTTAGGGTATGTAGATAAATAAAAATAAAAGTCAGTGGTTAAACTTTATTCATTGTTATTATTCGTAGAGAGAAACAGTGCTCGTTCTAAAGAGTAGATAACAGTGGGTGACCTACATGATTAAAAAGAAGCAGTAGTTGTGGTCTGATTGGTAAGTCACAGTGCTGCATCTGAAATTTGGGGATGTTGTTACGGAGAAGTGGGAAGTACTAGGCCTGCATCGAAGATGGTGGTATGTTGTGCTCCTGGAGTAGACAGGTCTGCATTGAAGGAGGACGTTCATGTTACTGGTCCGGCATGTGGGAAGTAAGTGCTATCTAAGGATGGTTATTTTGTGGTCCTGGATGTGGGTAATACTATGTTGCACGAAGGAAGGGTGGTAGTTAGTGGTCCGGAGTTGATGTACATGGCACTAGGATGGGGGTGATGTTTGTGCCTGGTAGTGGGAATACATGAATATAATCTGGGTGGTTGTTTTGTATGTTTGTTTCGCAGAGAGTGGGAAGAACAGTTGCACTCTGAAATGGGTGGTATGTGGCCGATGAAGTACAGTTTATTTGGGGTTGATGTGTGTCCTGATAATACAGTGTCTGATTAGAATGATGGTGGTGATGTTGTGGCTCCTGAGGTGGGAAGTACAGTGTCTTGCACTCTGAAGGATAGGGTGGTGATGTTGTGGTCCTGGAGTGGGAAGTACAGTGTCTGCACTCTGAAGGATGGGTGGTGATGTTGTGGTCCTGGAGGTGGGAAGTACAGTGCCTGCACTCTGAAGGATGGGTGGTGATGTTGTGGTCCTGGAGGTGGGAAGTACAGTGCTGCACTCTGAAGGATGGGGGGATGTTGTGGTCCTGGATGTGGGAAGTACAGTGCCTGCACTCTGAAGGATGGGTGGTGGATGTTGTGGTCCTGGATGTGGGAAGTACAGTGCCTGCACTCTGAAGGATGGGCGGGGATGTTGTGATCCTGGATGTGGGAAGTACAGTGCCTGCACTCTGAAGGATGGGTGGTGATGTTGTGGTCCTGGAGATGGGAAGTACAGTGCCTGCACTCTGAAGGATGGGTGGTGATGTTGTGGTCCTGGATGTGGGAAGTACAGTGCCTGCACTCTGAAGGATGGGCGGGGATGTTGTGGTCCTGGAGGTGGGAAGTACAGTGCCTGCACTCTGAAGGATGGGCGGGGATGTTGTGGTCCTGGATGTGGGAAGTACAGTGCCTGCACTCTGAAGGATGGGTGGTGATGTTGTGGTCCTGGATGTGGGAAGTACAGTGCCTGCACTCTGAAGGATGGGTGGGGATGTTGTGGTCCTGGATGTGGGAAGTACAGTGCCTGCACTCTGAAGGATGGGTGGTGATGTGAGTCCTGGATGTGGGAAGTACAGTGCCTGCACTCTGAAGGATGGGTGGTGGTGATGTGGTCCTGGATGTGGGAAGTACAGTGCCTGCACTCTGAAGGATGGGTGGTGGTGATGTGGTCCTGGATGTGGGAAGTACAGTGCCTGCACTCTGAATGGATGGTGGTGATGTGGTCCTGGATGTGGGAAGTACAGTGCCTGCACTCTGAAGGATGGGTGGTGGATGTTGTGGTCCTGGATGTGGGAAGTACAGTGCCTGCACTCTGAAGGATGGGTGGTGATGTTGTGGTCCTGGATGTGGGAAGTACAGTGCCTGCACTCTGAAGGATGGGTGGTGATGTTGTGGTCCTGGAGTGGGAAGTACATGCCTGCACTCTGAAGGATGGGTGGTGGATGATGTGGTCCTGGAGGTGGGAAGTACAGTGCCTGCACTCTGAAGGATGGGTGGAGATGATGTGGTCCTGGAGATGGGAAGTACAGTGCCTGCACTCTGAAGGATGGGTGGTGGTGATGTGGTCCTGGATGTGGGAAGTACAGTGCCTGCACTCTGAAGGATGGGTGGTGGTGATTGTGGTCCTGGATGTGGGAAGTACAGTGTCTGCACTCTGAAGGATGGGTGGTGATGTTGTGGTCCTGGATGTGGGAAGTACAGTGCCTGCACTCTGAAGGATGGGTGGTGATGTTGTGGTCCTGGATGTGGGAAGTACAGTGTCTGCACTCTGAAGGATGGGTGGTGGTGATGTGGTCCTGGATGTGGGAAGTACAGTGCCTGCACTCTGAAGGATGGGTGGTGGTGATGTGGTCCTGGATGTGGGAAGTACAGTGCCTGCACTCTGAAGGATGGGTGGTGATGTTGTGGTCCTGGATGTGGGAAGTACAGTGCCTGCACTCTGAAGGATGGGTGGGATGTTGTGGTCCTGGAGTGGGAAGTACAGTGCTGCACTCTGAAGGATGGGGGGATGTTGTGGTCCTGGATGTGGGAAGTACAATGTCTGCACTCTGAAGGATGGGTGGTGGTGATGTGGTCCTGGATGTGGGAAGTAAAGTGTTTGCACTCTGAAAGATGGGCGGGGATGTTGTGGTCCTGGATGTGGGAAGTACAGTGCCTGCACTCTGAAGGATGGGCGGGGATGTTGTGGTCCTGGAAATTGGAAGTACAGTGCCTGCACTCTGAAGGATGGGTGGAGATGCACCAACTCTGAGGGTTTTCTGAACTGTGATGTCTGGAATTTTGGCAAGACTGTGATTGAATTAATGATGGTGATATTCTGCTTTTATGGTCACCCTGCCATCGTGAGAGACGGATGGGAGGATATATATATATATATATATTATTGTGTGTGTGTGTGTGTGTGTGTCGTGCTGAATAATATGTCTGATATTTATTATACTATTAGTACCAGACCAACAAAATGAAAGTTTGCTGCCTGGAATATGGTCGTGTAGTGTTCAGTTGTAAATACAGATCTGAAGGTTGAGGTGAGAATTGAGGCCATTTCAGTGTTGCTGTTAGTCACTCAACCGTTGCCGCTAGTTAAAGGTCCTAGTGTGGCTTTCACATATTTTTTTTTCCCCTGACGTGTTTGAAGAATTCTTGGTAGTTTTCTTTGATGCTGTGGATATTTTTTCTTTAGTTTTTGTTCACTGTTTGCTTAATGTTTCTCTAGTTCTGTGTGATCGTGTTGTTAGTCTGGTCTTCGGAGGTCCTAAATGCCTTGCGTTTATGGTCTCTGATTTCATGTAATTGCTTGTTGTTCAATCTGATATCAGAGTTCACCACAGACCATTCCTCTGTAATGTGTGACTGCAATAAATGGGAATATGTGAAAATACTGTTAATTTAATGTTTTTTAAACAGGATTTTAGAAGAATTTGTCTCTAGTGTGTGTGTGTGTGTGTGTGTGTGTGTGTACTCGCAGTTTGTGGTTGCAGTGGTCGATTCATAACTCCTGGCCCCGCCTCTTCACTGATTGCTATTAGTTCCTCTCTCCCTGCTTCGTGAGCTTTATCAAATCTCGTCTTAAAACTATGTATGGTTCCCGCCTCCACTACGTCACTTTCTAGGCTATTCACGGCCTGACAACTCTATGAGTGAAGAAATACTTCATAACATCCCTTTGACTCATCTTAGTCTTCAACTTTCAATTGTGACCTCTTGTTTCTGAGTCCCATCTCTGGAACATAAGTGTGTGTGTGTGTGTGTGTGTGTGTGTGTGTGTGTGTAGCTACGGTGAAAAGCTCTGTTCCACAAAGCACAGTACTCGCTCCCATCCTATTCCTCACCCTCAGACCTGACCGAGATCTAAGCCATAGCTCCGTGTCTTCCTTTGTGGATGACAACCGAATTGCTATGACAGTGTTGTCCATTCAAAACACCGCAAGACTCCAAGCTGACAAACAAATCTTCAAATGGGCCACTCAAAACAATATGAAGTTCAATGAGAAGAAATTTCAACTACTCAAGATATGGAAAACTTGAGGAAACTAAAACTGCATCAGGGTATACAACAAATTCTAAACATACAGTACAGCGAAAAAAGTAATGTGAAGGACCTGGGAGTGATAATGCCAGAGGATCTCTCCTTCAAAGACCACAACAATGTATCTACCGCATCTGCTAGAAAAATTATAGGATGGATAATGAGAACCTTCAGAACTAGGGACGCCAATCCCATGATGATTCTCTTGAAATCGCTTGCTCTCTCTAGGCTGGAATACTGTTGTACACTGACTGTCCCCTTCAAGGCAGGCGGAATTGCTGACCTGGAGACTGTACCAAGAACTTTCACGGCAAACACAAGTACCATAAAGCACCTAAATTACTGGGAACAGTTGAAGGCCCTTGATTTGTATTCCCTGGAATGTAGGCGAGAAAAATACATGATAATATACTCTTTGAAAATCCTAGAGGGATTAGTATCAAACTTGCACACAAAAATCACTGCCTTTGAAAGGAAAAGACTCGGCAGTAGATGAACATTCCCCCAGTGAAAAGCAGGGGCGCCACGAGTACACTGAGAGACACAATAAGTGTCCGGGGTCCAAGACTGTTCAACTGACTCCCAGCATACATAAGGGGGTTACCAATAGACCCCTGACTGAAGAAGGCACTGGACAGGCACCTAAAGTCAATACCTGACCAGTCGGGCTGTGGTTCGTACGTCAGTTTGCGTGCTGCCAACAATAACAGCCAGGTTGATCAGACCTTCATCCACCACGAGGTCTGGTCTCAGACCGAGCCACGGGCGCGTTGACCCCCGAAACCCTCTCCAGGTAAACTCCAGGTATGTGCGTGTATATGAGAGAGAGAGTGAGTGGACCTTGAAGTTATTAATCTAATTTCACGTGAAAATGGCTGCAGATCCATTGAAGTGAATTTAACAGAAGTAAATTTGATAAAAGACTGTCGGAGGTTATGGAAGATCAACAAGATGAAAAATAATAAAGAAAAACTGATGAGAATAATGAATGAAAAATTATGAACACAATTATAGGAAGAAATCTGAAAAAAATAAATGTATTTAGAATTTAGAAATCCGATGTATTAGCTGACAGTTCTTTTAACCTAACGTCTAGAAAGTGTTAAGTTATACGCGGGTACGCTGTACCAGGTGAGTATATATATTAAAATACATAGAGGAATAATAAATCTAACTAGAATTTGTTATTATTGAGGAACATGTGAGGTAATAATCAAGTATTGTGAATGTGAGATCACATTTGCGTTCCACGACCCACCACACCTCTCAATACCTCACTCCAGCTGACCTGTTGTTATTGTTCTGTGTAGGCCTAGTCTTCCCAGAATTATTTTCCTGGTGCAATAAAGTGTCCCGCAGCTCGGCTGGTAGTACACTCAACTCGCACACTGAGTGTCTTTGGTTCGGTCCCCTGTACGGGTGGAAGCACTGGGTGTGTTTCCCTACACCTGCTGTCCCTGTCCACCGAGCAGTAAGTAGGTACCTGGGTATTTGACGACTGGTGTGGGTTGCATCCTGGGAGGGGGGAATAGTCTACCTCAGATAGGGTTGGACTTTGATATGAGCTGAGGAAGGATAACATCTCTTAGCCTGTAAAATTGATTTGTGTAAAAAATGTGATAACATGATCAATAAGAGCTGAGCGAATATAGTTAAGTAAGTTTATTCAGGTATACACAAATACAGTTACATAGATTATCGTACATAGCAGCATATGTGTAGAGAACCTGGGATACCCCCAAAAGGTCAGACGAAGTGACTTATTTCCATTGGGGTCCTTTATATTTCGCGATAATATATATCAGGCCAAAAATGTAACTTCAGCGATATTGTGTGTTGTCATGGATAAGAAAGATGGTCAGATGTTGTGATGATACCGTAGCCACGATGCTTGTGTGGTCTCCAGATGACAGTGTAAATGTTGGTTGAATAACACTCGGCCACATGAAAGGTCGTTATTCACACTGTGGCTGTGTTGGTACAGTCGTGGAATTACAGTCGCAAGGCCTCCGGATCAGTCCCCAGCACTTCTTAAAATAATATGTATTAGAGCATATCGGCACGGTGACCTTAATAAAATTGTAAAGTACGATCTTTAAAAAAATCCAGTGAGAGAGTCAGAAACAATGGAAAGGCTTGGAATGAGGCTAGTGTTGTAGAGACTATATACAGCCTTAATGGCCCTCGTGTTGTCGACTGTCTATAAACCCAATTAATCAACGACCCTTTCACTTGGTGGGTTGGCTGTTGCTGCAGACACAGGGAGAACAAGCTAGGTCGCTTGTTCAGAGTAAGGAATGGAGATTTTTGTAGATAGTATTGTAGAATAAAAGCTGTAACTGAGAGAGGGAAGAGGTGATCATGTAGAATGAATGAAGCGAGAGTTTAAGAGAGAATGTATAAATCTGTAGTAGACGGAAGATGGATAAGGAGTCCTAGGAGGTACCGAAAAAACATAGTTCTGGGGTCAACGCCCCCGCTACCCGGTCCTCAACCAGGCCTCCCGGTGGATCAGATGCCCAGAAAAAAGAAACAAAAAAATTAAAAAGCTAATGGAAAACAAAAAATAAAACAGGTAAAAGGAACAGTAATAGAGAAAGAGATAATATAGAATAAAGCCAGAGTGTAAGCAGTAAAGTATTGTGCGTGTGACTTGTTGACACAACATTGTGAGTAACTCCTGCACGGCAGCAGTAAACACAATACCATGAATGGCTCGACACAATATGAATGACTCTTTAAAACCAGCTCTCGCAACAGTGGCATTTAATAATTTTGGAAGACTTAGAACAGTAGCGCTATAATATAAGCATAATATTTCTCGTAAGAGAGAGAGTTTTGGGATAACTAGACACCAGTATTGTGTTGCTACACTATTGTATCTTACACTGTGGGAACACCAGCAGTGTGTTGGTACATTATTGTATGTTACACTGTGGGAACACCAGCAGTGTGTTGGTACACTATTGTATGTTACACTGTGGGAACACCAGCAGTGTGTTGGTACATTATTGTATGTTACACTCTGGGAACGCCAGCAGTGTGTTGTACACTATTGTATGTTACACTGTGGGAACGCCAGCAGTGTGCTGCTACACTATTGTATGTTACACTGTGGGAACGCCAGCAGTGTGCTGCTACACTATTGTATGTTACACTCTGGGAACGCCAGCAGTGTGTTGCTACACTAATTGTATGTTACACTCTGGGAACGCCAGCAGTGTGTGCTACACTATTGTATGTTACACTCTGGGAACCCAGCAGTGTGTTGCTACACTATTGTATGTTACACTCTGGGAACGCCAGCAGTGTGTGCTACACTATTGTATGTTACACTCTGGGAACGCCAGCAGTGTGTTGCTACACTATTGTATGTTACACTCTGGGAACGCCAGCAGTGTGTTGCTACACTATTGTATGTTACACTCTGGGAACGCCAGCAGTGTGTTGCTACACTATTGTATGTTACACTCTGGGAACGCCAGCAGTGTGTTGCTACACTATTGTATGTTACACTCTGGGAACACCAGCAGTGTGTTGCTACACTATTGTATGTTACACTCTGGGAACGCCAGCAGTGTGTTGCTACACAATTGTATGTTACACTCTGGGAACGCCAGCAGTGTGTTGCTACACTATTGTATGTTACACTCTGGGAACACCAGCAGTGTGTTGCTACACTATTGTATGTTACACTCTGGGAACGCCAGCAGTGTGTTGCTACACAATTGTATGTTACACTCTGGGAACGCCAGCAGTGTGCTGCTACACTATTGTATGTTACACTCTGGAAACACCAACAGGATGTGGCTGTTCCCTCCTGTATGATAGTTTACTGGTGACAGCACCCAGCAGCGTGTGGCTACACTGTGATATATAATAGATGGTACAACATCCACACTCTTACAGACGTTCTCGATTATATACGATGCAGTGTAGGAACACTTGCAGTGCTTGAGTACCCTGGTCTATCATATAGTTATAATGAGGAATATTTCAAGTGTATCGTTGTACTATACCATACGATAAATGCAGTGTGGCAACACCTGCGAAGTGTGACTACGATATTGTAGTAGACAGTAACACTGATGTTTTCCATCACACAGGATTGGATTCCCTACGCAATGTCAGGAGGCTTCAACAGAGGTGATAATGATTTTTATTATTTTTTTTATCATATATTTATTATTATTATTATTATTATTATTATTATTATTATTAATCATTATTGTATTAATATTATTACATTATTATACAAAAGTCTAGAAAATGTGGAGAACTTGCCTAACATTATATGTTCGTTCCTTGAAGTTTGGAAATCCTTGGCTCATGGGGAAAGAGTCCATCTGAGTTCCTTAAGGAGCTAGGCAAAAGACTAATCAGGGTAACTAGGGATCCCAGGGCGGCTAGTTTCTGTTCCAGCGACTCAGCGATGTGGTTCAGAGGGGTAATGCCTGCTATATCTTGGGTACGCGCCGCAGCTCTGAGGAGCTGGATGAGATTTTCACATTGTAATCTGTGATAAATACGTAACAATATGTACTTGAAATGTATCCCTCAAACCTCATCTTCGTACCAGCAACGTATTTTTTAAGTGTTGTGTACCATATAATGTAATACAATATACCTATTGGTAAAAAAATAAATTAAATGATGGGGTGGTAGGGGAAGTGGAATATTCAAATGGCTTCAGAAAGAAATCTAAATATTCATCCTCGAAGCCTTTTTATCCACTTCTCCGAGTTGTTGCTAACTGACCAATATTACCTATTCGACACTATATATATATATATATATATATATATATATATATATATATATAATATATATATATATATATATATATATATATGCAATAACATCACAGTAAACAGGTGATATCACAATATGCAGAACAACTACTGTGAAAAAATAGCGAAATTCCAAGAGTTTTCGTGAATTCTCACATTATCCTTGATAATGTGAGAAGTCACGAAAGCGCTTGGAATTTCGCTGTTGTTTCAATGATTATTTTGTTAATTTATATATATATATATATATATATATATATATATATATATATATATATTATATATATATATATATATATATATATTATATATATACACTTAACAAGTCGGTCGTCTCCCACCGAGGCAGGGTGACCCAAAAAAGAAAGAAAATCCCCAAAAAGAAAATACTTTCATCATTCAACAGTTTCACCACACTCACACATAATCATGTTTTTGCAGAGGTGCTCAGAACACAACAGTTTAGAAGCATACACATATAAAGATACACAACATATCCCTCCAAACTGCCAATATCTCAAACCCCTCCTTTAAAGTGCAGGCATTGTACTTCCCATTTCCAGGACTCAAGTCCGGCTATATAAAAATAACCGGTTTCCCTGAATCCCTTCACTAAATATTACCCTGCTCACACTCCAACACATCGTTTTTTTTTTTTGTTTTTTTTTTTTTACATCCAGCTTCTTCTCATTCATAACATCCACAATCATCTCTTTCTTATCATTCACACATCTTCCACGCACATTCAGACTTCCCACTTTGACAATTTTCTTCTTCTTATTCTTTTTAGTAATTATTACAGGAAAAGCGGTTACTAGCCCATTGTTCCCGGCATTTTAGTTGACTTTTAGAACACGCATGGCTTACGGAGGAAAGATTCTTATTCCACTTCCCCATGGATATAAAAGGAAAAGTAATAAGAACAAGAACTATTAAGATAAAATGAAAGAAAACTCAGATGAGTGTGTATAACTAAAGCATGTACATGTGTAGTGTGACCTAAGTGTAAGTAGAAGTAGCAAGACGTGCCTGTAATCTTGCATATTTATGAGACAGACAAAAGACACCAGCATTCCTACCATCATATAAAACAATTACAGGCTTTCGTTTTACACTCACTTGGCAGGACGGTAGTACCTCCCTGGGCGGTTGCTGTCTACCAACCTACTACCTACCTTTATATATATATATATATATATATATATATATATAATATATATATATATATATATATATATATATATATATATATATATATATATAAATATATATATTGCAATAAGATCACAGTGAACAGGTGATTTCAAAATATGCAAAACAACCACTCTGAAAAAATAGAGAAATTCCAAGCGCTTTCGTGACTACTCACATTATCAAGGAACTATGATAATGTGAGTAGTCACGAATGCGCTTGCAATTTCTCTATTTTTTCAGAGTGGTTGTTTTGATATATATATATATATATATTATATATATATATATATATATATATATATATATATATATATATATATATATATATATATATATAAGCATCTTGAACTTTTAAAGTCTTGTCTTCTCTCTCTCTCTCTCTCTCTCTCTCTCTCTCTCTCTATCTCTATCTCTATCTCTATCTCTATCTCTCGCTCTCTCTCGCTCTCTTCTCATTCTCTCACCGGATGTGGTCTGACATTTACATAATTCTTCAAGATCACTGATGCGAGGCGGAGGAAGGAAGAAAAAATAGAAGAAAAAAGAGAACAAAACGAGGGCAAAGGAAGAGAAGGAGGACGAGAAGAAACTAGGACGGAAGTGAACAAATGAGGACATGTGGAGAAGGAAAGAGAAGAATAACAAGAAAGTAAACTCTCAGAAATTTTGCTGATAGGGAAGACAAAGGAATAAGGTGGGAGAGGGAGAATAAAGATAAGGTGGGAGAGAGAGAATAAAGATAAGGTGGGAGAGAGAGAATAAAGATAAGGTGGGAGAGAGAGAATAAAGTAAGGTGAGAGAGAGATAAGATGAGGTGGGAGAGAGAGAATAAAATAAGGTGGGAGAGAAGAATAAAGATAAGGTGGGACAGAGAATAAAGATGAGGTGGGAGAGAGAGAATAAAGATAAGAGAAAAGCTCTGAGAAGAATGATGATAGGTGAAATAAAGGGAGTGTTACAGAGAGAAATAAGAAAGGGGAAAAAGAGAGAGAGAGAAGAGTAGTAAGAAAGAGGAGAGATATGGCGGGAGGAATATAGCGGGAGGGATATAAAGGGAGGGAGGGATATAGAAGGGGATTATAGCGGGAGGGATATAGAGGGAAGGATATATGAGGGATATAGATTGAGGGGGTGAACAAAGCGATAGAACATAACAGTCGGGAATTATGTCTCGCAGGGTAGGAAGAGTGAAAGTGAGGGAGGGAGAGAGAGATGGAGGGAGGGAGAGAGAGATGGAGAGATGGAGGGAGAGAGAGATGGAGGGAGGGAGGGAGAGAGAGATGGAGGGAGCTAGGGAGAGAGAGATGGAGGGAGCTAGGGATCCTTAACCTTGTCAAACCCTGTGTAAAAAAAAAGAGAGAGAGAGAGAGATGGAGGAAGGGAAGGAGTTAGGGTTGGAGGAGAGGTAGAGATGGAGAAATGTTGGAAAGAAGAATATATTTTAATTAATTAAGTATTTCCAGTAGGTACTGTAGTTACTTACACGGTATAACTTTCCAGTAGGTACTGGATTGTCTTACACAGTATAACATTCCAGCAGGTACTGGATTGTCTTACACAGTATAACATTCCAGCAGGTACTGGATTGTCTACCATTTCATTCCAGCAGGTATGAATGTCTAATTAACATTCCAGCAGGTACTGGATTGTCTTAATATAACATTCCAGCAGGTACTGGATTGTCTTACACAGTATAACATTCCAGCAGGTACTGGATTGTCTTACACAGTATAACATTCCAGCAGGTACTGGAGCGTCTTACACAGTATAACATTCCAGCAGGTACTGGATTGTCTTACACAGTATAACATTCCAGCAGGTACTGTAGTGTCTTACACAGTATAACATTCCAGCAGGTACTGGATTGTCTTACACAGTATAACATTCCAGCAGGTACTGGATTGTCTTAATACATTCCAACAGACTGATGTCTTATATACATTCCAACAGGTACTGGATTGTCTTAATATAACATTCCAGCAGGTACTGGATTGTCTTAATATAACATTCCAGCAGGTACTGGATTATCTTAATATAACATTCCAGCAGGTACTGGATTGTCTTACTCAATATAACATTCCAGCAGGTACTGGATTGTCTTACACAATATAACATTCCAGCAGGTACTGGAGTTACACAGCATAACTTTCCAGTGTATGGAATATTACATCCTGATGCACCCACAACAATGGGTTGATATACAGGTACCTATTTTTACTGCTAGGTAAGCAGGCTCAGCACTGAGGAAACTTGCCTATATCTCCGTACCGTGGAATCGAAAACGGTGCCTTGCGATTGTATGGTTCTGGAGAGGCAGGCAAGCAGACACAGAGACAGACGGACAGAGAGGCAGGCAGGTAGACAGAAAGGGAGACAGGCAGCAGGCAGGCGGACAGACAGGCAGACAGAGAAACAGAGAGGCAGCGAGGCAGACAGAAGCGGGCGGGCGGACAAGAGACATAGACAGGCAGACACAGAGAGACACAGACAGAGGCAGGCAGGCAAAGACAGGCAGACACAGACAGAGACACAGACAGGCAGGCAGGCAGAGACAGGCAGACACAGACAGGGAGGCAGGCAGGCAGGCAGGCAGGCAGGCAGGCAGGCAGGCAGGCAGGCCACTAACTTCAATTGTACACCAAGATTTACAATCGACTTCACCAAATGAATGAGCTGGATGGGTGCATCTACGTACACACCAAACACGTACATGGCAAACACGTACATAGACACGCACATAGCTGCCACGTACGTAATACAAGGACACAGTGACCGCGTCTCGGAACACCTGTATATGGAAAACACGTACATGACAGACAAGTATGGCAAGTACGTCCATGGCAGACACGCACATAATACCCACGTAAACTGAAGATAGACACGTGGCAAATACTTCTATAGCAATCACGTACATGATAGCTGCATAAAAGTACGTTAGTATAGGAACATAATTTGACACGTACATGGAAAGGTTGTATACAAGTCACGTACACAGTACATAGTACGGATGCACACAGTAAGTCAGACACACAGAAGGGCACTACACGAAACGTACATGCTAAGATGCATACTAATATAGATTGGTTCACTCTGTATTAGATTGGTTCACTGTATATTAGTATAGTTCACTGTATATTAGTATAGTTCACCATATATTTTTTATAGTGACATATATTTACTACAAGTACATGTACAAGGTATAGTGTCCCCAGGATGCGACCCACACCATTCGACTAACACCCAGGTACCTATTTTACTGATGGGCAACATAGACAACGGTGTAAGGAAACACGCCCAATGTTTCTACCCTCGCCGGGAATCGAACCCGGACTCGGACCCCTCGCCGTGTAAAGGGAGAGCTTTAGCAACCATAGTAGTTTATTCTATATTAGTGTAGTTCGCTTGCTGCTAACATACAGCGATGTATGACCCTAGTGGGTTTAGCCCTTTATTTTGATTATAATAATACTAATCCCTCCAACATAGAAGTAAAAAGCAAAATAATAATAAGAGTAATAAGTAAAGTTGGCAAGAGGCAGTAAAAGTCGTTTAGTGGTAAGTACAGAGGAAATAAAGATCAAATTATTTGTTTTGTGAACGTAATAAATCTTTAGAAGACATATGGAGGTGCCAAGTAAGATGTAAACCCAGGTAGTAAAGTAGCAAGCAGGTTTCCAGGCTTTATTGGTGGAAGAATGGAGCGTCCAGGCTTTATTGGTGGAAGACTGGAGCTTCCAGGCTTTATTGGTGGAAGACTGGAGCTTCCAGGCTTTATTGGTGGAAGACTGGAGCTTCCAGGCTTTATTGGTGGAAGACTGGAGCTTCCAGGCTTTATTGGTGGAAGACTGGAGCTTCCAGGCTTTATTGGTGGAAGACTGGAGCTTCCAGGCTTTATTGGTGGAAGACTGGAGCTTCCAGGCTTTATTGGTGGAAGACTGGAGCTTCCAGGCTTTATTGGTGGAAGACTGGAGCTTCCAGGCTTTATTGGTGGAAGACTGGAGCTTCCAGGCTTTATTGGTGGAAGACTGGAGCTTCCAGGCTTTATTGGTGGAAGACTGGAGCTTCCAGGCTTTATTGGTGGAAGACTGGAGCTTCCAGGCTTTATTGGTGGAAGACTGGAGCTTCCAGGCTTTATTGGTGGAAGACTGGAGCTTCCAGGCTTTATTGGTGGAAGACTGGAGCTTCCAGGCTTTATTGGTGGAAGACTGGAGCTTCCAGGCTTTATTGGTGGAAGACTGGAGCTTCCAGGCTTTATTGGTGGAAGACTGGAGCTTCCAGGCTTTATTGGTGGAAGACTGGAGCTTCCAGGCTTTATTGGTGGAAGACTGGAGCTTCCAGGCTTTATTGGTGGAAGACTGGAGCTTTCAGGCTTTATTGGTGGAAGACTGGAGCTTCCAGGCTTTATTGGTGGAAGACTGGAGCTTCCAGGCTTTATTGGTGGAAGACTGGAGCTTCCAGGCTTTATTGGTGGAAGACTGGAGTTTCCAGGCTTTATTGGTGGAAGACTGGAGCTTCCAGGCTTTATTGGTGGAAGACTGGAGCTTCCAGGCTTTATTGGTGGAAGACTTGGAGCTTCCAGGCTTTATTGGTGGAAGACTTGGAGCTTCCAGGCTTTATTGGTGGAAGACTGGAGCTTCCAGGCTTTATTGGTGGAAGACTGGAGCTTCCAGGCTTTATTGGTGGAAGACTGGAGCTTTCAGGCTTTATTGGTGGAAGAAGACTGGAGCTTTCAGGCTTTATTGGTGGAAGACTGGAGCTTCCAGGCTTTATTGGTGGAAGACTGGAGCTTCCAGGCTTTATTGGTGGAAGACTGGAGCTTCCAGGCTTTATTGGTGGAAGACTGGAGCTTTCAGGCTTTATTGGAGTGGAAGAGACTGGAGCTTCCAGGCTTTATTGGTGGAAGACTGGAGCTTCCAGGCTTTATTGGTGGAAGACTGGAGCTTCCAGGCTTTATTGGTGGAAGACTGGAGCTTCCAGGTTCCCTGCCTTCACTGATGAACCCTCAAGCTTCCAGGTTCCCAGGCTTCATTGATGGAACCCTCAAGCTTCCAGGTTCCCAGGCTTCATTGATGTAACCCTCAAGCTTCCAAGTTCCCAGGCTTCATTGATGGAACCCTCAAGCTTCCAGGTTCCCAGGCTTCATTGATGGAACCCTCAAGCTTCCAGGTTCCCAGACTTCATTGATGGAACCCTCAAGCTTCCAGGTTCCCAGACTTTGATGGAACCCTCAAGCTTCCAGGTTTCCAGGCTTCATTGATGGAACCCTCAAGCTTCCAGGTTCCCAACTTTCATTGACGGAACCCCTCAAGTTTCGAGATTCCCAACCTTCACTGATGGCTTCATTGATGGAACCCTCATGGAACCATCAGGCTTCCATCCTTGGAAGTTAGGATCACTCTGTATATCTAAATATTGTTCGTTATACTATTGTTTTGTGTACAGTTTTGATTACTGTTTTTAACAGCCATTCTGTCACATATACACTTTAGTAACATACATATGTTCAGTGCCTAAATACAAATAAATATTTCAGCCAGCAGGACTCGAACCCAGGTCGGCATCTCTCCACGAGTGTAGTTATCTACCAACTGACGCCTTAAATCATTCCTGGCAGTGTACAGCAATATTCCAGCTACAGAGGCTTCATACGTGAGGTAGGATGCTGGACTGCAAGTAATATATGTGGTTGTGGGGGTCGAGTCACAGTTCCTGGCCCCGCCTCTTCAACTTTCCGCTACTCCGTCACTCTTGCCTCTCCGTGAGCTTTATCATACCTCTTCTTAAAGCTGTGTATTGATCCTGCCTCCACTACATCACTACCCAGGCTATTCCACTTCTTGACAACTCTGTGACTGAAGAAATACTTCCTAACATCTCTGTGATTCATATGAGTCCTCAATTGTTAACTGTGACCCCTCCCTTGTTGCTGTATCCCATCTCTGGAACATCCTGTCTGTCCACCTTGTCTATACCTTTTAGTATTTTATATGTCGTTGTCATATCCCCCCTCTCTCTCCTGTCTTCCAGTGTCGTCAGGTCGATTTTCCTTAACCTCTTAACCCATTAGCTACGGGACTAGTCTTGTTGCAAGCCTTGGCACTTTCTCTAGTTTCCTTACATGCTTCGCTAGCTGAGGGTTCGAAACTGGCACTGCATATTCCAATATAGGCCTAACGTACACAGTGTACAGGGTTCTGAATGAGTCCTTATTTAGATGTCAGAATGCTGTTCTTAGGTTTACCAGGCGCCCTTATGCTGCAGCAGTTATTTGGTTGATGTGCGCCTCAGGAGATGTGCCTGGTGTTATACTCACCCCAAGATCCTCCTTCCTTGAGTGAGGTTTGTAGTCTCTGGCCCCCTAGACTGTACTCCGTCTGTGGCCTTTTTTGCCCTTCCCCACTCTTCATGACTTTGCACTTGGTGGGGTTGAACTCCAAGAGCCAGTTGCTGGACCAGGCCTGCAGTCTGTCCAGATCCCTCTGTAGTTCTACCTGGTCCTCGTCCGAATTACCCCTTCTCATCAACTTCACATCTGCAAACCGGGACACTTCGGATTCTGTTCCTTGCGTCATGTCGTTCACAAATACCAGAAACAGCACCGGTCCTAGGACTGATCCCTGTGGGACCCCGCTCGTTACAGGTGCCCACTCTGACACCTCGCTACGTACTATGACTCGCTGTTGTCTTCCTGACAAGTATTCCCTGATCCACTGTAGTGCCTTCCCTCCTCCAGTTTCCGCACTAATCTATTGTGTTGAACTGTGTCAAACGCCTTCTTACAGTCCAAGAAAATGCAATCTACCCACCCCTTTCTCTCTCTTGTCTTACAGCTGTCACTCTGTCATATAACTCCAGTAGGTTTGTGACACAGGATTTCCCGTCCCTGAAACCGTGTTGGCTGTCGTTGATAAGCTCATTCCTTGCTAGGTGCTCCACCACTCTTCTGATAATTTTCTCCCTGACCTTACATACTATACACGTCAGTGACACTGATCTGTAGTTTAATGCTTCGTGTCTGCCTCCTTTTTTAAAAACTGGGACTATATTTGCTGTCTTCCATACTTCCGGTAGTCGTCCTGTTTCGATAGATGTGTTGATTGTTGTTAGTTGTGTGTGTGCGCGTGTGTGTGCGCGTGAGTGTTTCTACTCACCTATTTGTGGTTGCAGGGGTCGACTCTCATCTCCTGGCCCCGACTCCTCGCTGGTCGCTACTAGGTCCACTTTCTCTCTGCTCCAAGTGTGTGTACTCACCTATTTGTGGTTGCAAGGGTCGATTCATAGCTCCTGGCCCTGCCTCTTAACACGTATGTGTGTGAACATAAAAATCTCTTGTGTGAATATGTGTCATCAAGAGAGTCTGAACACAGAACACAGGAGAGTGAACACCAGAACAGGTCTAAGAAATCGCCTGTCACAAAAGGCCAGCAGCAACAGTTCGCTCCAACACGCTGTCATTTCACTCACGATGTTCAAATGTAGGAAGACCTCACCTTTGACACAGTGTTCATGTGTACACTCTGGGTGAACTTTCTCCTGGTGTGGGTGTTGTGGGAAGGATGTGGGTGTTGTGGGAAGTATGTGGGTGTTGTGGGAAGTATGTGGGTGTTGTGGGAAGTATGTGGGTGTTGTGGGAAGTATGTGGGTGTTGTGGGAAGTATGTGGGTGTTGTGGGAAGGATGTGGGTGTTGTGGGAAGTATGTGGGTGTTGTGGGAAGTATGTGGGTGTTGTGGGAAAATATGTGGGTTTTTGTGGGAAGGATGTGGGTGTTGTGGGAAGTATGTGGGTTTTTTGTGGGAAGTATGTGGGTGTTGTGGGAAGGATGTGGGTGTTGTGGGAAGTATGGGGTGTTGTGGGAAGTATGTGGGTGTTGTGGGAAGTATGTGGGTGTTGTGGGAAGTATGTGGGTGTTGTAAGAAGTATGTGGGTGTTGTGGGAAGTTGCAGGTGTTGTGGGACGTATGTGGGTGTTGTGGGACGTTTTGTGGGGGTTGTGGGAAGTATGTGGGGGGTTGTGGGACGTATGTGTGTTGGGGAAGGATGTGGGTGTTGTGGGAAGTATGTGGGTGTTGTGGGAGGGATGTGGGTTTTTGTGGGAAGTATGTGGGTGTTGTGGGACGTATGTGTGTTGTGGGAAGGATGTTTGGGGGTTGTGGGGAAATATGTGGGGGTTTGGGGAGGGATGTGGGTTTTTGTGGGAAGTATGTGTGTGTTGTGGGAAGGATGTGGGTGTTTTGTGGGAAGTATGTTGGTGTTGTGGAAGGATGTGGTGTTGTGGGAAGTATGTGGGTGTTGTAGGAAGAATGTGGGTGTTGTTGGGAAGATGTGGGTGTTGTGGGAGGATGTGGGTGTTGTGGGAAGAATGTGGGTGTTGTGGGGGGATTTGGGTGTTGTGGGGAAGGATGTGGGTGCTGTGGGAAGGATGTGGGTGTTGTGGGAAGTATGTGGGTGTTGTGGGACGTTTGTGTGTTGTGGGAAGGATGTGGTGTTGTGGGAAGTATGTGGGTGTTGTGGGAGGGATGTGGGTGTTGTGGGAAGTATGTGGGTGTTGTGGGACGTATGTGTGTTGTGGGAAGGATGTGGGTTGTTGTGGGAAGGATGTGGGTGTTGTGGGAAGTACGTGGGTGTTGTGGGAAGGATGTGGGGTGTTGTGGGAAGTATGTGGGTGTTGTGGGAAGGATGGGGGGTGTTGTGGGAAGTATGTAGGTGTTGTGGGAAGTATGTGGATGTTGTGGGAAGTATGTGGGTGTTGTGGGGAAATATGTAGGTGTTGTGGGAAGTTTTGTAGGTGTTGTGGGAAGTATGTAGGTGTTGTCGGGAAGTATGTAGGTGTTGTCGGAAGTATGTAGGTGTTGTGGGAAGTATGTGGGTGTTGTGGGAAGTATGTGGGGTGTTGTGGGAAGGATGTGGGCGTTGTGGGAAGTATGTAGGTGTTGTGGGAAGTATGTGGATGTTGTGGGAAGTATGTGGGTGTTGTGGGAAGTATGTAGGTGTTGTGGGAAGTATGTGGGTGTTGTGGGAAAGGATGTTGGTGTTGTGGGAAGGATGTGGGCGTTGTGGGAAGTATGTGGGTGTTGTGGGAAATATGTGGGTGTTGTGGGAAATATGTGGGTGTTTGTGGGAAGTATGTGGGTGTTGTGGGAAGTATGGGGTGTTGTGGGAAGGATGTGGGTGTTGTGGGTGGGAAGTTATGTGGGTGTTGTGGGAAGGATGTGGGTGTTGTGGGAAGTATGTAGGTGTTGTGTAACGGTGTGTTGTGGGGACGTATGTGTGTGTTGTGGGGAAGTATGTAGGTGTTGGGAAGTATGTAAGTGTTGTGGAAAGGATGTGAGTATTGTGGGAAGTATGTGGGGGTTGTGGGAAGTATGTAGGTGTTGTGGGAAGGATTTGGGTGTTGTGGAAGGTATGTAGGTTTTGTGGGAAGGATGTGAGTGTTGTGGGAAGTATGTGGGTGTTGTGGGAGTATGTGGGTGTTGTGGGAAGTATGTGGGTGTTGTGGGAAGTATGTAGGTGTTGTGGGAAGTATGTGGGTGTTGTGGGAAGGATGTGGGTGTTGTGGGAAGTATGTAGGTGTTGTGGGAAGTATGTGAATGTTGTGGGAAATATATGGGTGTTGTGGGAAGGATGTGGGTGTTGTGGGTGGGAAGTATGTGGGTGTTGTGGGACGTATGTGTGTGTTGTGGGAAGTATGTAGGTGTTGTGGGAAATATGTAGGTGTTGTGGGAAGTATGTAGGTTTTGTGGAAGGATGTGGGTTTTTTGTGAGAAGTATGTGGGTGTTGTGGGAAGGATGTGGGTGTTGTGAGAAGTATGTGGGTGTTGTGGGAAGGATGTGGGTGTTGTGAGAAAGTATGTGGGTGTTGTGGAAAGGATGTGGGTGTTGTGGGAACTATGTGGGTGTTGTGGGAAAAGGGTGTGAGTGTTGTGGGAAAGGGTGTGAGTGTTGTGAGAAGTATGTGGGTTTTTGTGAGAAGTTGTGGGTGTTGTGGAAAGGATGTGGGTGTTGTGGGAAGTATGTGGGTGTTGTGGAAGGATGTGGGTTTTTGTGGGAAGTTATGTGGGTGTTTGGGATGTGAGTGTTGTGGGGAAAGGGTGTGGGTGTTGTGGGAAGTATGTGGGTGTTGTGGGAAGTATGTGGGTGTTGTGGGAAGTATGTGTGTGTTGTGGGAAGGATGTGAGTGTTTGGGAAGTATGTGGGTTTTTGTGGGAAGGATGTGAAATGTTGTGAGAAGTATGTGGGTGTTGTGGGAATATGTAGGTGTTGTGGGAAGGATTGGGGGGGGTTGTGGGAAGTATGTGGGTGTTGTGGGAAGTATGTAGGTGTTGTGGGAAGTATGTGGTTGTTGTGGGAAGGATTTGGGTGTTGTGGAAGGTATGTAGGTTTGTGGGAAGGATGTGAGGTTGTAGGAAGGTGTTGGTGTTGTGGGAAGGATGTGGGCGTTTGGGAAGTATGTAGGTCTTGTGGGAAGTATGTGGGTGTTGTGGGAAGTTTGTGGGTGTTGTGGGAAGTATGTGGGTTTTTGTGGGAAGGATGTGGGTGTTGTGGAATGTGTGTGTTTTGGGACGTATGTGGGTGTTGTGGGAAGTATGTGGGTGTTGTGGGAAGGATGTGGGTTTTTGTGGGAGTATGTGGGTTTTGTGGGAAGGGTGTGGGTTTTGTGGGAAGGATGTGGGTGTTGTGGGAAGGATGTGGGTGTTGTGGGAAGGGATGTGGGTATTGTGGGAAGTATGTGGGTTTTTGTGGGAAGTATGTGGGTGTTGTGGGAAGGATGTGGGTGTTGTGGGAAGTATGTGGGTGTTGTGGGAAGTATGTGGGTCTTGTGGGAAGGATGTGGGTGTTGTGGGTGGGAAGTTGTGGGTGTTGTGGGTGGGAAGTATGTGGGTGTTGTGGGAAGGATGTGGGTGTTGTGGGAAGTATGTAGGTGTTGTGGGAAGTATGTAGGTGTTGTGTAACGTGTGTGTGTTGTGGGACGTATGTGTGTGTTGTGGGAAGTATGTAAGTGTTGTGGAAAGGATGTGAGTATTGTGGGAAGTATGTAGGGGTTGTGGGAAGGATTTTGGGTGTTGTGGGAAGTATGTGGTGTTGTGGGAAGTATGTGGGTGTTGTGGGAAGCATGTGGGTGTTGTGGGGGGATTTGGTGTTGTGGAAGGTATGTAGGTTTTGTGGGAAGGATGTGAGTGTTGTGAGAAGTATTGGGTGTTGTGGGAAGTATGTGGGTGTTGGGGGGAAGTATGTGGGTGTTGTGGGAAGTTTGTGGGTGTTGTGGAAAGTATGTAGGTGTTGTGGGAAAATATGTGGGTGTTGGGGAAGGATGTGGGTTGTTGTGGGAAGTATGTAGGTGTTGTGGAGTATGTGGGTGTTGTGGGAAGTATGTGGGTGTTGTGGGAAGTATGGGGGGTGTTGTGGGAAGTATGTGGGCGTTGTGGTAAGTATGTGGGTGTTGTGGTAAGTATGTGGGTGTTGTGGGGAAATATGTGGGTGTTGTGGGAAGTATGTGGGTGGGTTTTGGGAAGTATGTGGGTGTTGTGGGAAGGTATGTGGGTGTTGTTGGAAGGATTTTGGTGTTGTGGGAAAATATGTAGGTGTTGTGGGAAGGATGCGAGAGTTGTGGGAAGGATATGGAGCGAGGAGGTATAGTGTGGGTAGGACGCCGGGGGGAGGGAGGGAGGGTGTGGGTAGGATGATGTGGGGTGGGAAGGTGTGAATGGACGGTGTGGGGGTGGGATGGTTGTGGATAGACGGTGTGGGGTGGAAGGGTGTGGGAAGGACGGTGTTAGGTGTGGGGTGGGAGGTTGTGGGTAGGACGGTTTAGGGATGTGGGCTCTTTTGTGGGGGCCGGGAAAATGGAGGGGAGGGGTTGGAAGTTGGCGGGTGGAAAAGT
Organism: Cherax quadricarinatus; assembly: GCF_026875155.1. Taxonomy (NCBI): domain Eukaryota; kingdom Metazoa; phylum Arthropoda; class Malacostraca; order Decapoda; family Parastacidae; genus Cherax; species Cherax quadricarinatus. The sequence goes on from NC_069481.1 coordinate 5,495,767, forward strand.
TTAATATAGTGGAGGACGTATTTTCGCCTTGCTGCGACGTCTTTCAAATTTACTGGGGTCACTATAACCGTAAAGGGCAGTGCCCCCCGTTCTGTCTGAAGGACTCTCGCTCTGTTACTTTGTGTGTGTGTGTGTGTGTGTGGTTGTGTGTTTTGTGTTTTTGTGTGTGTGTGTGTGTGTCTTTTCCCTCCCCTTAGTTGGGTTGGGGGGGGTCAAAGTCCGAGTCCGTCCCCGCCTTTTTCATGGTGCTACTAGGTCACTCCCCCTAAACCTAAAGCTTTTCGTCCTCTGTTAAAAGCTATGTATGGATCTGCCCCCCACTACATCGTTTCCCTTTAAAACATTCCACTTCCTGATTACTCTGTGGTGAAGAAATATTCCTAAAACCCCTGTGTTTTCATCTGTGTTTTCCCGTTTCCCAAAACTGTGCCCCTTGTGTTGTTGTGCCCAGTTTTGGGGAACTCCTGTCTTTGTCCCCCTTTTTCATTCCTCTCAGTATTTTTTAGGGTTTTAAATCATGTCCCCCCTATCTCTCCTGTCCCCCAGTGTCGTCAGGTTGTTTTCCCCTTAACCTCCCCTCGTGGACATACCTTTTAGTCTGTGACTAGTCTTTTTGGGCCAAACCTTTCCCTTTTTCTCTATTTTCTTTACGTTTTTGGGCTAGGTGTGGGTTCCAAAACTGGTGCCGCTTTACCCCAATAGGGGCCCTAACTTTAAAACGGTTTTAAAAGGGGCCTAAACGTTTTTTTTTAAGTTTGTGGGGAATGCTGTTCGGGAGGTTTCCCAGGCCCCCATTGCTGCAGCATTTAAATTTGGTTGTTTGTGCGCCCCAGGAGATGTGTGGGTTTTAACCCCCCCAAAGATTTTTTTCCTTTAAAGTGAGGTTTGTAGTCTCTGGCTCCTGGGACTGAAATCCGTCTGGGGCTTTTTTTTCCCCTTCCCCCAATTTCCCTGACTTTGCACTTGGGGGGAAATTAAAAACCCCAGGACAATTGCGGACCAGGTCTGCAGCCTGTCCAAATAGATCCTTTGTGTTCTGCCTGAGCTTCGAACGAGTGAATTTTTTTTCATCAACTTCACGTTGTTGGGGGTGTGTGTGTGTGTGTTTTGTGCCCCTTTCCCCTTTCTATACATTGTACTTGCAGGGTCGAGTCTAGCTCCTGGCCCCCCCCTGCTTTTTGGTCGCACTGGGTAAAAAATCTCCCTGGGTCCATAGGTTTACCCAAAACCTTCCCTTTAAAACTATGTATTGGGTCCTGCCCCCATTACATCATCTCCAGGGTTTTTCCCCTTTCCCGCAAATCTGTGGCTGAAGAAATACTTCCCCAAAATCCCTGTGAAATCATCTGAATTTCAAAAATTTCCCGTTGTGACACCTTGTTTCTGTGTCCCATCTCAAAAATTCTTTCCCTATCCAAAATTTCAATTTCTCTCAGGATTTAATACTTTTTCTTGTCCCCTCCCCGTCCTTAGTGTCAAAAAGGTTTGATTTTCCTTAACCCCTTTTTGAAGAAATACCCCTCAGCCCGGGACTATTTTTTTACAGCAAACCTTTTCTTTTCCTAATTTCTTGGCGTGCTTGAAAAAGTGTGGGTTCCCTACTGGTGTGCATTTCTCCAATATGGGCCTTTAGTAACGGTGCACCGAAAAGATCAGGGTTTACAGAGTCAACCAGGGCAACAAAAAGTGGTTGTGAAGGCGTGGGAAAATCTAGGGAGATTTTGGGGGGTAACAACCCGTAGTCAAGATAAAAAAAAAGCATAATTTATTTTGAATTATTTTTTTGCAAAAAAATGTTTCCCTACCGACCCTCCCCTTCAGGAAATCCCATAACATTTTTGCAAAATGTATGGTTTAATTTTCCCCATTTGCCTTGCCGGCAGGGGGAGGGGGAAAAAAGTTAAGTCTTTTTAATTTTCTATCCCAAAAACTGATACAAAGTGGGTAATATATGATAGTCCCTTTATCAAAGAAAAAACAAAAAATGGTTATCGGGGATATCAACACCCGGGTTAGCTTCCTGCTTCTAAATTTTGTATTCCAGGAAAGACCATTAACCCCCCCACGACTCCAACCCCTGAACACATCTGGATACTCACAGTTTGTGTTGTTAGCTACGGGAACACAAGTTAATTTTAAAGCTCTTTCCATGGGGAGAGGGAATTGTATTGATAAAAAGGTTCAAAAGAACCCACAATTTTAGAATTAGATTTCATGTGCAAAAACTGGTTATCTTTTGAGGAACCTGTCGCCAAAACCCCGGCTTCATCAGTCCAGTACAAAGAATAGGGGAAAAAAAAATGAAAGAGGAAATTTAAAAAAATCCCGTCCCTAAACTGGGTTTTTTAGTGAAAGGGTTTTACTTAAATTTTGGACAGTGTATGCCCTTTAAATTTTCATTTGTTATTGAAAAAAAAAGACCTTTGTGTCCATGTAAAACCCTTTTAACGCAAAAATAACTTATCTCGGTTATCTTCACCCAAAAATAAAATTTCATTATTAATTTTTACCACTTTGCACTAATCCCTTTTGTATGGGATTGATTTCAGAAACCCGGAGTTTTGCAATTTCTTGCTTACCCCGGAATTTCCCCCTTTCGCCCCTCAGACATCTACTTGTAGTATAGACAAGGGTTACATACTGATCTTCGAAGATGCTAGAGCAGTATTAGGGCAAGGGGGAGGAAATTGATCTTAACGATTTTAAAAGCAGTGTTTCAGGGAAAAGGGCAAAACCCATTTCGGGGACCCAAATAAAAATTATTTCCCCTCCAAATTGGGGTACAGAATTTTCCAAAAAAAAAAAAAAGGTACTTCGTAATTATCAAATTTCCCTTCGAGAGGCTCCAACCCTTTTTTTGTCAAAAGAAACTGGGGTGAAACTATGTGATTCAGAAAAGAGATTTCTGAAGAAATGTAAATGAATTATAAAGTATTATCGGGTTCAGCCCTGGGGTGGGTAAATGAAAATGAGGTACGAGGGGAAACAAAGATGAAGAGACAGCCCCGACCAGTTGAAAATTCCCGAAGTTGGGGTCAGTAACAGCCCGGGGTTTGGTTAGGTTAGGTTTAAAGGGTTTGTCAGGGGAAAAAAGGACCCAAATTTGGGTTTTCCGGGCGCGGGTTTTAGGGCAGATGTGACCCCCCTTTGGGGAAATTTTGGTCATCTGACCGAGGCCTTCCGCTGGCTTACCGGTCCACCCCTTTAAAAATTATGGTCATTTATAACCAGTCTGTCTATAACAGCAGTGTTAAACGTGTGCAACACTGCCATGTTTAAACTTTATATATACGGACAAGCTGATGAGTAAGACACATGTGTAACAGTTGGGTGTCTTTATTGGTGAAACGTTTCACCTACGCGGTAGGTTTCTTCAGTTAAGTACGGAGGAGAATATAGGGTAGACAGCAGGAGTAGTGGCGAGGTAATAACGAAATCAGTCCCTCAGCCTGGAGAAGAATTCAGTTGAACTCTTCTTCACGCTGAGGGACTGACCACCTCAAACTATTTTTCCAAGGTTGACGGACTGATTTTTATCATCTTTATCTCGCCTACAATATATTCTCTTCTGCACCTGACTGAAAGCCTACCATGTAGGCGAAACGTTTCAGTAATAAAGATACCCTAACTGTTGAACTTACGTCTTACTAATCAACACTTTGGTGTTCTTATTTTCGAAATGTTTCGCCTGTTGCACAGGTGAAGCATTTATTCTGGAGACAGTTGATCGAGGTGTTCAGTCGCTCAACTTAATTTAAACAGTAGAGTTTAACATTAAAATGGTATAAAATACCGACAGGTTGTTAGGTAAGACACATATGCAACAGTTAGGTATCTTTATTTCGAAACGTTTCGCCTACGCAGTAGGCTTCTTCAGTCGAGTACAGAAAAGTTGATAGAAGCAGAAGACTTGAAGACGATGTAATCAGTCCATCACCCTTAAAGTTTTGAGGTGGTCAGTCCCTCAGTCTGGAGAAGAGCATTGTTCCATAGTCTGAAACAATATTGTTTCGAAATAAAGATACCTAACTGTTGCATATGTGTCTTACCTAACAACAGTAGAGTTTAAGTTGAGGTTAAGCTCTATATTAATTATTTTATAAAGGGATGGACTGGCAAGCCAGCTCAAGGCCTCTATCTCTTGCAGGTACGCCATGAGCTGAAGAGTCTTCTAATATAAAGCTGCCCTGGTTCTGCTTTATGGTGTTTAGGAGGACTGATAAGGCAAATTCTACGCTTCTGTTTCTAACACCATGGCTACTGCTGTTATTATTATTATGCTGCCGCTATTACTATAACCCAAGTTCTGATCGTGATGTATATACCCTAAGTTAACACGGTATTGTACCTGTTTAAACCCGATATTTACCGGTTTACGGAGGACTGCAGTGTTCATGTATCTACAAGACTGGTGAGCAGTTTCTTCCGCTAATATGTGACACAAATAAAATTTTTTTTACCCACATTTAAACCAATAAAACGTTGTTTATAGATGACTTACGATGCTTAGGAACTTAGGGACTTAGAGACGCATACATTCTCTCTCTCTCTCTCTCTCTCTCTCTCTCTCTCTCTCTCTCTCTCTCTCTCTCTCTCTCTCTCTCTCTCTCTCTCTCTCTCTCTCTCTCTCTCTCTCTCTCACATAGTCAAAAAATTAAATTCACTTATTCTCAACGCCAACTCTTCCTCTCCGAGGATGAGTGGGCGTTAGTAGGCAGCCCACTCATGGGAGGGGGAGGATGCCCACACCACCCACACTCAGAATACCCAACCTCAGGGCATCAAGGCGGACATGTCGCGTTCCACAGATGTTAATACTAATTTCTCTCGCTCTCTCTCTCTCTCTGGTCGTAGGACTGTTGGTGGTGATGGTAGCGGTGGTGAGTGATGGTATTGACGGTGATGGTATTGACGGTGATGGTAGTGATGGTGAGGGGTAGTGGTGGTGAGGGGTAGTGATGGTTATGGTAGTGGTGGTGATGGTAGTGATGGTGAGAGGGTAGTGGTGGTGAGGGGTGGTGATGGTAGTTGTGGTGATGGAAGTGGTGGTGAGTGATGGTGATTGTAGTGGTGGTGATGATAGTGGTGGTGATGGTAGTGGTGGTAATGGTAGTGATGGTGATGGTAATGTATTACGCAGTGTATTGTAAAGAATATTGTATATAAAAAAAAACGCTCCCTATATAATGTGAGTAGTGGGTAATTCTGGGATTTGTTCCGAAACCGGACGCGTATTATTCCTGGTCAGAGTGGCCAGGAGAGGAGAGTGAGGTAGTTGTGTGTGTGTGTGTGTGTGTGTGTGTGTGTGTGTGTGTGTGTGTGTCAGTAAGTGAAGCTCGGCACCTGGTTTGGTTTTGTAGGGATGGTTTTTTCTTTCTTTTTTTGGCAAGTTTGTACCTTAAGTTATTTTATCAAGTGCTCTCATGTTTTCCTGTAAGGCCCTAGTGTGCAGAGGCCTGTTTAAGTTTTGGTAGAGTACTCGTATGGTGTTTTTTGCCTGCTGGTAGACAGACCAGCAGAAAGATAGGGTGTCATGGAGCCTCCCTGTTTATAAACGTTTATATATTTTGTTTTACTCACTAGCAGCAGTGTGCTAGTGAAGACCTCTTTGTGTGCTCTCTGTGAATCTGAACCAGGATGCCCTCTCTTGAGCAACTTTACCAGCTGCTGAAAGAAGAGCTTAGGGTTGCTAAGCTGGAGATACGGCAATTAACAGAGGAGAACAAGAGGATTCGTAGTAATCCTGTTATGAGTCCCCAGGTTAAGAGGGGAACTTGGTCAGTGGCCGGGCAACATGGACCCAAGCTGAGGATCAAGAAGACTGTTGAAGAGGCAGAAACAACGAGAAACCAGAAGACTACTGTGGAAACTTCCAACCCATTTTTGGTGCTACCTGACGAATGTGGGTGTTCTACTGGGAATGTCACAATGAGCACCAAGGAAGCATTGGCAGACGTGAGTGAGACATCCATAGAAAGCCCAACGAAGACCATCGAGAACGTCTTGACGAATTCCACAAGTGAAGGTGTAGTGCTACCTAACGAATGTGAGTCGACTACTGGGAACATCACGAAGGACATCACCAAGGAAGGTAAAAACGTTGTTGTTGGGGATAGCCAGATTAGGTACATGGATAGGGCATTCTGCTTGAAGGATAGGAGTAGGAGGCAGTGTGTGTTTTTTCCTGGGGCTGGGATGAAGGATATTGTTAGCCGTCTGGATGACATTATGAGAGGCAATGGGAGCAATCCTATTATCTGTCTCAGTGCTGGAGACAACGATGTTGGCAGACATAGGAGTGAGGACCTGATTAGTAGGTATAGGTCAGCAATAGAGATAATTAGGAGGAAGGGTGGGAACCCTGTTATATGTGGTATTTTGCCATGGAGAGGAGTTGGAAATGGTTGTCCAGGACAATTGGTGTCAATTGCTGGCTGGACAAATACTGTAAGGAAAATGCGGTAACATTCATTGACAACTGGGACCTCTTCTATGGCAGAAATGACATGTATGCCAGGGATGGGGTTCACTTATCTAGGTTTGGGGTGGGAGCACTGGCCAACGCAGTGGAGGGAGCTGTTAGGTCTTTAAACTAGGAATAGTTAGTGGTATGGGATTTCGTGGAAAATTAATGTATTCTGAGTGTAGCGATAGTGTGAGTTTTAAGGAAACCAGTCATAGGCAATATGAGGAATAGTTATTGATGAACGTAGGAAGGCCAATGGCATTAGGTGATAAGGAGAGTAACAGGCATATTGCAGGAGCAGAAATCAGCAGGAAGTAAAAAGAGAAGGGAGGGTCTCTGAAAATACATTATACTAATAGTCGTAGTGCGAGAAATAAGATGGACGAATTGAGATTAATTGCGAGTGCGGGTAACATTGATGTTTTTGCCATAACTGAGATGTGGCTTAATATGAAAAATAGGTACATGCCTGCTGAATGTCACATACAGGGTTTTAAATTGTTCCAAGTAGACAGAAGTATTGGAAAAGGGGGTGGCGTGGCACTCTATGTCCGTGATCGTTTAAATTGTTGCATGAAAACGGGTATAAAGTCTGAAACACATACTGAGACTGTTTGGGTAGAATTTACAGAGGGGCATGAAAAATTGATTTTAGGCGTGATATACCGTCCACCAAACTTGGATAGAGACCGAGGAAGACTACTCTGGGAGGAAATTGTTAAGGCCACAAGGCACGATAACGTAATTCTAGGGGACTTTAAGAACATAAGAACATTAGAAAGGAGGATCACTGCAGCAGGCCTGTTGGCCCATGCTCGGCAGGTCCTTTACAATTCATCTCACTAACGAAACCTTTTCCCAACCCAATCCTCAATGCTACCCAAGAAATGAGCTCTGATAACTCTATCCACTCATTTGCAAGTCTCACTCAAATCCAACCCCTCTCACTCATATATTTATCCAACCTAAATTTGAAACTACCCAAAGTCCTAGCCTCAATAACCCAAATAGGTAGACTGTTCCACACATCAACTACCCTATTTCCAAACCAATACTTTCCTATGTCCTTTCTAAATCTATACTTATCTAATTTAAATCCATTACTGCGGGTTCTCTCTTGTAGAGATATCCTCAAGATCTTATTTATTTCCCCTTTATTTATACCCATCTTCCACTTACACACTTCGATCATGTCTCCCCTCAGTCTTCGTCTAATAAGTGAATGTAATTTAAGGGTCTTCAATCTTTCTTCATAAGGAAGATTTCTAATGCTAAGTATTAATTTAGTCATTCTACGCTGAATGTTTTCTAACGAATTTATGTCCATTCTGTAATATGGAGACCAGAGCTGAGCTGCATAATCTAGGTGAGGCCTTACTAATGATGTATAAAGCTGCAGTATGACCTCTGGACTTCTGTTGCTTACACTTCTTGATATAAATCCCAATAATCTATTTGCCTTATTACGTACGCTTGTGCATTGCTGTCTTGGTTTAAGGTTGCTGCTCACCATAACCCCTAAGTCCTTTTTGCAATCTGTATGGCTAAGTTCAACATTATTAAGCTGGTAGGTGATAAGGTTATGAACATTTCCGAGCTTTAGAACTTTACATTTATCTACATTGAACTGCATCTGCCACTTTTCTGACCACGAATTGAGTTTGTCTAAATCCTCCTGAAGTTGTGAAACATCAACGTCTGAATCGATTATCCTACCTATCTTCGTGTCATCAGCAAATTTGCTTGTCGATAAATTAGACACATGTGCAACTCTTGGGTATCCTTATTGAGGAAACGTTTCGCCATACAGTGGCTTCATCAGTCCATACGTAGTAGAAACTTGAAGAACAGGAGGAGAATGAGGTAATCAGTCCCTCAACCTTGAGTCGATGTGTTCAGTCCATCAATCTATTCAAGATTGATGGACTGAACACATCGACTCAAGGTTGAGGCACTGATTACCTCATTCTCCACTGATGAAGCCACTGTATGGCGAAACGTTTCCTCAATAAGGATACCCAAGAGTTGCACATGTGTCTAATTTATCAACATGTCGGTTCTCTGAACCATTCATCTACAAATTTGCTTGTCACTAGTAATTCCCTCGTCAAGGTCGTTTATATATATTATAAACAACAATGGGCCTAAAACTGATCCCTGCGGAACGCCACTTGTTACAGATCCCCACTCAGATTTAACCCCCATTTATGCACACTCTCTGCTTCCTATTAGTGAGCCATGACTCGATCCATGACAGCATTTTTTCCCCAATGCCATGGGGATCCACTTTCTTCAACAGTCTCTGATGTGGTACTCTATCAAAAGCCTTACTAAAATCTAAATAAACAATATCGAATTCTTTATCCTGATCAACGGCCTCAAAAACTTTGCTGAAGAAGGTTAATAAATTAGTTAGGCAGGAACGGCCCCTGGTGAAACCATGTTGAGTATCATTAATCAAATTATGCCTATCGAGTTGGCTTCTTAGATTATCGGCTATAATTGACTCTAGTAATTTACCTACAATTGAGGTTAGGCTTATTGGGCGGTAATTTGACGGTAACGACTTGTCCCCTGCTTTAAAAATAGGAATTACATTAGCCATCTTCCACATATCAGGCACTACACCTGTTTGAAGAGATAAATTAAAGATATTAGAGGTTCACAGAGTTCCATTTTACATGACTCACGAAATCGTAATGACACGATTGCAAACAAACCATACCACGGGCTAACGCGACGGTCTGGAGTTTTGACTCTCTGACCCCGGGTTCAAATCCCGCCCGTGGTATGGTTTCCATTTTACACTTTTTAAGAACCCTTGAAAAAAGTTCATCAGGGCCCGGGGATTTATTTTGCTTTAATCGGTGTATCTGTTTGATAACCATTTCGCTGGTGACTGTGATATTGCATAATTTATCATCTTCAAGCCCACTATAAAAATTAATTACTTGGATATTGTCAGTGTCTTCCTGAGTGAAAACCGAGAGAAAATAATTAAGAATAGAGCACATTTCATTCTCCTTGTCAGTAAGATGCCCATAGTTATTTTTAAGGGGACCTATCTTATCTCTAACTTTTGTTCTATAAACCTGGAAAAAACTTTTTGGGTTAGTTTTAGAATCCCTAGCAACTTTAATTTTATAGTCCCGTTTAGCTTTTCTTATCCCCTTTTTAACTTCCCTCTTAATGTCAATATACCGATTCATAAAATGACTCTCACCTCTTTTGATACGCCTATAAATTCCTTTCTTCTGTCCTAAAAGATATTTGAGCCTATTATTAATCCATTTGGGGTCATTTCTATTCGATCTAATTTCCTTATATGGGATAAATGTCCTTTGGGCAGCATGTATTATGTTAAGAAAGCTGTCATACTGATAGCTCTCTTCGTTACCCCAGTCTACAGATAAGTGTTCTCTAAGCCCATTGTAATCTGCTAAGCGAAAATCTGGGACCAGTACTGAATTATCCCTACTATCATACTTCCATTCAATGATAAAGGTAATTGATTTGTGATCGCTTGTGCCGAGTTCCTATGTAATTTCTAAATTATTTACGAGGGTTTCCTTGTTTCCAAAACCAATTTCAAGCAGGTTTTTTCCCTTGTAGGCTGTGACAAACGCTTCAAAAAACAACCCTGAACTTTTTCTAAAAAGTTTTTTATTAAAATTCCCCAGTCAAAAAATTTAAATCAATATGACAAAGTTAAAGTCTCCAAAATTATACGTTATCGTGCTAGGGGGCCAAAATTTCCTCCCATAGTATTCCCCTGGTCCTTTTAAAATTTTGGGGGACGGTATGTTACACCAAAATAAATTTTTTTATGTCCATCTAAAAATTTCCCTATCCAAACAGACTCTGTATGTGTTTCTTCAGCTAAACACCCATTTTTATGAAACAGTTCAAGCGATCTGGGAAAATACGTGCCACCCCACCCCTTCCCGCATTTCTATTACTTGGAACAATTTTTAAAACCCTAAATGTGACATTCGCAGGCATTCTCGACTTTTTGAATTAAACCCCGTCTCAGTGATTGCAAATACTTCAATGTTACTGCATAGCAACTAATCTCAACTCGCCAACTTTTTCCTAGCATACGGGATTTGCATAATGTCATTTAATGACCCTATTTTTCTTTACCCTTTTGTCATTTCAGTTTTTTCACTAAAACCCTTTTTGGCCTTATCGCCTAGGTCACTGACTTTCCAAGTCCACTCATTTTTGCCTATTACTAGTTCTCCTAGACTCAAATATTACTCCTGGGGCTTACTGTGTTCTCGCCAAAACCCATACCACAAACTTTTTTTTAAAAACCCCGACAGCCCCTCCCCTGCCCTTGCCCGTGCCCCCCCTCCAGACTAGATAAGTGAACCCCATCCCCGGCAACATGTCATTTCTGCCAGAAAGGTCCGTGTCAATGAAGTTACCCTTTTCCTTACATTTTGTCGAGCCACAATTGACACCATTTGCCCTGGAAAAACCATTCTTTCCCAAATCCCTTTCCCTTTGGCAAAAATACCAAATGACAGGATTCCCCCCCCTTCCTAATATCTCTATTGCTCCTTACTGCTAAACAGGTCTTCACTCTTACGTCTGTAAATCGTTCCTCCAGCACGGAAGATAATGGGGTTGCTCCCTTTTTCCCCTTTAATGTCATTGTCCTTTAAGCAGAAGCCCTATCCGTTCTAACCCGGTATCCCCAACGAAACAATTTTTTTCCTTTCTTTTTTGTCGTTCGTAAAGATGGCCCAGAGTCGACTAAATTTTTCGGGGGGTAGCCCCGAGAATGCGTTGGAGGTTTCCACAACGTCTCTTTTTTTTCTCGTTTCTGGCTTTCCCATTATCTTTTGATCGTAAACTTTGCCCCCGTGTCCAGCCACGACCCGATCCCTTCTGACCTGGGGACTCGAAACGGAGGACTACTACAACCTCTTTTTTTCCCTCAGTCAATCCCCATATCTCCTCTTTGTCCCCTCAATTTTTCCTAAGTGCTGGTAAAGTTGCTCGAGGGGGGGCATCTTGGTTCGCCCCGGGGGAGAAAACAAGACACTTCTTCACAGTTAAGTACGGTCACCTGAGTTAAGTAAGGTCACCACTGAGTTAAGTACAGGATGAAAGGGTATAGTAATTAGTAATATTGATTGGAATTTTCTAACGGGGGAATTTTAGAATCTAACGCTTTTTAAAAAGAGTTCAGGATTTTTTCTTGAAGCAGTTTGTGACGAACTAAAAGGGGGGAAAAAATGTTGACTTATTTTGGGAAAAAAGGAAAATCCCTTGTTAAAATTTAGAAATTTCAGAGGAAAACGTGGTGCAAGCGCCCAAAAATAATTTTAATTTTAAACTTTGAAGGAAAGTAGATAGGGGGGATAATCGTAACGTCCCAGTTTTTCTTTAGCAATTGAGGGCTTAGGAACCTTATCTTTTGCTGGGGTACGAAGGAGCTAACAATCCCAAGTTTCTGACACTATACATGCTGCCAAAGAACATTTATCCCGTTAAAGAAATTAGTAAAACAGAAATGAAAAAAAAAGGTTTAAAAATAGGCTCAAAATTTTTTTAGGATAAAAGAAAGAAATTTATAGGCGTAAAAAACAGGTGGATCATTTATGAATCAGTTAAAAAATTAAAGAGGGACTTTAAAAGGGGATAAGAAAAGTAAAGGGGATATGAAATTAAATTTGGGGCTAGGGATTAGAAAACACCCAAAATTTTTTTCCCGGTTATAGAACAAAATTGGGATAAATAGGCCCCCCCTTAAAAAAAATTATGGGGAACTGGAAAAAAAAAAGGAAAAAAAGGGCCCCGATTTTTAAAAATTTTTTCCCCTTTTTCCATTAAGAAACCCCAACAATACCCAGTAAAAAATTTTAAATCCCCCAAAAAAAATTATGTTTCATCGCATATAAGGTTTTTGAAAAAAAAGAACGATGAAGCAAAAATTTTTTCACCCCGGGGCCTGAGGATTTTTTCAGGGTTTTTAAGGAATGCAAAAGGAACCTTTAAACCTTTTAACTAAAAATTTAAATTTTTCCTTCAAAAAGGGGTGGATAATGGAAAAAAAGGCTAAGCTTCCTGTTTTTAAAAGGAAAGTCGTTCCGTCAAAAATTTCTGCCCAAAACCTGACCCAAAGAGGGGAAAAAGCGAGTCAATTATAGCTGAAAACAAAGAAGCCCTCCGATAAGCTAATCTGATTTAATGATACTCAGCTGGATTCACGGAGGGCCCCTCTTGTCAACCCAAAATTTTTTAACTTTCTTCGGGGAAACTTTTTTAGGGAAATGATCACGAAAAGAATTTTTATATTTTTTACTTAGATTTTTTTAAGGGTTTTTATAGAGTTCCACACCAAAGAGTGTTAAAAAAAAGTGGGAGCACATGGATTAAGGGAAGTGTGTCATGGATGAGTCATGGCTCACAACAGGAAGCAGAGGTGTCCATAAATGGGGTTAAATCCGAGTGGGGATCTGTAACAAGTGGCGTACCACAGGGATCAGTCTTAGGCCCGTTTTTGTTTATAATATGTATCAATGATCTTGATGAGGGAATTAATAGTGATATGAGCAAATTCGCCGATGACACAAAGATAGGTAGGATAATTGATTCAAACGTAGATATCAGGGAACTTCAGGAGGATTTAGACAAACTCAATACGTGGTCAGAAAAGTGGCAGATACAGTTCAATGTAGATAAATGTAAGGTTCTGAAGCTCGGGAGTGTCCATAACCCTAGCACTTATAAGTTAAATAATGTAGAACTTAGCCATACAGATTGGAAACATAAACACACATGCAGTTTAATGTGATCCTTTATTGACAACGTTTCGCCCACACAGTGGGCTTTTTCAAGTCACAAACAGATCTACCTGGGGTGGAAGGTACGGGAGTATTTATAGTCAGAATGTTGAGGTCAGGTGGAGAATGCTGCATCTGAGGATCCACTGGGTGGGGTTATAGAGTCTTGGGTAGCTTGGTGGGGGTATTGGACAAGTTGTGAGTAGACCTTCTGCAGTGTTCTATGTTCTTATGAGGGATAGCGATGAAGAAGTTTCTTGGCAAGTGGTTCAGCTATGTTATAGAAGCCATTGTTTGGTTGAAATTGTTGGTTATAGAGATAAGCGATGATTCCAGGATTCTTCGGTATTGAGTGTTGTCTTCTGTGGCGATAAGTCTCGAGTTTCTGTAGTTGATTAAATGGTTGTGTGAATTGCGATGTTGTACACAGGCTTTTCCTTGTATCGTCAATCCTGCTTGCGTATTGGGTTCTGAAATACGTGTTTGGAGGTCTCTTGATGTTTCGCCCAGTTTTATTTTGTTGCAGTCATTCAAGGGATTATGTACACCCCTGCAGAGGATGGAGGCTTGTCTGTCTACTACGGGTGATGTCCTTGATGGTCGTGGTTGTGGAGGTAGATACTTGGAATGATGTATTGGAAAAGATGTTGGAAACATGTTTGGCAATGGAGTTGGTGGGGAGGACTATGTATCTCTTCTCGGCAGTGTCTTCTCTGGGCGTGTTGAAGATGTTTAATCCCCGTCGTCTGCAGCCCTCTGATGAAGTGACGAGGATAGTGGAGTTTAAAAAATACTTTTTTCAATTATAGGGGCATTCTTCCTCAAGGAACTCATTGCTGCAGATTCTAAAGTGCGCGCAGGAAGAAGCCTATAATTACACCACGTTTAGTTTTGGGTCGTGGTGAGAGTAAAGTGGAGAAGATCGTTTTGGTTGGTTGGTTTTCGATAGACTTTAAAACGAAGTTCATGGTCAGTTTTGCAGAGAAGAACATCAAGGGAAAGGAAGAGTGTTGTTGACTTCTTCAAGTGTAAAACTGGATTGAGGGCTCGACCTGGTTGAGCTTGTCTTGGAGAGCTTGAACGTTGAAGCGCCTGGGAGTTATGAGGAGAATGTCGTCAACATAACGGAGCCAGGTGACAGTCGAAGGAATAATGGTTGAGAAACGCTCGGCTTCCAGATGTTCCATGTATAAGTTCGCCAGGACTGCACTGAGTGGCGAGCCCATGGGTAGACCAAAAGTCTGTTGAAAGAGGTGATTTTCGAAAGAGAAACACGTAAAGCCGACACATAGTTCAACGAGGTCTATGAAATCGCTGGCTGGAATAGGAAGATCAAGTGAATCGTCAATTTTTCTGCGTAGGAGATCGATGGCTTGTGTTGTAGGTACTTTGGTGAATAGGGAAGTTACATCAAGGCTGGAAAGTTTCTTGTTCTTGATGTTGATATTGCGATGCGATTGAGAAGATCACCCGAGTGTTTGAGAGTCTGGACTGATAGTGCCCAGAGTTTGGAGAGGTTTTTTGCGAGAATTCCTGAGAGTTGGTGGGGAGCACTGCCTATTACCGAGGATATGGGCCTCAAAGGGATACCAGGCTTGTGAGTTTTTGGTAGGCCGTACATTCTGGCAGGTCTGGGGTTGCTGGGTATGGTGTGCAGAAGTTTCTTCCCTTGTTCTGAATTCCTCGGAATGCGGCGAGTCCTTTGAAGAAAAGTTTTAGTAAGGTTGTCCACTTGGTTAGTGTTGAGGGGTTTATAGGTGTCTTGGTCATTAAGTAGATTGAGCATTTTGTTCCTGTAGTCGTCAGTGTTCATGATAACAACACCACCTCCTTTATCAGCGGTGGTGACCCTGATGGTCGTGTCTTCTGCTAAACCTTTAAGTGCAATGATGTAACGTCGAGGTATGACTGGGGAGCTGCTACCCAAGACTCTATAACCCCACCCAGTGGATCCTCAGATGCAGCATTCTCCACCTGACATCAACATTCTGACTATAAATACTCCCGTACCTTCCACCCCAGGTAGATCTGTTTTTGACTTGAAAAAGCCCACTGCGTGGGCGAAACGTTGTCAATAAAGGATCACATTAAAGTGCATGTGTGTTTATGTTTCCATAGTGTCGGTATTTTATACCATTTATTTTCAGCCATACAGATTGCGAAAAGGACTTAGGGGTTATGATAAGCAGCAACCTTAAACCAAGACAGCAGTACTTAAGCGTACGTAATAAGGCAAACAGATTACACACACATCACTACCACACACAAACATCACTACCACATACACACACATGACTACCACATACACCTCACTACCACACACAATCACTACTATACACACACACATGACACCACACCACAACATCAATACCAACACACAAACACACACACAGGTAAAGTAAAAGGATTGGAAATAAATTTGGGATCAAATACCGACACAGTGGAAATATAAACATATGCAGTATAATGTGATCCTTATTGACAAAAGTTTCACCCACACAGTGGGCTTTTTCAAGTCCACCACAAAATCTAAACCCGGGGTGGAAGGTACGGGAGTATTTATAGTCATGTTCAGAATGTTGAGGTCAGGTGGAGAATGCTGCATCTGATGAACTACCGGGTGGAGTTTATAGAGTCTTGGGTAGCTTGGCAGGGGTTTTTGGGCAAGTTGTGAGTAGACCTTCTGCAGTGTTCTATGTTCTTATGTGGGATAGCGATGAAGAAGTTTTTTGGCGAGTGGTTCAGCTATGTTATAGAAGCCGTTTTTCTGGTTGAAATTGTTGGTTATAGAGATAAGCGTGATTCCAGGATTCTTCGGTAATGAGTGTTGTCTTCTGTGGCGTTAAGTCTCGAGTTTCTGTAGTTAATTAAATGGTTGTGTGAAAATTTCGATGTTTTTTACACAGGCATTCCTTGCATCGTCAGTCCTGCTTGCATATTGGTGTTCTGAAATACGTGTTTGGAGGTCTCTTGATGTTTCGCCCACATATAATTTGTTGCAGTCATTACAAGGGATTATGTATACCCCTGCAGAGGATGGAGGCTTGTCCTGTCTACTATGGTGATGTCCTTGATGGTCGTGGTTGTGGAGGTAGATACTTGGAATGATGTATTGGAAAAGATGTTGGAAACATGTTTGGCAATGGAGTTGGTGGGGAGGACTATGTATCTCTTCTCGGCAGTGTCTTCTCTGGGTGTGTTGAAGATGTTTAATGCCCGCCGTCTGCAGTCTCTGATGAAGTGACGAGGATAGTGGAGTTTAGAAAATACTTAGTTCAATTATAGTGTATTCTTCCTCAAGGAACTCATTGCTGCAGATTCTGAGTGCACGCAGGAAGAAGCCTATAATTACACCACGTTTGGTTTTGGTGCCGTGGTGAGAGTAGAAGTGGAGATCGTTTTGGTTGGTGGGTTTTCGATAGACTTTAAAACTGACCACGAACTTCGTTTTAAAGTCTATCGAAAACCCACCAACCAAAACGATCTTCTCCACTTCTACACTCACCACGACACCAAAACCAAACGTGGTGTAATTATAGGCTTCTTCCTGCGTGCACTCAGAATCTGCAGCAATGAGTTCCTTGAGGAAGAATACACTATAATTGAACAAGTATTTTCTAAAGTAAAAGGACACAAGTGCAACTAATGTGACATTTATTGTGGCAACGTTTCGCTCTCCAGGAGCTTTATCAAGCCATTACAAACAATGTGTGTATGTGAAAGTTAAGACACATGTGCAACATCTGGATATCTTTATTGTAGTAGACGTTTCGCCATCCAGTGGCTTTGTCAATACAGATTCTAGGACATAATAGGAAGACAGTAGAACTATATACAAAAGATGAGGTAATCAGTCCCTCGGCCTTGGAGTTAGTGTTCACAGCATCGTGGTGGATTCTCCTCCACCACGATGCTGTGAACACTAACTCCAAGGCTGAGGGACTGATTACCTCATCTTTTGTATATAGTTCTACTGTCTTCCTATTATGTCCTAGAATCTGTATTGATAAAGCCACCTGATGGCGAAACGTCTACTACAATAAAGATATCAGAAAGTTGCCATGTTTCTTAACTTTCATATTGTCGGTATTTTGTACTTTCTTGCACAATATGTTATGAATAATGTTCGCCAAGACCGTAGTCCTGGCACGGGTCTCAATCTTGCCGATGACCTGTCCTGGTCTCCCGAGGGAGAAAGTTTCTACAATGATGCGACATATGCTGTCCAAGCACCTACTTATGTCAGTTCAACTGTGCATCTCATAGCGGACAACACCGTATTGTACTCCTAACATGGACACTTAGCGGAGGAGGAGGATATGTTCGTTATCACAGTAACATCTTGTCTGGTTCGTTGACTCCAGTGGTACACTAATGTGTCCCGCAACATCCTGGATTCCTCTTCGGGAGGGAATAGCACTCCTATTGCCTGCAGAGGGGATCGTCTCAGTAACTCGCCCGATCCGAGATAGTGTGTTAGGGCCGCTGACAACGTGCTGACCAGTACGGCACATCTCCCCTCAGCCCTTGTCTAACCATCTATCTTGGCTGTGGAAAGCCAAACGAAGCCGAAGGATTGCGGTACACTGCGCTCCTGGACCAGCTTCTCTTCTATCATATGGAGGGGGTTCTCCCTGAGTCGCTGCCGTAAGCCAACTGTGAGATGGGTATCACCTAAAGACCACCCCCATAAGTTTCATGCTCTGGCAGCCACCAGTTTGTCTGTCGTAGGCTGATTGGACAGTAATCCCCAACAACATGTGGTAGACTGAAACATTAAAATTGGTATGAAATACCGACAGATTGTTAGGTAAGACACATATGCAACGTTAGTATCTTTATTTTCGAAACGTTTCGCCACACAGAGGCTTCTTTCAGTCGAGTACAGAAAGGTTGATAGAAGCAGGATACTTAGAAGACGATGTAATCAGTCCATCAACCCTTAAAGTTTTGAGGTGTCCATCCCCTCAGTCTGGAGAAGAGCATTGTTCCTTTTCTGAAAACAATAGAAGTTAAGTGACAGAATGGGGCCTTTATAAAGTGCAGGAGGTAGACGTAGGTTGCATTTGGGAGGGCAGCTGTCCTTCTCAAACCCAGCCGTTCTCAACTAGTAAGGATGTCGAAGTGGTCTGTAACCAAGATACCCCCTTGTGTTGCAGTGTCTGACAGAAATGACATTAAAATGGTATGAAATCCGACAGATTGTTAGGTAAGACAAAACATATGCACAGATAAGGTACCTTAACTGTTGCATATGTTCTTAACTAACAATCTGTCGTATTTCATACCATTTTTAATGTTCATTCTGTCAGACACTGCAACACAAGGGTATCTTGGGTACCGACCACTTCGACAACCTCAACTATGAGAACGGCTGGGTTTGAGAAGGACCTGCCCTCCAAAGCACCTACGTCTCACCTCCTGGCACTATATAAAGCCCATTCTGTCACTATCAACTTCATATTGATTCAGGACAACGAACAATGCTCTTCTCCAAACTGAGGACTGACCCACCTCAAAACTTAAGGGTATGGACTGATTAACATCGTCTTCAAGTATCTTCAGCCATTCTATCAAACCCATTCTGTACCGACTGAAGAAGCCTACTGTGTAGGCGCAACGTTTCGAAATAAAGATACCTAACTGTTGCATATGTGTGCTTAACCTAACCAATGTGATAGTCAGGAGCTGCCTTGGCTGCATCATCTGCCGCCTCATTTCCCCGATGCCGCATGGCTGGGATCCTGTTCAATGTCGATGCTGTTACCCTAACTTCTAAGGCTGCATTATGCTCAGATCGATGTGAAGAGGTGAACATTGTCCTGTGGTTAGGATAGGGAGAGGCATTGATTGCAGACGTGGGAATCCCACATGAATGACAGGTCGGAGTCGATTGTCGTAGGGCATGTGACAATGCCTGCCGAATCGCCACCAGCTCAGCTTGAAGGATCGTTGCAGTGGACAGGGAGTCGCAGCCTTGTGTGTGACCATTGAGGTACATTCCAGCGCTGCTCCCTTCCCTGTCAGGGTCGACAGAACATCTGTGATACACTGCCCTGTGCCTCCCACTGCAGTGCCAAGCTTGTCTCACATGATTTGCCAGAAGTGTCTTGACTGCAGAGACGCTAGAGATGGTAGCAGCATGATGCAAACATCAGCTGATCTGGGCGCCAGGAGGTGGTGGATGGTACGCCAGCAACAGGAAGGTCACAACTCCTTCTCGAAGGATTAGTTGTATAGGCAGCAGCTTATCCGCCCAGCAGCGTACAAAACGAACGGATCCAGTAGAAGTCTGTGAAGAGTGTGGATCTTGTGCCATGGTTGTCAATATCCTCTCCTTAGAGGTGTAACCTTGCAGCTGTACAGAATCCGTGGCCACTTTGCATGCGTTTATTAATCTTACTTCTGTCTGCCAAGGAAGAAAGCCGGGCCTCAGATCTGAGACATACTGTGAGTTGTCCAGATGGGTGGCCCCAAGCCATAGTATCTTATCTCCTGAATTGTACGACCTCCACTCTTTGCCTGCTCTGCGGGAAGAGAAGAGCTAACGCCGGTGCACCATAGACAATGAGCGAGCGTTATAGCTTGTAATATAGTACAAGCGAAGATACATCTTTGCTTGCACCCTGCACGATGCCTCGACATGGCACTCATTGCGGTTGAGTCTGAGTAGAGCACGTGACCTGACATACTCTCGGCCTGTTTCTGAAGGTCATCTTTTTATCAGTGTAGATTTCCCAAGTACAGGCAGGGGCTGTCACTCACGTCTATATCCTGTATACGTAATCTATTCACAGGATCTGGTCCTTGAACATCATTGCAAGAGATTTCTTTCTCGGCCGAATCTTGAGGCCTAGTTCCTTGCAAGACTGCGTAATTAGGTCCCAAGCTTCTCTAGCCAGTTCGTTCTAAATTTGCCTTTTTTTTCTTCCCATCACTACGAGTGCAAGATCACAGCATAGCTGATGAGCTGAGTACCACTATGAAAGGAAGGCTCTCAAGTTCCAGCATAATGATGTTAAACAGGGGTAGGACTGAGCACACCTTCCTTGTGTCGTATACCATTTTCGGGATTTAAAGGAAGAGGTAGTGTCCCTGGAAAAGCAGACACAGCCTGCCTGCCCCTAAGGTATGGACTCTATCCAGCCAGGAGGCGTTCCTTTGATTTTCCCTTCCCGAGCTATATTGTCCCCAGAATTGCTGTGGGGCTGGCTACTCAAATGCCTTTTCAAGGTCGAGGTATACGAAAGATACTAGGTTTTTGTTACTGTCATCAATCTGGCTTATAGGTGGCTATGCACTCTGCTACCCACTCCTTTGGTGAAGCCAAATATGTGGAAGATGAGAGGGTCCAAGTTCATAGGAGGCAGTTTAACACCATCCTGCTCATCAGCAGTCTGTGGCTAAGCATCAGGTCAGCTATATGGGTCTCATACTGCCTGGGTCCCTGGGGTTTTGGAAGTGGTACGATGGTAGCTTTCATCAAGCAGCTGGGAGTGGCCTGGCCCTCCACGACTTGTTTTAATGACGTCTAGTATGGCCACCCATCCACTCTGCCCAGCCCGTGCATCATGGAGTATGTAACACCATCGATGCCCGGGCAGTGCACCTTGTCTTAAATGGCAACGTCCGGAGTTCCAAGTCCGTGAGGTCTTCATCAGTCACATCTTCCGACTCGGCATGCTAGCTTGTATCGTTTTAGCTGGCGCCTGTGGCAGAAGATCCTCGTATATCCGGATGTCCTGTGGGAGTAGTGGATGCTCCCCTGAAGTGAAAAGCTCCAACTAGTTTCTCCGCTTCCTGGATGGTTCGGGTGTGCTGGTGGCCTCAGCTTGGCTCTTGCCATTGCTATGTTGAGCTTGCCCCATATCTCAGATAAGGTGGTGTGATTGCCCGAATGTTGAGCACCACTCCAGCTCCAGCATTTCTCATTTTTACTCTGAAGAGAGACCTGCGGGCATGCTGCACAATGGGCTCCAGAGTATTCCTGTTCTCTGCCGTAGGTTACGCCTGTAAGTCTCCTAAAAGAGTTGATGCGGTGGTTTGCTGCTCCCGCACCTCGTCGTTGTAGAACCACCTAGTCTCTTTTAGTGAGTTTGTCCTGCGGACTTCTTTGAATTGGCAATCTGCTGCCTGATGATAAAACAGTGATTAGCTCCTGTTCAGCGTATCACAGTCCTTCAGATAGAGAGTATGTGGACCACCAGTCCATAAAGAAATCCTGGAGCACCTTCCAGTTGGCCCTCTTTACGTCCCATCTAGAGGCAGCACAACTGTAGGAGGCCTTTGATGTTGAAGGTGTGATCACTGCAAAGGTGGTCCACTGACAAGGTGAGGATGGGTTTCCATGTGGCTCCTGCCGCGAGTTGTCTTGACCCCGAAGGTAAGTTCGAGGCAGCCCCCAACATGTGTGTGGGGCTCCATTGTTTTAGCAACTTTACCTCTGGAATATCGTGTAGAGCATTGCTATATTCTGCCAGCACATTGGTTGCTGATTGAAGTTGCAAGCATTGGTTGATGTGCTTTTGAAATCTCACACCACAGAGAAATACAACTCAGTGCCGTGGCTAGTGCGAGAGACTCTCTACACTCTCTGCGTGTGTCTATATCAGTGCGGATCTAGTAGTGTTTATAGATGGTAAAGGCCCCCAGGTTATGTGCATCAAAGATGGCCTGTACCTCGACATCCTACCCACATGTCCACAGAGGTTGCTATAACCTCGTGAGGTATTGTATTGGAATACAAATAACAGCTGTGCCTCTGCAGTGAACGCCCCGGTCCGTGTGCCCGAAAATACCCAGCAAAACCGGGTAGTCTTGCACAATAAGTTCGGTACAGTCCAGAAGTCTTCTTGTAGCAAGGACGATATCAAATCCTATCCCGAATTACTGCCTCCAGCAAGAGGTGCTGTTTCCCCCCCTCAGGCCCGAATGTTCCTCTGTAGGAACTTGAGTGTGAATTGGTACCAGAGGTTATTCCCTTTATTTATGTTTCCCTACTGGAAGACTGAGTCTTCTTCCCGCTCGGAGAACCTGCATATTCCATGGCATCCACTGCACCTCTTCGTCAGAAAGCACACTCTCAGGAACGTACTGACCAACTTCCGAATGCGTTCTGTTGTTCCTTGGAGTTGATTGTGTTGCAAAATAAGTTCTGTGAACACACCTTGATGATTGCTAAGTAGATCCCCGCTGGTGAGGGCCCTTGCTTTGAGTTGGGTTCGAAACAGTGATATTTAAGAAAAAAAAAAATCTGGTTGTTGTGGTCTGTAGGGACTGCTGAGGGTTGGATTTTCTTATATCATGCACCGTGGTCTTATGCTGAATACCAGTTGGTAGCCGGGATCTGCTGGTGATGTTCGTCCAGTTGAGTCTGCAAAGCGCCCGTGCCGGGTAAGGATCCTGCGTTGTCGGCCTATGGCCGGTGGGCGCTCGTTTGTAGCCGCCTGCCTGATCGCAATTGACCAGATTGCAACCCTTTGACGCCTCCTGTTCCTCCTTGTTTCTTCTTCTCTCCGTTGAGGTAGGGGTGCAGGAGGTCTTGACCTTGACCGCCTGGTTGAGCTTCTAGGGTTGGGAATTCCTGGCATTGACTGGGTTAGTCTGGTGAGCTATCCTGCGGTATGGCAGGGTTCTCTGCACCCATCGTTTTGCTGAGAGTGATGATCCGTCGTAAGCCTGTTTGACGAGTTTTTGGCGTCTTCCAGACTTCTTGAATTCCTGGCGAGCCTCTCGGGGCATCGAGGATTCCAGGCAGGTGTTTCTGCCTGCAGTTCGGCATTGTGGATGGGGGCGATGCATTTTTCAGCTTGGTGATGCATTCCCCCCCCTCGTAGGTGGTGCTGGCAGCAGACACCGCAGATTACTCTGTTCGGACAGAGTGCACCCATGTGTCCATAACGCTGGACACTTGAAAACAGCGAACTGGTTCTGCTGTGAAGTCCTGATATCGTACCTGCCACAGAAACCGAGGTCCCAGGTGGGATGGCAGTGGTCCTACAAGCTGAATGAGGACCTGTCGGTTGGAGCATTGCCTGCCGTCTTTGCCATGAGACGTAAGCTGACACCGACACTGGGTGAGCTTCAACTTTAACTCTAGCTCGATGGGCATCATCCTCGGGTATCGCATCAACAAACACCCATGGTGATCTTCTGCCGAGAGTCCAGTTCTCCAGGGTGAATGAGCCCCCAAGCGATCTGTCTCATGACTATCTTCAAGTGTATAAACATTTCCTTGATGAGAGGAGACAATATTGGTCTCCCTCAAGTTGAACCATATCTATCTTGAACTTCAGGTTTGTGTCGCGATTCCAGTTATAAATCACCCCCATAGTGGGTTATCTTGTGGGTCCCCGTAAGACTTCACTTGAATTTGCCAGTCCGGTTGAGCTGGTTGGCCTCTCCTTGTGGACGATATATTGCTATTACACGCTTCTTGGTATCATGAGTCCACAGTGTTCCCATCCCTCTATTGGTTATTGGGGGTGGGGTGTTTATTTCCGCACCTGTTACTATAGTCGCTGGCTCCATGGTTGGGACTGTCAGATCTGCTACAATGTGAGCAGGATCTTCCTCTTCCTCTAGCAACTTCTTCGCTAGAATTTCGCCCCACATTTCCAAATCTGATCCTCCGTCGTGTTCATGGGGAGCATCGTGACCCCTCATCCTTTTCGCAGAAGCCTTATGTGGCCTATCATTTGCTAAGGAAGTGAACCCGTGAACTGAGTATGTGTACAAACAATACATGGATACAGAGGGTATATAAAGGCTCAGAGTGAGGTATAACAGGAGAGACTATGTATGCAGGTTTAGTGCCTGTTTCAGGAGGATTCTTGCTAATACTTCTGAGATGTGAAGCTGGCCGTTGTTTTGTTTAATTGTATTCGAAAACAGCGATCAGGTGCTAATTCGAGGGCAATTGCATTCTGCGGAAATTAGTTTTCTCTTTGATCACTAATTGGGCGTCTCCTGAATTTCATGAGATGATGTGGAATTTTGCGTGTTGTACAACAGGCGTTTGTTCAAGTTATCGTTTCCTACATGCGTAAATGTGTTTCATTGGGCGCTGTCGAGGTTTCATTGCTGTTTTTCACCTACCGAAGATCTTGTCACAGCCTCCAGTGGGTATAGTGGTAACACCCTGCATTGACTGGTTTGTGGTGCTTGGATTTTGGTCCTGGTTAGATCCTGTATGAAGTGCTAGAAGCGATTGGCGTACTCTGGTGTTAGCTTGTGAAAGTACATTTGAGACGTATATGCAACCTGCTGGTGGAAGAAATAAACTTTGAGTTGTGGAGTGGTGTTAGATTGCGAGAGAGAATTAATGAACTGGAGAGCTCTTTCTTGCAACCTCACTCGAGCCTTTATATACCCTCTGTTGTCCATGTATTGTTTTGTAATGCTTGATAAAGCTCCTGGAGAGCGAAACGTTGCCACAATAAAATGTCACATTAGTTGCACTTGTGTCCTTTTACTTTACATCTTCAACACACCCAGAGAAGACACTGCCGAGAAGAGATACATATCCTCCCCACCAAACTCCATTGACCAAACATGATTCCAACATCTTTTCCGATAATAAACATCATTCCAAGTATCTACCTCCACAACTACGACCATCAAGGACATCACCAGTAGTAGACAGGACAAGCCTCCATCCTCTGCAGGGGTATACAAAATCCCTTGTAATGACTGCAACAAATTATATGTGGGCGAAACATCAAGAGACCTCCAAACACGTATTTCAGAACACCAATATGCAAGCAGGACTGACGATGCATGGAATGCCTGTGTACAACATCGCAATTAAGAACATAAGAACATAAGAAAGGAGGAACACTGCAGCAGGCCTGTTGGCCCATACTAGGCAGGTCCTTTACAATTCATCCCACTAACAAACATTTGACCAACATAATTTTCAATGCCACCCAAGAAATAAGCTCTGATGTGAAAGTCCCACTCAAATCCAACCCCTCCCACTCATGTACTTATCCAACCTAAATTTGAAGCCACCCAAAGTTCCAGCCTCAATAACCCAACTAGGTAGACTGTTCCACTCAACTACCCTATTTCCAAACCAATACTTTCCTATGTCCTTTCTAAATCTAAACTTATCCAATTTAAATCCTTTACTGCGGGTTCTCTCCTGGAGAGATATCCTCAAGACCTTGTTAATATCCCCTTTATTAATACCTATCTTCCACTTATACACTTCGATCAGGTCTCCCCTCATTCTTCGTCTAACAAGTGAATGTAACTTAAGAGTCTTCAATCTTTCTTCATAAGGAAGATTTCTAATGCTATGTATTAATTTAGTCATCCTACGCTGAATGTTTTCTAACGAATTTATGTTCATTCTGTAATATGGAGACCAGAATTGAGCTGCATAATCTAGGTGAGGCCTTACTAATGATGTATAAAGCTGCAGTATAACCTCTGGACTTCTGTTGCTTACACTTCTTGATATAAATCCAAGTAATCTATTTGCCTTATTACGTACGCTTAGGCATTGCTGTCTTGGTTTAAGGTTGCTGCTTACCATAACCCCCAAGTCCTTTTCGCAATCTGTATGGCTAAATTCTACATTATTTAACTTATAAGTGCTAGGGTTATGGACACTCCCGAGCTTCAGAACCTTGCATTTATCTACATTGAACTGCATCTGCCACTTTTCTGACCAAGAGTAGAGTTTGTCTAAATCCTCCTGAAGTTCCCTAACATCTACGTTTGAATCAATTATCCTACCTATCTTCGTGTCATCGGCGAATTTGCTCATATCACTAGTAATTCCTTCATCAAGATCATTGATATATATTATAAACAACAACGGGCCCAAGACTGATCCCTGTGGAACGCCACTTGTTACTGATCCGGATTTAACCCCATTTATGGACACTCTCTGCTTCCTGTCTGTGAGCCATGATTCGATCCACGAGAGCACCCTTCCCCCAATGCCATGAGCTGCTACTTTCTTCAACAGTCTTTGGTGCGGAACTCTATCAAATGCCTTACTAAAATCTAAGTAAATAATATCAAATTCTTTATTGTGGTCAACAGCCTCAAAAGCTTTACTGAAGAAAGTTAATAAATTAGTTAGACAAGACCGGCCTCTTGTGAATCCATGCTGAGTATCATTAATCAAGCTATGCTTATCGAGATGGCTTCTTATAATCTCAGCTATAATTGACTCTAGTAATTTGCCTACAATTGAGGTCAGGCTTATTGGGCGGTAATTTGACGGTGACGACTTGTCCCCTGTTTTAAAAATAGGAATTACATTAGCCATCTTCCACATATCAGACACTACACCTGTTTGAAGAGATAAATTAAAAATATTAGTTAATGGTTCACAGACTTCCATTTTGCATTCCTTAAGAACCCTTGAAAATACCTCATCAGGACCCACCTCATCAGGACCCGGTGACTTATTTTGCTTCAGTCGGTCTATCTGGTTCACAACCATTTCACTAGTGACTGTGATGTTACATAATTTATCTTCTTCTGGCCCACTATAAAAATTAATTACCGGAATATTATTAGTGTCTTCTTGTGTAAAAACCGAGAGAAAATAATTATTTAAAATCGAGCACATTTCATTATCTTTGTCAGTAAGATGCCCATAGTTATTTTTAAGGGGACCTATCTTATCTCTGACTTTTGTTCTATATACCTGGAAAAAACTTTTTGGGTTAGTTTTAGAATCCCTAGCAACTTTAATTTCATAGTCCCTTTTAGCTTTTCTTATCCCCTTTTTAATGTCCCTCTTAATGTCAATATACTGATTCATAAGATGACCCTCGCCTCTTTTGATACGCCTGTAAATTCCTTTCTTATGCCCTAGTAGATATTTCAGCCTATTATTCATCCATTTTGGGTCATTTCTATTTGATCTAATTTCTTTATAAGGGATAAACGTTCTTTGAGCAGCATGTATAGTGTTCAGAAAACTGTCATATTGATAGCTCTCTTCGTTACCCCAGTCAACAGATGATAAGTGTTCTCTAAGCCCATCGTAATCTGCTAAGCGAAAATCTGGGACTGTTACTGAGTTATCCCTACTATCATACTACCATTCATCTACAAATGCTAAATGTAATTGATTTGTGGTCGCTAGCACCCAGTTCCTCTGAAGCTTCTAAATTATTAACAAGGGATTCATTGAACATTAAAATGGTATAAAATACCGACAGGTTGTTAGGTAAGACACATATGCAACAGTTAGGTATCTTTATTTCGAAACGTTTCGCCTACACAGTAGGCTTCTTCAGTCGAGTACAGAAAAGTTGATAGAAGCAGAAGATACTTGAAGACGATGTAATCAGTCCATCACCCTTAAAGTTTTGAGGTGGTCAGTCCCTCAGTCTGGAGAAGAGCATCGTTCCATAGTATAAAACAATATGGAGATGAAGTGACAGGATGGAGCCTTATATAGCGCCAGGAGGTGAGACGTAGGTCACTAGAAGAGGTAAGAACGCAGATGTTGGGAGGTCAGGTCCCTCTCAAATTCAGCCGTTCTCACTAGTAGAGGTTGTCGAAGTTGATTGCAGGTCTGTACCAAGATACCCTTGTGTTGCAGTGTCTGACAGATTGAACATTAAAATGGTATAAAATACCGACAGGTTGTTAGGTAAGATACAAAAGTACCTACCAAAAAAGCCATCGAGGTTCTACGACGTAAAGTCAACCAGGACCTTAATCTTCCTTTACCTCCCGGAGATTTTGTTGACTTGATTGAACTCTGTGTTAATTTCAACTGTTTTTCTTTCAATAACAAGCTCTACAAACAAACCTACGGCATGGGAATGGGATCCCCAATAAGTGCCGTCCTAGCCAACTTATACATGGAACACCTAAAGTCCGAACACTTCGCCAACATCATCCCTTCAAGCGTCACTTGGTTACGTTAGGTGGACGATGTCCTCGTAATAACTCCAAAACGTTTTGATGTACGGGATCTTCAGGTAAGGCTCAATGCAGTTGAACCAGCGATTCAGTTTACACTAGAAGAAGAGTCCAATGACAAGCTACCTTCCTCGACGTCCCCCATTCACAAAGTAGACAACAACTAAGATTTCAAGTTTATCGGAAACCCACCAATAAAATGATCTCACACACTTCTATTCCAGTCAAGATACCAAGACCAAAAGAGGCATCATCATCGGGTTTTTCCTAAGAGCATACCGAATTTGTTTGTCCTGAGTTCTTGACGAGGAATGCACTTACATTCACCAAACATTCACTGAGTTACAATTTCCTTCATTTTTCATCAAAGACTGCAAGAAAAGAGCTCTTCAGATCATCAATTCTCCACGCATCAACACCGCTCCCAACAAAGTTAGAATTCTTCCCAACAGCCAGGTTGCACTAAACGTCTCAAAAGTACTTTCACAAGCTAACACCAGAGTCGCCATCGGTTCTGCCACTTCAATAAAGGATCTAACCAGGACGAAACCCAAGCACCATGAACCAGTCAATGCAGGAGTTTACACTATACCCTCTGGAGGCTGTGACAAGATCTACGTAGGTGAAACAGCAAGAAACCTCGACACCCGCCTCAATGAACACATTTACGCATGTAGGAACGACATCTTAAACAACGCCTGTGTACAACACCGAAATTCCACCAATCATCTCATGAAATTCAGAGACGTCCAATTAGTGATCAAAGAAACTAATTTCCGCAGATGCAAGTGCCT
This sequence comes from Cherax quadricarinatus, assembly GCF_026875155.1. Taxonomy (NCBI): domain Eukaryota; kingdom Metazoa; phylum Arthropoda; class Malacostraca; order Decapoda; family Parastacidae; genus Cherax; species Cherax quadricarinatus. The sequence continues at coordinate 5,524,725 of NC_069481.1, forward strand.
TGAATCAGCACTGATCGCTGTTTCGAATACAATTAAACAAAACAACGGCAGCTTCACCATCTCCGAAGTCTTAGCAAGACTCCTCCTGAAAACAGTAAACCCTGCCATCACATAGTCTCTCCTGTTATACTACACAAAGCACATTACAGAGAGTGAACACTGAAAAAAACCTGCCTCTTTCCAGTCTATATTTGTCCAACCTATTTTTATGTTACCCAAGTAATAGCTTTTATATCCTTTTACTCATGTACGAATTAATTGCTCTTCCTTATTGTATTATTTTTGTTACTACTACTATTACTACCACCACTAGTGAACATCGAAATGGTACCTCACTAGTACTGCACCTCACTCAGAGCCTTTATATGCCCCCTGTGTCCATATATTGTTTGTAATGGCTTGATAAAGCTCCTGGAGAGCGAAAGAATAAATGTCACATTAGTTGCACTTGTGTCCTTTTACTTTACACATTGTCGGTAATTTTACTAACTTTATTACATACCCTGAGACTTCACAGTTTTCCCGCAAAAACCCATACCACTAACTATTCCTAGTTTAAAGACCTAACAGCTCCCTCCACTGCGTTGGCCAGTGCTCCCACCCCACACCTAGATAAGTGAATCCCATCCCTGGCATACATGTCATTTCTGCCATAGAAGAGGTCCCAGTTGTCAATGAATGTTACCGCATTTTCCTTACAGTATTTGTCCAGCCAGCAATTGACACCAATTGCTCTGGACAACCATTCATTTCCAACTCCTCTCCTTGGCAAAATACCATATATGACAGGTTTCCCACCCTTCCTCCTAATTATCTCTATTGCTGACCTATACCTGCTAATCAGGTCCTCACTCCTACGTCTGCCAACATCGTTGCCTCCAGCACTGAGACAGATAATAGGATTGCTCCCATTACCTCTCATGATGTCATCCAGACGGCTAACAATATCCTTCATCCCAGCCCCAGGAAAACACACTCTCTGCCCCTACTCCTTCCTTCAAGCAGAATGCCCTATCCAGTACCTAATCTGGCTATCCCCAAAAAAACGTTTTTCCCTTTCCTTGCGCTCCTCTGAGCCCAGTAGTCAAATAAAATTTCCCCGGGTAGCATTACACCAAATTGTAGAATTCGTCAAGACGTTCTCGAGGTCTTCTTGGGGTTTCTAGGGAGTCTCACTCACGTCTGCCAATTTTTTCTTTGGTCTCTTTGTGGCATTCCCAGTAGAACACTCACATTCTCGGTACCCACCGAGAAGGGGTTTTGGAATTTCCACGGTATCTTCGGTTTTCTCGTTTTTTCTCCTCTCCAACCGTTTTCTTGATCTTCAGCTTGGTTCCTTTTTTTCCCGCCACTGACCAAGCTCCCCTCTTAACCGGACTCACAACAGGAGGTTATAGAATCCCTTTTTTCCCTCCGTTAATCGCCTATCTCCATCTAGCAAACTCTAGCCTTCCTCACGCTGGGAAAATTTTCAAGAGAGGGGATCCTGGTTCAGATTCACAGAGAGCACACAAACAGGGCTTTTACAGAGCTAATACAAAAGTCACCACCTCGTATGGGGCAAGGCCTTCTGAAATGTTCTACATTCCCTTATGTTCTTATCACTACCACACACCACATTACACCACACACACACACACATCACTACCACACACACACCCACATCACACCACATACACACCACAAAATCACACCCCACACACACACACAACACACACACACACACACACACCCCAACTCACTAAACCCCACACACACACACACACACACACACCACACACACACACACACACACCAAAAACCCCACACAACACACACACAACACACAAACACACATACTCCCACAAAACCCCAACACAAAAATCATTCTAAAAAAAAAACATAAAAAATAAGAACATAAAAAGGGGCCCCCATTTTCCCTAAGGCAGGGGCCTTTTCCAAATTTATCCCCTAACAAAACATTTTCCCAAACCCCATTTTTTAATGCACCCAAAAAAAACTCTATGGGGCAACCCCCAAATATATTAATATATATATATATTATAAATATATAATAATATTAAATATATAATAAATATAAATAAAAACACCACATCACGCGGTGTTAAATGAAAAAAATGGGTTTTAAATAGGATTTGGGGTAGGAAGAAAACTGTAATGGAATAAAAAAATTAAATATTGGAAATTAGCGAAAAACATATTAAGATATTCATAAAAAGTCACAAGAAAGAACAAGTTAGTGGAACTTGATCATGTGGACGTAGCTTGTGAGGCGACTCTGACCGACCCTCACCTCCCACCCTCCATCCCTCCCACCTACCCTCACCTCCCACCCTCCCCCCTACCCCCCACCTCTCACCATACCACTCCCCCCACTTTACCCATTTACCACACAAGCTGCGTTTTTTCCCCCCCTCTTTTTCCAACTTAAATCACCCCATACAGAAAATTCCGTCTTAATTTTATACACACAAACACACACACACACAACACACACACACACACACACACACACACACACACACACACACACACACACACACACACACACACACACATATATATATATAATATAATATATATTATATATATATACACACACACATGTATATATAAAATGTCGTGCCGAATAGAAAGAACTTGCGATCTTGCTTAAATAGCAACGCTCATCTTGCCATATAGGACAAGTGAAAATTTGTGTATGCAATAATTTCGTCAAAATCATTCTGAACCTAACAAAAAAAATAAATTTCACTGTGTTTCTTTAGCATTAAATTATTGTAAACAAATCTAAAATAATATGTTGGTTAGGCTAAAATAAATTGTTCTTTTATAAATAAGTTAGGTAAGTTTCTAAGATTCTTTTGGTTAAAAATTTAAAAATTTTTTTACATCAACATTAATGAAAAAATATATCTTTAAACGTATAAGAGAAAATTTTAGAAAGGATTTAAATTTTTAAAATTTAGTTCTTGCTAATTGAACCAGTTTTACATATTCGGCACGACATAATATATAATAATATATATATATATTTTATATATATATATATATATATATATATAAATATAACACGCCGTTCCCACCGAGGCAGGGTGGCCCAAAAAGAAAGAAAAAAATTTTTCATCATTAACACTTTCACCATCACTCATACATAGTCACTGTCTTTGCAGAGGCGCTCTAATACGAAAATTTTAGACTCACTCCAAACTGCAATATCCCAGACCCCTCCTTCAAAGTGCAGCATTGTACTTCCCATTTCCGCACTCGAGTCCGGCTAACCGGTCTCCAAATCCCTTCACAAAATTATTACCCTGCTCACACTCCAACAGCTCGTCAGGTCCCAAAAACCATTCATCTTCATTCACTTCATCTAACACCTCACTCACGCATACTGGAAGTCCAAGCTTCTCGCCCACAAAACCTTTTATCCTCCCCCTCCAATATTTTGGAGACGACCCCTACCCCGCTTTCCTTCCCCTACACTTTTATAAACTTTCCAAGCCTTTCTATTTTGTTCCATTCTCTCTAAATACCAAACCACCTCAACAACCCTTCTTCAGCCCTCTGACTAATACTTTTAGTAACTCCACACTTCCTAATTTTCACACTACGAATTTTCTGCATAATATTTACACCACACATTGCCCTTAGACAGGACATCTCCACTGCCTCCAACCGCCTCCTCGCTGCAGCATTTACCACCCAGCTTCACACCCATGTAAGAGTGTTTGGTACCACTATAGTGGTACATTCCCTTCTTTGCCTCTAGAGATAGCTTTTTTTTTTGTTTCAACAGATACCTCAATCCCACCACTCGCCTTTTTCCTTCATCAATTCTATGGTTAACCTCATCCTTCATAAACCCATTCGCTGACACGTCAACTCCCAAATATCTGAAAACATTCACTTCTTCCATACTCCCTCTCTCCAATGTACATCCCAATTTTTATTATCTAAATCGATTGACACCCTCCTTACTTTACTCTTATCTATGTTCACTTTCAACATTCCTACCTTTTACACACCCTCCAAAACTGGTCCACTAACCTTTGCAACTTTTCTTCAGAATCTCCCAAAAGCACAGTACATCACAAAAAGTAACTAATTCCCATTTTGTATTTGATTCCCCGTAATTTAATCCCCCCCCCTCTCCCCAACACCCTAGCATTTAATACTTTTACAACCCCTCTATAAATATATTAAACAACCATGGTGACATTAAAAAATCTCTGTCAAAGACCTACTTTTACTGGGAAGTAATGTCCCTTTTCCTACACACCCTAACCCGACCTCACTATCCTCATAAAAACGCTCTACAGCATTTAGTAACTTACTGCATATTTTAAAACACTTCTAATATCTGCCACATTGCTTCCCTTTTCCACTCTATCATATGCCTTTTCTAAATCCCTAAATGCAATAAAAACTTCCCTACCTTTATCTAAATTCTATTCACATATATGCTTGATCTACACATCCCTTCACAGAACATTACCCTGCTCACGCTCCAACTTTCGGTCAGGTTCCAAAACCATTCGTCTCCATCCCCTCCCATCTAACACGCTCAAAGCATGCTTGCTGGAAGTCCAAGCCTTTCGCCCATAAAACTTCCTTTAACCCCTTCCCCCCAACCTTTGCGAGACGACCCCTACCCCTTTCCTTCCCATAATATATATATATATATATATAAAATATATATATATATATATATATATATAATATATATAATATATATAAATATAAAATATAATGTCGTGCCGAATAGGCAAACTTGCCATCTAGGCTTAAATAACAACGCTCATCTTGCCATATAGGACAAGCGAAAATTTGTGTATGCAATAATTTTCGCCAAAATCATTCTGAGCCTAACGAAAAATATATTTCATTGTGTTTGTTTGTATTAAATTACTGTAAACAAATCTAAAATATATTTAGTTGGGTTAGGCTAAATAAATTGTTCTTGTATAATAAAAGGTAGGTAAGTTTTCTAAGATTCTTTGGTGGGAAAATTAAAAAAATTTACATTAAAAATTAATGAAAAAAATATATCTTTAAACGTATAAGAGAAAAATTTAGAAAAGACTTAATTTAAATGCGTTCTTGTTAATTGACCAGTTTTACATATTCGGCACGACATATATATATATAAATATAATAATATTTTATATAATAAAATTTTTATATAAAATAATATATATATATTATATATATAAATATATTTTATAAAACTAATGCCGTGCCGAATAAGTAAAACTTGCTATTTTTGCTTAATAACAACGCTCTTATTTCCGAATAAGGGAAGCGAAAATTTTTTTGTATGCAAAATTTTGTAAAAA